>VZRE01004381.1:1103397-1182561 GCA_013396775.1 Cephalopterus ornatus | reverse complement strand
TTTCATCCTTAGATTCAACCTAAATCTATCCTCTTTCAGTTTAAAATCATTAGCCCTTGTCATGTTGCTACATGCTCCAATAAAAAGTCTTTCTCTATTGTTCTTTTAGGCTCCCCTATGTACTTTGAGAGGCCAGAATTAAGTCTCCCTGGAGCCTTCTCTTCTCCAGGCTGAACCACATCTCTCTGTCCCTCTGCATAGGATAGGTGCTCTATCTCTCTGATCATTTTTGTGGCCTGCTCCACAGGTCCATGTCTTTCTTGTGCTGGGTACCCCACAGCTGGATGCTGTACTCCAGGTGCAATCTCACAAGAGCACAGTAGAAAAAAGGAGAATCACCTCCTTTGACCTTCTGGGCACACTTCTTGTGATGCAGCCCAGGATAATGTTGGCTTTTCTGGCCTGCAAGTGAACACAGACAGTTCTCATCCAATTTTTCATTCCCTGGTATCCACCAAGTCCTTCTCCACAGGGCTACTCTCAACCCATTCATGCCCCAGACTGTACTTACATGGGGGATTGCCCTGACCCTTGGACTTGACCTTGTTGAACTACAGGAGTTTCACATGGGCCCACTCCAGGTCCCTCTGGATGGCATCCACGCCCTCCAGCAAATCACCACAGTTCGGTGCCATTCACATGCTGAGGGTGCATTCAACCTCACTGTCTGTTGTTCAAAAAGATACTGAAAAGTACCAGTTCCAGTCCCCTGAGGGAAACCCTTTGCTGATGATCTCCATTTGGACCATGAGACACTGACTACAACGCTTTGGATGTGGCCATCCATGCAGTTCCTTTTCCATCAAACGTCCAGCCATTAAACCCATATCTCTCCAATTTAGGAATAAGGATATTGTCAGGGATCTTGTCAAAGCCCTTGCAGATGACAGATAGATGACATCTGTTGTTCTTCCCTTTTCTACCACCACAGTATTTCATTATTGAAGGCCATAAAATTGCTCAGTGAATTATGGACTTTAGGAAGTCCATAAAGTTTTTAATTTTTATTTCAGATAATGATGGAAAGCAGAAATAATTTCATTATGGGGGTCAGACAGTGAAAACAAAATGAAGAAAATTAGGACAGTGCTAAGCCTGCATTAGACTTGAATGTGAAAAACTTTCTTTCTGATCCCCTGCAGGAAAACTGATGAGCCTTCAGCCCACCATGTGGGTGGCAGCTAATCTGATAATCATATTTCCATTTCATCTGTTTGGTGAAGTTCACTTAATTTCATTACATGCTAAACAGCAAGCATTCTGAACACAAGGTAATGTTCTTCTTTAATAATGGAATTTTTCCTTGTTCATGTTATTCTTAGGAAGATCCATCAGGTGTTGAAGTACCTACAAGACTTGTTTTCAAGTCTTTTTCATTGTTGTGACTCAGGCCTACCAGGAAGTGAGGGTTTTTTTCTATTATGGACGTCATCTGAACTCAAACGAACTAGTAGTAGAGTGAACAAGTCAGGAGCAACTCTCCAATTAAAATACATATAATTGTGGAAAAGTGATACATGGTTAAGGCCTAGATGGATCATGTGGATCTCTCAGCAGCTGTAATTACTGTTACTATTCTGTGTGAAATATTTCCTTTTAACTCCATCTTTTTGAAGGATGGATCTTCATTCTGTCAACAAGTAAGTCTATATTTACATTTTTTTCCCAGTACCCAGTTCTGTAGTGAGGTAAGAAACTGCAGAAACGAGTTTAAACATGGGAAAACAATACAGCATGGAAGTGTTCTTCAGTCTCTAACCTGGACATTAAGAACCATCAAAGAACATGTTGTTTTCACTGAGTACTTTCTCTTAGAGATAACTGTCCCAATTGAGGCATGACATCTCTCTTTGAGGACCAAGTAATAGAAAGAGAAAGAAATAAGTAGCTTTAATTTGTGTTCAACACATACTAAATGTGGTTCAATTAATTGAATTTTGATGCTCACAGAATCATAAAACCACAAACCAGCCCAGGTTGAAGGGGATCTATAAAGATCATCTCATCCAGCCTTTCATTGGAAATGGAACCTAGATGAGATTATATTATTTGCCTGATTATGTTATTTATCTGTGGAAGAAAGTCTGAAAGGATCC
The DNA here is from genome assembly GCA_013396775.1 of Cephalopterus ornatus. Lineage (NCBI taxonomy): Eukaryota > Metazoa > Chordata > Aves > Passeriformes > Cotingidae > Cephalopterus > Cephalopterus ornatus. The sequence goes on along the minus strand of VZRE01004381.1, from coordinate 1,180,465 downwards.
CTGGTAGACCCTGTCTCTGATGTAAAATCAGTTTTATTTTGAACAGAAATCTGCTCCTTGGAGTAGCATAAATGGAAATATCGAGAAACTACTGAGCATGAAGATTTGTGTGGTAGCTATTTGCTCCTCTCAGTAAAGAGGAGGCTGGAAATTGATTGCTACTTCACCTGCTGTTGTGGAATAACTTGAAGGCCTTGTAAAGATCTAGTGCAATTGCCTTAAATATGTTCTTGGAACTTGGAATAGTTCTTGGAACTATTTATTCTTTTGTCATGTATTTGATAATCCCTACACCGTGCATCTTACAGTAAAGTCTTGTATCTATCACACAAAACATGAAAATAAGAGATGCTTAGTTTTGTTCCTGCAGCACTTCTGTGATACAATAGAAAAAAAACTTCCTGAGAAGTGAACATGGGAGATGTAAACCTCTTGTTAGGACTATAATAATTAAAATTTCCTCTTATTAAGTATCCCTACACTTGTCATTTTTGTGAATAACCAATTCTTGCTGAAAGAAACGAAATAATTTGTCTCCAAAGAAAAAAAGTTATAAGCAAGTTCTTTAGGTCTGTTACAAAGTATCTACTGATTGCAAATTCATCAGGTCAGTTTTACTTATTTCAGGTAAAAGTCTGGTATGAATTAAAGTAGGACACACCATCTGTGCTGCATAAATCACTGCCTTGAGTATGTCCTTGATTAGTCAGGCCCCGGTCTATTTGCCTGTCTAGATCTTGTATGAGGGAACAGCCTTTGTTGTGCTGATGACAAAAAGGTTCAATTTCAGGCAAGAAAATATTTCCCACAGCATTGCTTTTGTTTCTGGTTACAAAAATAGACTAATTGCTTCATTTGATACATTGCTTTAATGTGGCTTAAACCCACTAATTCTTATGTAGAATATGGACTGAATATGGGACAAGAAAGACGTCAGTCTGTTTTTCATCTCTCCTACCTTTGAAAGTCTTTTATAGCCTTATGTCTAGTGAAAGGGGAAAAGCCCACTTTCCCTACAGCCTGAATAGAATAGGGACTAAACATTATTACTCTGCAGCCTTTGAAAGTTTAGCTCATGTCCATATTCAGCTCCTACCAGGCTAATAGATTAATATATTTTCTTTTCCTGTGGCCTTTTTGCAATTGCAATGGTGACAGCCCTCTGTGCAGGCTGCTTTGCTACGGAAAGCTCTGTTGAGCATGTGGCATCTGCTGACCAAATATGCCATTTACTTGATCTTAATTCTGTGAATCCAGCTTTCCGAGAGGGAAAATTCAAACTACAGAAGCTGCAAACAATTATTTCTTTTTTTTTCTGCCTTCTCCTGCATTGCACAGTATCACATGCAGTGAAGTGCAAGTAGTCACTGTGAGTGAGAAAGGGTTCCCCACACAGCAGTTGTCCCACGGCACCCTTTGCTCCTGCCACAGAGCATTTGTAATGTCCCCCCACAGGATTTCACAGGCTGAGTCTAACACCTGGATCAGACAAGAGCTGCACATGAACACGCTGAAATCAGCCAGTGGCAAGAGTCATCTCTGTGGGGATGTGCTCCCTGGCACAAGCTGTGCAAGTGGCAATCCTCTTCTACCCACAGCTACAGAAGAGGATGGGGAGGCTTGAGTTCATGCTGACCCTACATTCACCACCAAAAACACAGACCAAAGTCAGAAAGCACCAAGAAGAACCCAGAAAGGACATTCTTACAACTTCTCCACTTTCATTTCTCAATCTGCACATTTAATTGATTTGAAAAGGATGGATGGAAGAGAATTTTTTTATTTTTTTTTTTAAAACAACAAAAAGATGTTTCTGCTTCTCTGGAGCATATTCTCTTTGCAATTAAAAAAAATCTCCATAATTCATGATCGACTCAGGCACAGGAAATATGATAACAAATCACAATTCAAGGTGTTTTCTAGAAGTTCCTGTGGGTGAGCAGTTCTCCTATCATTATAGACACTTTTTATACCAATATAAATAACTTGCAGCCGAATATTCATCTGCCAGTTCACAGTACCCTGTGCCCGGTGTAACATTTAATAAAATTCATAAAACAATGCCGCAAGAGTGGCAGTCAAATAGCCAGAGTGCAGAACAGAAATGGTAGTGTTCTAGGCTGGAAGAGCCATAATTTTATATACTGGAGGTTAAACGATTTTTTTTTTCATGTGCACACTCTTAAAAGGTCAGTGCGCATTTTCAAAAATTGCTGTAGTTTTTAGATGATAAAACCCCCCATCTCTGGTCTTTTCCAAGATGATTAAAAGGCAAACGGACAGATATTCTTTGAAAGTTATATTTCAGGTTTACGAATATATTTTTTTCACAGAAATGTGGTATAAAAGTAGGTTGAACACTTAATTTCTCTAGTTTCTAAGCAAATCTAAATTATAATGATTTCTTAAAATTAGTCTCCGATGAAATATTACCTATGAGAGTACATTTAAAAAAATCCCTCTGAACAAAATTATTCCCCACCCTATATTTTCTTGTTGAATGCTGTCCATTTCACTCTCCCCACCTACTTCATTTACTAGTTCTCTAAGGCAAAATTGCTGAGAAGTAGTTACCACATTTTCATCTATATGGATAGCTCCAATATTTGAGAGTATTTACTTTGAGACAAAAATTAGCTTGGAATGGTTTTTCTGATTACCTGAAAGCATTGTGGTAAAGTTAATTTCATGAATTGTCTCATCCTAATGAGCACGTTTTAAAAGGATAGATAGATTGCAATCTAAAAAGTTATATTTATTTTCACCAACAATTGGAAGGGAAAAAAAAAGCCTGAACAACCACAGGCTCTTGGGTTAAATATTAATATGGGCTGTACTCTGGACTCAGTCTGACAAGACCATGAATGGGCATCACTGTAAAAAGGATTTATATTCCCTGATGGATTTACTAAACTCTGATTTTTCACTTTGACCCTCTTCCAAAAGCTTCTACTCTATAATAGGAATGACTGAGCAGGATGTGTTAGCCTATACTACCACAAACCAAAGCTGCCTGCCTGGAAAAAAAAGAGTTGATTTGTACAAAGATGCCCTTACACCCTGTTTTTGGAGCACAAGCTGAGGTCCCCAAGTGACACTGTACCATGCTGATTTAACTTGCCCACTCAGCTGGCACTGCTCTGCATTGCTGCAGCACGACACTGCACTGTGTCACAGGGAGCTTTGGCCTTTTCTGCTCCTGTAAACAACAGATTAAGGGATGCAAAAACGTGTTTTCATCCCTCTGGTGGCTGTTGTGAAAATAAACCAATTTAAAACACAAAAAACACTATCAAATGTTCATTATTTTTAAAGATTGCAGAGTGATAATGTACCAAGCAACACATTGAAGCAGAAGAAAATACAGTAAATTAAATAGTAATGACCTGTATGACCAAGTTAAAGCTACAGGTGGAATATTTCCATTATCTTGATTATGACAAGGTCCACTATGCATTCTTTGAGTTCTGATTAATAGCACTTTTTAATACACCTAGCAAATTAAAATACAGAAAATGCTCACAGGGCATTAATCATGTCCATTGGTCTGCAATTTTTATCTCTTATTATTGGGAAAGGGAGAAGACAGTAAATTACAGCTGTTGTGGCTTGTGATGATAATGATGATGGTTATTGACATTATTATGTGCCTTCACAGACATGTTTGAAGTTCAAGCTGGGGGGACTCGGAAAGTGTGATTCCTCACAGTGAGAAAACATCATCATAGACTATGTGTATGCATGATGGATATGCTGAAATTCAAATTAACTAGAGATATTTTGAGAGTTCATAATTTATATACTACAAACACAGCCACATTAAATGTAATCCTACACTGTTCTTCTTCAAACGCAGATTTTCAAATATGTTCAAAAACATTTTTGAAGACATGAAATTCTGCTGTTGAATTAACTGACATTGCAAGTAAAGAGATGCTTTGTTTCAAAGGAGTTTTCTGTGTCTTGTCTGCCATTGGGGAAATCTACTGAAACAAGTTATTCACAACGGCTCTTTAGTCTACAGATGTTCTGAGATAGGATTTGTGACTCACCAAACCATTCATGGATTGTGGCTTCTTCTCCTGCAATTAAATCTTCTCCTTTTAGATAGGGATAAGGACCTCAGGAAATCTAGGAATTAGACAGATAAGGCTCCCATGCTTCAACTACGTTCAACTATGCTCTATCCTGCACCTCTCACTTCAGCAAATTATGAGCACATGTGCACAAATGCTTAACAAAATATTTTCTGGTTCAACATTACATGAGAGGCATATCTCAAAGGAGCAAAGCCATTCTGTGAAATGAGATTACAGTGTTGGGTTAGGTTGATGCTTGGTAAATTTGTTCTTCAGTGTGTGCATCACTGTAGAAAGTTGATTAACTCATAATGACCAGTAGCTTTACTTGACATTACCAGCTCTGCCACCTTCCTGTTTACAGTACTAGTCAGATAACTTATTTACTCAAAAAATTAAAATTAAAAAAAACTCCAACACTCATTGTTAATATAACAAATAAATAAAACCCAAAGGCAAGACCTACCCATCATGGCTCCATTTACGATAAATACTCATGTTAACTGGGCATGAATTCTCCATTAAAACCAGCAATTTGGTGAAGTGAACAGGATTCCAAGGCTGAAAGGAATTGCAGGCATCCTGCTAGGTCACAGCTGTAGAAAAGCTCACTTTCAGTGCCTCTTATCTGGACAACACAGCTTTCAGACGCATTTGTGCCTTCTGGAGCCAGACATAAGTTGCATAAATAACTCCAGCCTCATTACTCCAAGGTAGACTAGGGAGATTACTGGACTTTTTAAAAAGGGAAACTGACTGTCTGCCTTTTAGGGCGAAAAAAATTGATCACCCCCGCCCCCAAAGTTAAAAGAAAATAAGAGCATAAGAGAAATTCAATAACTCTATAACTATGAATATTGTGTTAATTCAAGCATTTCTTCAAATATGACTGTTACCTTTACTATTCAGGTAGCTGGGCACAGGACAGTTATTTTTCTCTCTTGCCTGCTTAAAGAGATCTGTTTCATGCTACAAAGCCAGTGGTGTATATCCTAAATGCCTATTTTGAGACATATAAGCCAGGAATTTTACAGCAGGTTAGCACTGTGCTGCCTTGATGTCCCAACAGAATCTGACAGCACAGTAGTTTGTGCAAGTGACAATAATTTCCTTGACAACAAAAGAGCAAGAGCAAAGCAAAGCAAGTGTTTAGTCCAAGCGATCTGGCTTTTCACTCCTCACGAAACAGGGTAGACTCCAAACCTTTATCCAAATTGTTGTTTCTCAGTCAGTTTCCATCAGTTGGAATCTTCTGGGTTTAAGTGACAATGTTCCACTCTTAAAATACATTCATGCAGCAGATGATGCTCTAATCATAGTTGCCCAAATCTACCTGACATTAATAGACTAAACCTATTTGTTACCCTGAGCCACAGTTTCCCACTTGGCAACTCTATATGAAGATCCTTCTGTCCTGATCTGTGTTCTCTGCTCAGAAAATACCTGGTGAAAGACACCTGTAAATGACCCTGTGTGACTAGTGACCTGCATATAATCATGCTGTCTGGGGAAAATAAATACTAAGAAATAATAGAGATTATTTCAGCCAAAAATGGTTCTTAATTAGATTTATAATTTGACCACTTCATGCACATACAAAATACATCAAACTCATAATGAAAAGAAGCAGACAATGCCCCCCAAATATACAAAGAAGCATTTTAAATAACATTGTGTATGAGCACATTTGTGCATATCCTTCCAAAATACATTGTCACTCTTTCTCTTCTTCCATAGATGTCAGAGCACTCTTTGAACAAGACCTTGTAGTTCTGAATTCTCACAGGCATTGCAACCATGAAATTAACTAGGTGTAAGCTAAAAATTTGAATTTTAAAAGGTAAACAAAGGTGTAATGTAATTTTCCACATGTAACCACTAAAGGGATGGGGAGCTAAAAATACACTCTCATATTAAATCCTGATCTCCATATCACACAGTTTCCACCTGAAATCTCAGAGAACGAGACACAAAGTTATATTTGTTCCATGAGGCTGAGCTGCTGTCATTCTTTTCTAATGGTTCATTAACAATATGTTTGGCACTAGATACTTGCAAATTAATCAAAAAGTAAAAAAATAACTCCCATTTAAAAGAAGTGGACTTCATAATTCATCAGAAAAAGATTTCAGTAGTGTTTTAAAATGATGTTTTTTTCCATCAAGGATGTCAGTGAGGATTAAGTATAAGTTGCGGATGCTTGTTCTGCGTATGTTCCCTGCCACAGCCTTCAGTGACAGCACTTTCCATACAGCTGCAGACAAACACAGGACCCTAACTGCGACTAAGTTCCAATAAACTGCCCCAGAAAACTGAATTTATCCAGTCTCCTCTATTAGATCAAAGTTAGCAACTGCATGAATCCATGCGAGGATGTGCAGAGTGTCTGGTCCCATCTCTTAGACAGATGTTCCAGATAAACGAAGTGCAAGCTCGCAGACCAATTGATTTTCTTAACAGGCTGATGGAAAGATTTAATTGCTGCTACACCCACACAAGGTGATAACATTGTTTTCCTCATACTCCAGCTGCTGCCAGTGTGCCCATGGGCTCTTTTCAAGCACCAGGACGGTCTCTACTCCCAAGGGTGCACAGCAAAGCTCCCTGGTCCTGACAGCAGCTGTGAGCTCCTCTCACAAACAGCCTGTTTGGAAAACAACACTGGGTTAGCACTGACTGCTGCATTTGTTAACACAGCAAACCACAAATCTCTCTTGTCCAGGATTTTAATTTCCACTGTTTCCGAGTTAGAAGTTGAAGCTTTTTGGAGCCGATGAATCTCTTGAATATTTTCTTGATGGCATAAAAATCTGTATCAGCTTGGCTATTTCCATTACTAGCATCATGTTCTCAGTTCAGGAATGAAGTAATTTGTGATTCATTTGTGTTTATAACTTCCTTATCTTTTTTTTCTTTTAAATGTCCAATTTAAAAAAATTCAATATACATTTCATATTGTAATATCAGATTTCTCAGGTAGTGAAATACTAGTTTTTCTGCATCTTCTGCATCTGTTTTTGTGTATTTAAGGAAGATTTTTTCTTACTTTCTTTTTCTGTCTTCCTTTTTTTTTCCTTTTTTTTTCTTTTTTTTTTCCTTTTTTTTTTCTTTTGATAGTAAGTCTTGAAAGACCTAGATTGTAAGCAACTTAGTTCTTTTGATCTCCCCTAGTATGCCCTGGTATCATTCACAAGAGCAGCAAAGCAGCCCTTTAGACCAGAGATCACATATAAGAAAAAGATTTACGTGGAGTAGATCCTGAAACTACAGAAACCCAGCTGCACGATGCTGTTCTTGTTTTTAACCTACATCCTAACTTTTTATGACTGCATTTTACCCCAAAAGCACGTTAACAACGTAAAGCATCACTTACTTTAAATGCTGCCTTTCCAGTATAAATGACTTCCTACACTGCCTTCTAAAGCTGTGGGTTTAGCACATGGAGACTAGAAGTGTCTGCTGAAAACAAACCAGCTGTGGATCTCGATAATACTTTTCTGCTTATACACATATTTTCAGAAAATGAATTGTAGTATCAGGTTTTGCTTTTTTTTGCCACAAGAGGGCGATCCTTTAATTCGTGTCATCACTAATGCAATGTACTAGACACAAGATGGACTCGTTTTCTATCTAAACCATTATTTCAACTTCTTATATAGATAAATTGATGAATTTCATTCTGTCTGTGTTCTCAGCATGCATTCGACTTACATCAAGTTACTAGGCAATATAATTCAGCTGTGAGAGCACATTGCACTCCATAAATGACTGATACAAAAAAAAAAAAATGGTGGGAAGTAAGTAGGATTTCCCTTCATTACCTTTAGAAATAGCAGTACACATACAGTGTACTCATAACATAACTCATTGTTCTCAGTGATAAACTCAGACAGGTCACAATCAAAAGGAAAGATCTTAAGACGTGCCGCTTCCAGAAGCATGAGAAATTTGTGAAACAAATAAATGTGTTTTACTTTTCATCCATTTGTGAACACTTAGCTATTTGAATTTGTTAAATATGCCATCATGTGCAACAATATACAGCACAAGCACGGTCCACACAGGGGACTGATTCAAGCACTCAAAGTCTGAAGATTGTCACGTCCTCCCTAATGCATTGACTTACTTAGAACCAAATAGCCAAAAAGATTTTGTTTAAAATGCTTCTAAACAGTCATCATGTGTACAATATAACTTACCATAGCATTTTTTTTCAGTCCCAATATTTTATATATATAAACCTGTGTAATTTACTCAAATCAAGACTGATTTCTCCCTCTCACTTAAGTCCTTTTGCTCAGAAACAGTGGATGGATTTTGTCCATCAAGAGTCAGCTATGTTCCTGGGCAACCGGTAATGCTCTGGTCTGATCCTCGCCTTCTTCTCCTGAGGGTTGGCATATTTCCACTTGGATGGAGACATTTTCAGCTTTTTTCTCTTCTTATCTGTACACCACACTTTTTCACAGTATTCTTCCACCCTCTGGAAGTTGCTGTAACCTATTAGCTGAAGAAATTCCTTGTACCATGGCTTTGATGCCTGAGGTATACTGCTCTGCATTGGGCATGGCATTTTGTGAGGTATCTCCTCCTCATAGTCTTTATTGAACATTTCATCTACACGTTCTTCCTCGACTATTTCCAGGGTGATTTTCCTGACAGTGTGAACAATGCTGTGTTCCACTGTCTGACAAAAATAAGTCCCTGCATCCAGACGATGGAGCTTTAGGAATAAAAGTCCAAGGTCCATTTTGATTATTCTATCATCTGTCTTCACCTGCAAAAAAAATAAAAACTGATGCAGTTATAGAGCACAGGCCTTTGCTATTCCATTAAACCAGTGCAGTTATTTCTGAACTGTCCTTTCATGAATCTCATATTAAATTTTGAGAAGAAGATTAGAGATCCACAAACCTTTCATTCACAGGGCTTTCTTATAACGAAAGTATTTATTTGAAGTAAAGAAGAGATTGAGCTGTGAAAGGAAAGCAGTCTAAAAAATCTAGACAGAATGTAAAAACATATAGGGGAGCAGACAGTTTCCTGTTTTCCCAGCACGGCTTAGTCACTTGTGCCTAAATCACAGAGGGAAATAAGTTAGAAACATGCAAATAATCTACTGGATGGAAAACAAATGGGCATTTGCCAGCTGATCTGTGATAAGTGTTGCCGTGAATTCTCTTATACACTGGCACTGTGATCTTGAGCCTCTATTCTGAGTCTGGTGTTTAAATTCTCCCTACAGCTCCCGAGGGCCAGGTTGTTGACTACGAGGATTTCTCAGATGATGGTAGGTAGGGAGCACTGAGCTGCCTAATCCAGGAGCAGAAGTATCCAGCAGAATGATATCCTCAGTTTTCTATTTAAAAATAAGGTGACGAACTTAAGCAGAAGTACAGGGTGATGAAGGGATCAAGAGCAGCCCCACAGAGAAGGACTTGGGGTACTGGGGGAGGAGAAATTGTATGAAAGCTGGCCAGGTCCACTTGAAGCCCAGAAAGCCAACTGTATCCTGGGCTGCATAACCACAATAATGAGTTCAGCTCTGAGATTCCCAGTGCAAGACAGACATGGACCTGTTGGAGTGGGCCTGGAGGAGGGTCACAAAAATGAATAGAGGATGGAGCACCTCTTCTATGAAGAAAGACTGAGAGAGCTGGGGTTGTTCATCCTGGAGGAGGAGGCTGTGGGGAAACCTTATTGTGACCTTTCAGTACTTTCAGAAAGTTGGGGACTTTTTACCAGGCCCTGTAACAGAGCAGGGGAAATGGTTTTAAACTAAAGGAGGGTAAATTTAGATTGGACAAAAGCAAAATTATTGTGAGGGTAGTGAGACACTGGCACATGCTACCCAGAGAGATTGTGGATGCTCCATTCCTGGAAGTGTTCAAGGTGAGGTTGGATAGCGCTTTGAGCAACCTGGTCTAGTGGATGTCCCTGTCTATGGCAGTGTTTGGACTAAACGATCCTTAGAGGTCCCTTCCAACACAAACCATTTTGTGATTATATGATTCTACCATTCTACTACTTTCTGCTTTTATTTGCCTTTTGTCTAATGACCATGTAGTTATTCAGGTTAAATAGAATAACTTTCAGGTGGAAACATTAAATTAAATTCATCCTAGTAGTATAAGATTAGAGTCTGTTCAAATTTACACTTATGATGTCCATTGTCTAGTGGATCTAAAGGGATGTGTATGTAGTAGGGCATCCTCACCACCTCACAGTTCAGCACTTTCTGTGAAAGACATGATTAACAGTTCTTCCAGCTAAATATATGAGGAACTGCCAAATGTGAAAAACCACGTAGAGATTAGGGACTTGGACAAAACTTTGGGAAAAAAATGTGCCAGAAATAGGGTTGACATTCATTTTGCTTAAATTTAGATATTTAAAGCAGAGCATGGCATCCTTGGATATTTTTATATGCAGTGGCTTGCTAGTAACTTTTTACCTGACCAAAAAGTATAACTGGCTATAACTGCAACACCATCTAATCTGACTTCAAAGGCAGCCCATATTGACTAGCTCCTAGGTAGATGTCTTTATCATAAATGCCCACATTTTCTGTCAGAGGAGTCCCATTGCAGAGATCTGCAGATGTCTATGGCTAAGCCTGGGTTTCACATTTGTGGTACAGCCTAGCTGCTAGGCAGTAAGGCAGCCATCCTTATCCTTTGGTGTCCCGAGTCTTTTCTCCTTACATTCTTCCACACACTAAGTGGGGATAGATACGGTGATGTGTATTAGAGAGGTATTGAGGAGTAAGTATAATAACGCTTAGAGGAGCATTTTCATAATAGGAAAATATATATAAAAGAGGCAGAGAATCCACCAATACTCATTTGCAGGAGATTCTGTAATGTAACAGGTGAGGCAGCAGGAATGAATGGTTGTTAAACTATTTTAACATTGGAAGTAATATGTTCACATTTCATCCCTGCAATAACATATCAAGAAAAGTGGTGGATTCTCTTTTGTTTTGAGATCTTAAGTAAGCTTCACTACATTTCTAACATCTGCATTCAAGATGCTGAATGCAAACACCAGATGAAATTCTCAGGTCTATTAATTCAAGAGACCAGATGAACATAATGATTTTCCCTGACGTGTGTACATTTCAGCAACTGGTGACAGGTCTTCCGGTGAAGATGTAATATTCCTAACAGCAGGCTCTTTTATTGAAAAAAAAAATTAGTATATAAGAATATTTACCTCTTCCTTTTTAGTTTCATGTGCTCGCTGGACAAGCCAGATTACTTTTGCTTGTAAGGTCCGAGGGGTGCACTCCAAAAGGGTGCTGTTGTACTCTATTCCATAAACAAGTCGCTCCTCAGTCTTGTCCAGGACTTCACCTGGAAGTAAAACAAATGTTTCAAAAATGTGTTACTGCAAATACTTGTTATACTCCATGTTCGGGATATATTTACTTTTAAGAGTGAAGGTTGATTCAGATCTAATCAGATGGTGACTGAAAAGTAATGTACAGTGAAGATCTGACCTGCTAAATAAATACTCCCATCATCCCAGTCTCTCACAGCATCTGACCAAATTGTGCCATCATTCACCTTAAGATTATACACAGAGAAACAGATCTCAGCCTTTCACATTGCTAATTGTTTAGGCCTGGTTCTTATGAATAGTTAATTTCATTTTCACTCAGTGAAACAGGAGGATTCAATACAAATGAGAACACGTAACCTTTTGCAAAATGAAACTCTGCAAAACTATAAATACTCTAACCATTATTAAATATATCCATGTTATACCTGTGTAAACTGAATGTATAATTTTGGCCCAAGGGTGCTAATAAAAACAAAGTGAGTGGATTTAACCAAAACTCAATTCTGCTTTTCCATTCAACAAAATATCTGGAGGAAGATAAGCTAGTTGTTACACTAGAGGAAGCCAATTACCTCATTAATGAAATCATCATATTCCATTGTAGTGAGAAAGACACTTGAGACTAATTATTTTTATACTCTAAAAAAATACACTATTTTATATAATTGTGATTTCTCTGTTGCATTTTAAACTTGCTAAATAATTGGTATTTCATATTGGGATATACTTTTCCAAAATGTACTATATCCTCCAATAGGCTTCAATTTTAACAAAGCTTTCTCCCAAAAAATATCTGTCTAGTATTGCGTGTTATCCTGCAAAATAGAGAGGGTATCCAGGCAACTCTGTTTTGTCATTCCCAATACCACTGCTTGAAATCATCACTTTCCAAGATTTGAACAGCAACATTAGACACAGTAATCTACCTATTTCTCTTTTTTTTTTTCTTTTTTTTCTTTTTCTTTTTGGTGTCTGGGGTTTTTTTGTTTGTTTTCTTGTTTGTTTGTGGGGGGTTTTTGTTGTTGTTTGGTTGATTGGTTGGTTTTGTTTTGGTTTTTCTTTTTTTTTTTTTTTTAAAGTAGAAATCTTGATAATGATCATAAATACACATTTTTGTCCTGGCATGTGATTGCTGAGCCCCTTCAATTCTGGCTAAGTGTCCTGACATTATTTCATATCCCTTTCAGGATGCAGCCCTGTTGTCTCTTATGCCTGCTCCATCTTTATGCTTTTATTTCTCTTGGAAGCCATTGAGATTCATTATAAACATCTTTAGTCTGACTATCAGGGCTGCAGGACCACATGAACATTATGGGATGCACCTGAAACAGTAAATTCTTAGACTTGGATGGTGTGGGCTCATCCTCAAAACTCTTATAACGTTATAGGAATATGCCAGTAAAAAAGTTCAGGTGAGATCATGGTCTTGCTCATAGTCCTGGCAAACTCTGTTCTGCTCCAGGCATTTACTAGCAATTTGTAAGTGCTGAATAGATTACCAATAAACTGCTGGCCAAAGCACTGCTGCGCTGCATTCCCATGCCGAACATCTTGTCTGCGGAAACGTCTGGAGGAAAAAAAATGAAATTACTTGAGAGATTATGCTAAAGTTAACATGAGTTAAATCTTGCTTGCTATGAAAAATGAACGTTGTTGTTAGAAGTGCTCATTTACACATTGGCATTTTCTCTCTACTCAACCTACTGGGAATCACGTCTGAAAAAAAGAAACACATTTGTCTGGAGAAGAGGCACAACTATGTGTCCAGTTTATACATAACTACACGGATGTTATAAATAACAGAAAAGATCCTTTGATCCAACTGGACAACATTCAGTCAGAGAGACCTTTAGCCTGTATTTTTGTTGTCTCTCTCTCTATCTGAAAAACAAGGAAATTTTCCTTTTCTAATTTAGAACACTTTCCCGTGTATGTGAACGGTAGTTCTTTTGACCTTCACTCTTGTGTTGTTTTTTTTTTTCACTTGGGAATCTCAAAGCAAAGAGGAAATACTTTATTACACCTTTGTAACAGACAGTTACTAAGCTCGTTTTTCTCAACAGAGAAACAGACAGGTTCATGATTTGCCCATGCCTAGAAAGCAAACTAGTGGCCAAACCATGGTCAGAACCTGGGAGCCCTGGTTTCCACCTGGAAATATTGCAAGTGCTTTTGAGAGAAAAATCAGTCTGAGTTTCGAGGTTTGTGTTTTTTATATGTATTTACAGAAAAAATGAAAACCATGATTATATGGTGCATTCCCAGAAGAATTATGCTTTTATATGACTTTTTGTTTTTTTACCTCTGAGTGTCGTGATAAATAAGATTAAGATTGCTTACTCAGGAAAAAAAAGAGCCCATTGGAACGCTATACCTTGCCAGATGTAGTATGTTCTACAACCTGAAATTTAATTTTACTAAGGATACCTTTCCTATATTTGCACCAAGAGTAATTCTACACTGTATTGTCAATGCCATACATAACAGATTAAGAGAAGAAATATGCAGTGCAGCAAATCCCACACAGCAGGCATGGGTACAGTATAAATTATAGATGCTAGAAACAAGCAAAGCCAAAGAGTTGTGTTATTTTTTGCGTTTACTACTGAAGTAATTTTTCTCTCCAGTGCTAAGAGAACACAAAACAGAATTTTTATTTGGCACAAACAGAATTTACTGGAACCATGTAGATTTATACTATTTAAAGATCTTGTCCATAGATGTTACTCATCATATTTCTAACCTGGCAGTAGACAGTGATTTTTTCCCAAGTTGCATCACACATACGCACTTCAGATCCAGGGGTGTTGGTGGACCAAGAGAACAGCTTTAACCTCTACTGATATTCAGAGAACCAGTGTTTTGCCACTTTTTTTTTTACAGGGGAATCTGCAAATTCAGTGGGGCCTTGTAAGGAGAAATGCTAAAAATACATGCATGTTATTAAACAAAAATGGAGATTCTGAGGTAGCACCTGGGCTTTATTATGGCCTAGGAGTTGTCATTGCAATGTATGGGTGCTGCAGCCATGCCTACTGATAACTCTGCAAAGTGTCAGTGCTGAATAATGCTGCCACCAGGTTTGCATGTCGGCGTACACAGATTGCTCAAAGGATACACTGTCTCGCACACATATACATAAACTCCATAGGATATGCATTAGCTTTAAAAAGAAGAAACAAGAAAACCCTGCTGCTGTCAGGCCCAGCAGCCCTATCTAGCAGGAACAGGACAGGCAGCAGCCTTGTTCTATTCACTCTTCAGTTCCTTATGATCCTTGTAGAGCTAAAAAAATCCCAGTCTTGTAAAAAGGGATTATTTCTCCAGTTGTCAGAACCATTCAAGGAAAAGAAATGTTTCTTTGAGGAAACTTTGCTGTTGTGAGTGTGAAGACTGGGGAAGATATATTTACCAGTACCTTCTTGCTACTTTCCTGAGGAGAATGGAAAAATGGGATGAGGTTCTGAAAAGGAGGGAGATGCTGGGAGACAAACTCATTTCACAAATACTGACATAAGCCTGTTTTGTTTTTTTTTTCTTAGGAATTATTCTATTCAGAATTCTGTGAATAACAGAGTTCCAGGCAACCCCTGAGATAAACTACTATAAGCAATTTTCAGTGATTAGAAAATGTACTGAGTGTATAGAAGGGCCTTTTGCAATCTATAATGTCATGAATTTAGACTTCTGTCTGCAATTCTTTGCTTTCAGGAACTTAGTAAAAATGATGTGCAAGAAAGCAATACAAGCATCATCATCATCATCACCATCATTTTCCTGATTCTTTATTATTTCTCAGGAATGGATGAGGCAAAGTTGAAAAGTCTTGAGGAGAAAAGGCACCACTGCAGTTTGCATAAGTAAATCAGCAGACTGTGTGCTTGCTGGTGGAGTGGTTGATGTAGAAAGAGGCCAGAGAGGGAGAGGAGGCAGGAAAGCGACTGTCAGCTTCTAAAAATTAGCTAAAGAATCACACTAGATCCAAGCTCAAAGGCGTTTTAAAATTACTTCAGCCCTTTTTCAGCCTAGACAGTGAGCTGGCAGAGCAAAGAATCTCACTTGTAGAATTTAGTGCTTGTTTAGATCGCAATTGAACCTGTCTAAATCAGACTGCAGAGGTAATAGTGAACTAAAGCATTTCTGGACCCATACTTTCTCAAGTGCACTTCATGAAATTTGAATGCAATAGAAATTCCTTTCAACATCTGAAGTATTTGTAGTATGCAGGAGCCATACATCTGTAATTACCATGGAATTGTGGTGTGCTGTGCTCTTAGGATCAAGATATGGGATTTTGGACTCAGTTTTTATTTGTCTTTAATTAAATCCTACGTTTAATTAATTATCCAGGCAATTCATGTACAAGGAATTATAAGAAAGACTTTCATGATTTGAAAAATTAGTCCCAGATGTCAAGCAGAGGGTTTTTCTATTTATGCTTCACTTCTCTTTAAATCCTTTACATGCCTTAGTTTACAGATTTCTATTTAATGTTTCTCTAAACACTTGTTATACCTTGGAGGCATTAGGATCTAAAGCAGATAGCACTTGGATCAAAGTGGGGAGGACACACTGTACATCCCCGCCCCAGTTCAACTCTTCACCAGTAGGACTGGAATTAAAAAGAGACCTCTGAGCAGTGCTCTTAATCACTAGCAGCACTTCTCTTACAAGTCAAAAGTCCACCTAAATATACAGTATGAGGGCCACATTTGAGCAAATAGAGGTGGTATTAAGTGTATTGTAACGTAAGGCACAGCTCCATGAGTCCCAATGAAGTAAGGGATGTCAGGAACAGGCGAAACCAGTGCTCTCTAATGCCCATTGCACTTACATTACATGTGCTACCATGTACAGCTTGAGCAGGAATCTGGAGTCCTAGACAAGGCCAGATTAAGATATGAATGCTCTGAGATGTGACATTAATTCTGTCTGGAGTCCAAGGAAGCCATGGCAGGGTTATCACCTGCTCATTGCCACTTGATATTAGAAAACTCGAAGTCTACCAGGACCTGCCTTTTCAGCAGTGCTCCTCACCTGGTACCTGATGGGAAGCAACTTAAAGCAAGTTCCCAACATGTCCCAAGTAGCTCTCCTGTCTCCCCATGTACCATACAGTTAATGTAAGCTCTTAAATTTAAAATACGCTGAGCTTCAGCTATGAGCTAAAGTGAACAAAGCAAATGCCATCTGTGCCTCTCAACATTGTTAGTCTTGCTGGCTGTTACCCAAACTCTTACACGTAAAACAAGTTTTGCAGACTTCAAGAACATTCAATTGAGTGCAAATCCCTTCTCCACGCTGCAGAGCTTATCTCAAGAGAAGGAGGGTGATAGCAGCAGCATTTTCTTCTTTTAGAGGCTGACCTGCTGAATGTCGGGGGCGCAAGGCACAGGAAGGTGCCTGGGGTGCTGCCCGTATCACTCAGCCCTGGATAAACGTGTGTGTCAGGGGACTTAAAGGCAGCTACTCTGGAAATTGTCTTACACGAAAAATATGCTAAACATGTGCAACAGAGTTCAGGGCTGAGTGAGTTTCTCTTATCTTTTCTTGGACAATAAGTAGCCTGTAGAACAACGTAAATGGTGATGCTGTTAGCAGGCTAGCAGGCTGCTGGGAGATTTTTAAAGCCCTCCCTTCCTCAACTGAATTTTACACCATTAGATGAGTAACCCACATGCTTTATAATTATGATAATTCAATTTCTACTTATACTGTAGGACATTAATCTCCCCGGCCCACTATATAACTGCTCATCTTTCTTAATCTGGGGCCTGAAAATTTTAACCAGACTCATCTCACACTAAGCAGACAACCAGAGACCACTACTTCCCTTTAGGTCTACTTGCAAGAGGCATTAGAAGACTATGCAATCCTACTTTTAAAAGTGGTTTAGATTTCCTGCTTGGTTTAAGCTATGTCTTAGTGCAGTAAATACAGAGATTCTTAATTATGCTGAGTCATAGACTGTGTTTCTCATTTTTACTTTTTAATGTGCCTTATCCAAAAAGTCATGTTACTCAAGGTAACATGACTGCATTGATTATATTTTAGACAAATCTACAGAAATGTGTGTTGGGCCTGACCATTGTCAGCCTGCGTTTGTTTGAGTGCATCCAGGTTCAGGTTCATGGAAAGATAAGATGTGCAGGAGCAAAAAAAAAACAAACCAAAACCAAAACAAAACAAAAAAACCCCACCAAAGACATACCTTCCCGGTTTTCCTTAAGAAACAATAACACATTTGGGTTACTAAGATTTGGTTTTGACCGAATCTCCTCCACTAGTTTTCAAAGCTCTCCCTGAAAGTTACTCAATTTGTTGTGATCCTTGTAGTCCTTGTAGGTCTAATATATACTTAAGCATATATTTGCAGAACCAGTAATTGCAAAAAAAGCCACAGAAAGAATTATACATTACAAAAATTTTGCCAACTCGGGTTAGAAATTACTCTCTTTAGGTGGCAGAGATTACTAAGTTTTGTAAAATGTTCTGGATTAAAATACGCACGTTCTAGAAGCTTGATTTGTGTAGCTGAATTGCAGAACCTGGGTTTGAGAGGGAAGAAAACAGGAAAATGACTGCAGGAAAGAGTGAAGGCCCAGAATCATGAATTGTGATAGAGAGGAATACTCTCTCCAAGGGAAGAATTAAAGCACCTAAATTTTGTTTGTTCTTTGAGCTGGCCTCTAGAGTAACTTGCCTTTCAATTCACTGCAAAAAGCCTAACTTAAACCTTAGCTTTTGCAGAAATTCTGATTTGATTTTGCCTGGTGAAGGTATTTGACTATTAACACAGATTCTTAATTTTTTTTTTTAGAAATTCTATTATATATGTTATTGGAGTGGTATGTATTGCTGTATAATACTACCAAAGCAAGTCTCTCATGTTGTAAAGTATCTTTTCTCTGAACATGGAAAGGTGTATAAGGAAACTAGGGTTTGTTTACAATGTAATGTTAATAATTCCTAAGTGACTTAGTTTTACTCATAAAAATATTCATGGTACTGCATTTTATGCCATCCTATGCATTTGGCTGCTTACAATCCCCTAAGGTTATGCTGATAAATTAGCAGCTGACGTCTCACTATTCAGTTATTTGTATGAGGGGAGATATGAAGTACTTTGTTGTCGCGGTCGGGGTTGGTCAAAACACGACACGTCTTCTTCAGAAGGCTGGACCTGAGACCTTTATTGCAAGCGCTGCCGCGACTTATATACACTTTATTATCTACACATGTCCATGCACCATTGGTTTCTAGTAACATAAATAATTCTCAATTGGGCACATACACTGCTCATGTCAGACAACTATGAATCAGCAAGGACAGGCAGGAAATCCATTCTGTGTCACAGCTTTCCCTTCCGTGTCTGCCACCTTGCCAGGGTGCAGAGGTTCCATCTTTAGTTCCTACTATTTCCAGAGACCCCAGACCAGCTGGGGCCCCCCACACTTTGTGTTGCAGTAGGAACCGTTTTTTTGCAGATATTTTGCAAAAAAATGTATCAGAAAAAGCAGTAGGTCTCACCTCTTTGCCTGCACTCCTGTGGGATAGTAGCGGGAGCAGGAGATCCCGTCCCAGGCGCAGTAGGGATCCCGGGCGAGGCAGCAGTCGGCACAGGCCGTGCCGTACATGTCACACTGGTGGAACTTCACCTGTGCTATGACTGACTCGGAGCCAACATAGAGCTGTTGCTGTAAAAAATACACAATATAAGATTAAATTTCAGATTTTCCACCAAATCCTTCTGGTACTAATGCAGTTATTAAAAAATGTTAGATTTATCGTTGCTCGCCAGTTGTGCATCCAGCCTGTGCCCTGAGGGAGGCACAGTTACTCTGCAGAAGAGTATCTGATTACAGATTAAACTCTCCTACATGAGGACAGGGAAACAGAAAAGGTAAAATGAACAAGTTTGTTTTGGCATTTCCTCGCTTCTGAACTTTAAGCTTTGTAAGCTTTGTGTTTGAATAGGCAGGGGTTTACGTTTCTTTCTCTTCCTCAAGATATTTTCCAGTGCCTCCCTCTTCACTTCTCTGTCATCTAATTGATCTGCAAAAAAATCCCTTAACATAAAAGACTTTAAACAAAGAAGTTCAAATAAGCAGGAGCTAAAAGCAAACTCAATTTTAAAATGAGAGTTTTCAAGTAAATTTAACTCTTGATGTGTCTACTTAAAATATGGTCACACATTTGCATGCACAGTAGTAGAGAGATTTTTAATTTTTTTCCTGTTATGCAGTCTTTTCTCGCAAATTAACTGGTCACTATCTACTTCTTTAATGTTTATTTGTAAGGTTTGGGTTTTTTTTCACCATTAGTACTAATGAGTCCTCTGAGTTCACACAAATGTCCTTTGCAAATCAAATGACAGGTGATCGAAATATTGCTTCAGATGCAGGCACAATAAATTCAGAAAAGAATAGCTTGAATTTACAGGAATTTGAGAAAAAGTCTTCTCGTTGATGAAGGCAAATTGCCTGAAGACAGAAATATGCAGTGTGCACTGCAATAGAAACTGCTTATGTATAGCTCACTTCCACAGTTTTACCAGTCAGAAAAGGGATTCCGAAACTGTGCTTATCCTAATGGCCAAACTAAGTCTCTCTAATTTCCACTCTTTGATCAAGCTTTCAAAATCTGTTATTTTAAAATCACTTAACTCTAGAAAATACTGACAGCTCATCTAAGCTATCACAAAACACGAATTTTCATCCAGATACTTCATTCTTGTTCCTAATTACACCTCTTATGTCTGTTTAGATCAGAGAAATTTAACATTCAGAGATGCTAGGGGAAGAAACTGGGAGATGCTGGTAACAGCAATGCTTGAAGAATTTTTCTGCTGAGATAAACCAGATGAGAGTAGCAGGAACTCAATCTGCCAACTGGAATGAAGAAACCTACGATACTTGTTTTAGGGGAATTCTTTGTCTGCAAAGGCTGCATGGTGACTGTCCCAGAAGACATGACCAGCACTTTCAATGAGACATATGAGATGGGATTTTCTCTTTCATCTTTTAGCGGGGGTAAAGACGTCTCTAAGTCTTGGTTCATTGGAGGAGGGCAAAAAAGCAGCTGATATTTACCCAACCAAACATCAAAGAAGAACATTTTTTCCCGGTTTCTGCAGATAAGTAGCTCAGCCCTGGAATGTGATATTTTATTGTACCATGACTTGGTGAAGACTGGTCAGTGTTATAAGGATATTGAGACATAGCCAGCAAGGAGATCTCCACAGGCTCAGTCACTCCAAGTTCAAAGGAGACCAGCCAAAATGCTCAAGGTACATAATTTTTTTCACATATATTCAGCTAAATTATATTTCTGCTGATTTTAAAGACAAAATTACTTGGTGCCAGCTCTGACCCTAACATATATTCCAACATTTAATTGTCCTCAGTATCAGAAAACTGTATTCCATTTCAAGAATAAGTTTATCTACATTCAGCAAGCTGAACTTGGTTATTAAATCTTATATTGTTTTACCATCAATGTTCAAGAATCCCCATACACCCAGTAAGAAGTCACTTCACATGGTAAAATATATATCTGACTCTCCTGTTCTCACTCAGTTTTTTGCTTTGGTATCTTGAAAAAGTTAAGCTACTTTTACTTCTGTAGTAGTTTTGATTTTAAACCTTCCTTAATAACCAGGTTATAACCAAAGAAGTAGTCATCTTCCCAGTATTCCATGCGATTTTTTACATAAACCAGGGTATAAATAAGAAAGAAGAAAAGCCTCTTGCTCTCTTTCCTTTCTGGTAGATTTGGGAGCAGGTTCTCTGCTATCGAGTCTACTCGTGTAGAAGAGTGAGGCCCAGTGAGACCTTGTAGACCTTGAGAAATGGAGAGCACCGGCAGTCGCTTGGTGCAATTCTACTATCTCGAGAAAAGCAATCAAATTTTTTTTTGTTAATTCTTTATTGGTTTCTCCTGGATTTTGACTGTGTATATCTGTTTTGGTTTTTTTTTTTTTTCCCTCTCCCTTTTCCCTTCGGGGCAGGGGGAGGTGTTCAGGATCCCTTCTTCTATATACATAATATTCTAACTGTATATAAGTGTAAATACATGTGTATATTTTCGTACAACTTTAATCTAATCATTTCAGTATTTCAGTAGCTTTTCCCTTCTCCCTTTCCCTTGTGTTCATACAGGGAGATGGAGGGAAGAGAAGCTGCAAACTGTAAAATTTAAACATGCAACAAGAAAGTCAGATCCAAACCGTTACAACTTCTTATAAGAATTTTTGTTCTTCAACCACTGGTTGGTGGCTTTCTTACAATTCTCTCCAGATTTTCCAGATATAACTTGAATTAGTGGAGTTAGCAGCCCTCCTGGAACATCGATGTAATGGAAGAATGCTACTTCATTTTTTTATAAGGTGTCTCCTTTTTACTCTTCCAACATAATCCTTTTACCATGACAACTGACTGAGAGTTAAAGGTAAGGCAACTATCTGAAATGACACCGAGTCTTTCTCCAAAAAGAGAAAGGCACTTAGGTGCAGTGTTAGACATTCTGGTCTCCAGAGCTGCTTTCACAGTCCATGGAAAAGATTGATGCAGGAAATAATTCAAAATACTTAGACTCAAGATCCTCCTCTGAATCACGATCAGACGATTTTGTCTTTCTGCATTACCTACAGGAAGAATGCAGGTTGGCTAGACACCAAGACTGAAATAATCTTTTGGGGCACACTCACTCCTCCTATTAATGCAATTCTCATCCTTTGTTACTTCTGTTTTGTTATGTTTATGTGCACCCATATTATGCAGGATGTCTAACATTAAGATATAACTATCCTCAGGTGTTTTTTATGGCTTCATGCTGAGATGATACGATGATATAATATGGATAAGAATCTACCCACAGGAGTAATAAACTGGGTGTTTATTTTAGCAGAAACCAGCAGAAACTCGAAAGGGACTCAGATCCAAACAGCCCTACTGGGCAACTGAGTATGCGGGAGACTCTTTTTGCACGGACATCCCCATGGGCTGAAATCTGTCTGCATTTATCAGCAAGGAACTTTTCTGTGCGTTGCCATATTCACCAAGCTAATCCCTACTGTGATTACTCTGACAGTAACTCATGAAACAGATTGGGTTTTACGTGCTTTGATATGCATGATAGTGTGAACTAAGGATATTTAACATTAGAAATGAAAAACATAAGTGCTTTATAAAGGAATAGAGCAGATAAACGTAAGTCTATATTGCAGAAGGATTACATGTATTTGACCAGATCTCATTATAGATGATGAACATCCATTTGTCTGTCTATCTATGCATCTATTTCTATACCATTTACAGCTTCATTACATTTAAGTCACAATTCTCACATTTCAAACTTGTCAAATACTTACCCTTTTTGAAGAGATTTCCATAGAAATAATAGGAACTGGCATCTAAAAAATAGGAAATATTTACTTGCTTAGAAAAAAGAATATCTTTTTGTTATGACAATAAATTAGATAAAATAGCATTGATATTTACTTACTACATTCAGCTTTGTTAGATACTTTTGCTTTTTTTAAGGAAAGTATGAGGAAATTGTGACTTTCAGAAGTATTACTTTAAAAGAGTTTATTTAAAAACAACCAGCCAACACTTAATTCGGGATTATCAGAGCTACAGGAACACTACAATTTCCCTGTCAAACATGACATTAGCTCTTGCCACCACTGGATCTCTTTTGTCCTACTTGAGAGTGATAAGTGGAGTGTTCTTTATAACAAAACATTCACTGAAGATAAGATAAAAATAGCAGGAATTCCTTCTTTTACCATTGTCCTCTCTGCCCTCTGCTCAGATTTCCTGGAGCAAGGCATAGCCCTTAATAGGTCTATTGAAAACCAACTTTATCAAGAGGGGCAAATTCTGTGATTTCAACCCCCAGGCAACAAGTCAATAGTTACACTGCCTAAATGCAGGTAGCAGATTTAAATGTCTAACTTTTGATGTTAGATTTTCCCTATGGTTTGAAGTAGCTTAGCCTCCTGCTTTATGCGGTTATTGTGACATGGTGTGAATACTCACTAAGAGAATTTCATTATATTAGCTTTGTCACATATCAAACACTGAACTTTAATCAGGTTATTCTTAAGCAGAACTGAGTTTTGCATAACTAGGACTTAGGCTTGCCCAGTGTAAGAGACAGATTAACTGATTCAGTCTTTCTGAGGATTGGGCTATTTCTATCTGGACCTCATTTAAGTTTCCAAGGTTTTAGCAGGCATATTTTATACATGCAGTTATCCTCTTTTAATTACTTAATTGGATGTGAGGGAAAATTAAATAAAATGCAATAAGTTTCTAATTAAAGGTCACACTACAACCTCCAAGCATGTAAACAGAAAGACAGTAGTCCTGATTTGCTTCAATATGATTCAGTACTTGGGCCATAACTCCACACAGAAAAACTTTCAGTTGAAAATGAAGATTTCCTGTCATACAATAACTAGATAATTGGAAAATTTCTTGCACACAGCAAATTAAGTATTTGACAACCTTCAGATGTTTTAGACATTTTAATTCTGCAGAAAATTCAGGACTTGTATATACACTTCATATACAGCACAGTTCACCTTGAATACTTGCAGCTCTTCAAGAATCACTTCTTCCATTGATTCTGTCTCTTGATTGTAAATTGTTATGACTTTCAGTACAATGCCATTATCTGGAAATAAATTTAAAAAGAAAAAAAACTGAAAACATACCAAAAGGTTAAAATTGGAGGTAACATTTATATGTCCTTCAAATACCTTAAATGACTTCTCCAAATTGCTAATGGACAGAAATTTATAAATATGTACAGGTAGTTGCATATTGTGATTAATGAGGATTCTTACTCTGAGAAAATAAAAAAAAAATTACAATTTGTCCCTGGAAAATAAGAGTCAACTGCAACATTCCTAGGATACATGATTAATTGTTTTTTTCAAATGTTAGGTCATAACCCCTTGGTGAACTGCAAAAGGATCACAGAGTGTGACAATATTTCAGAAAAAGAAATGGGAGTAGGCGGAAACTGAGTCCGTGGAGTCCATTGAGGCAAGCAAGTGTAAAGTAGCTTTAATTATAGGATCTGACTGTTTACACTAGATAGGAAACTACTAATGTCCTTAATTATGGCAGCAGCTCTGTTCCTCCAGGCGAGAGTAGGAAAACCTTCAGGGGTTCATTGTGCACAATTCTTACCCTCCTCTAGGGAAACAGTGAGCTGCTTGTTGAGCTGAAGGTGTTAGTCAAAGGAAGATAAACTAAAATATCAAAAAAGACTAAGGCACATTGGACTTTAGATTTATCAACCTCTCTGTCCCTGCAATTCTCTCAGGAAATTAAAACACACAAATAGCATCTAGTCTTCCACTACTTCGGCTTTGCCTTGCTGTCTATTAATAGAATAGTCTTCCACTTCTTAATCTGAAAATCTGTCATCAGCAATGGCAGATATCACTTCCTTTCTTCTGTTACTTTCAGTCACCTTTGATTTACAGGGGAAATATTAAGCAGGCAAGCACTGGGAAAAATGTTCAGCAAAAGATCAAAGGGGCAAACAAAGAGAGGAACCATTAAACTGGGGTCATACACCATTTCTCAAAGAGAATATGTAATCAAAGACATCAATTTTGTGATGGAACAGTAGAAAGAAATTGTAGTCCAAGCTCTGATTTTCATAAGTAAGTCTCTCTTCCAATTCTGATGACAGATACGTGAAAGCTCTAATGTTCAGACTTCTCCTTTGATGAACCTTTCTAACCTGCACTGCTACCCTAAGGAAACTTTTGCTCAACTGTAAGATGTTGCCTACTTATGTTACACAGCAGGTTGGACTGGAATTAAGAAAAATAAGAAAATTAAGAAAAAACCCTTTCTAACATCAAATTGCCCAAAAAAGCAGTGAGTTTTCTGATGTGAGTTTTGTCAGAGTAGAGAGTGCAGCTTTAATTTCAGAGTTTCCAAAACCCAAATTATTTTACTGTAGTTTCTTCTCACCTGATATCAGACAGCACACACTTAAGCCCCTTTGAATTTAACTTTGCTGTACAGAGGTCTTGTGTACAAGAATGTTTGATACAATCTCAATCGGAAATGCAAGCAAAAAATATAAAAAATGTAGGCCCCGCTGTAAAATATGCTCTACAGAAATAAGTAACACATGGCGCAATGTTTTATAGACTACAGTAAGTCCAATACCAAGACCATACTGAGGCCATTTAAAAACTTAGAAAAGAACTCTAGTATAAACAAGCCTTTGCTATTCTACAAGCGTGCTTTTTTTGAATGTTCTCAACACTAAAACGTGCTTATCAGAGGAATTTCATTAGTAAAAAATAATTCACTCTAACTGCTTTCCTAGACAAAATGGTCAAAATGATTTGTGAAACCACTCTTGTTGTTAAATTGATTAAATGTGAATGTAAGAATCCTTGGATTTTTTCCAGACAGATTAGATGTGACTAAAATCTTGTCTGGTTCCAGCCTTTCCTCTTATTTTCTTATTTTTCAAATACCATTAGGATATGTATTTTTTCTCAGCTTTCTTAGACTTAGTGAAGGTCTATGTTATATTTTGCCTTAATAGTGTTTGTTTGGAAGATGTTTAAAAATCCTCTTTAAACAAGCTCTCTGTATCTTAAGAAAATGGCACAAAAGAAAGACAAGAAAGCTTGGCAGGAAACTTCTAACAGTTTTTTTATTTTTAAAAAAAAACCTTGGGTATTTCCTTCTTCCTTCCTTGAGTTGTGTTGTAACCCCAAATCTGGAAGTTGGCAGTTTCTTTTTAATGGTATCAGCTAGACTTGTGGTCTCCAGAACTGGGGAAAATAAATTGTGGAATAAAGCCAGTAACTCGAGCTGGTATTTTTGAAAATCATATCACCTTTGTTTCTCTCAGGCCTCCAGGTCTCAGCTCAAATCTGTGTTCAGATAGAGGATTGTGTTCTGAAGTTTCAAAAATAAGGCCAATTGTTCAACAATTTAATTTAAGGTTCTTGTTGGAAAAGAAAAGAAATTAAAATGGAATCCCATACTTAAGATTCTCTTCCTAGTCTTTAAATGTTTCCCTACCATCATTTTCCTCTGTAATGTTACCCTCACAGTGAAGCATAGGTCTGCAATGACTATCACTCTCTGTAAGGTGAAGACTGGCACAGTTGTGGAAAGAAAGATTGTTAAAAGAGAATGTTGCATAGATTTCCTTCATCCTGGAGACAAAAATTATTAAATTGTCTTTCTTGCTTTCTTTAATTACCTGTGCCAATGAACAAGACATCATATTGCCCATCTTCAGCTTCCACTCTGTCCACTGCCAATTGTTTAAGATTGTACTTTCCATCTGTTTTAACCAGTATCGGTCTCTTATGAACAGGCCTGATGGGCTGATACATAAGTGGATGACTCCTGGCAAAATGGACAGCTTCATCAGGATAGTCTTTAGTGGTAGTGTACAGACCCCCGTTCACCTTGCTGGCACACTGCAAAAACAGAAAACAGATTACCCTGAAGGTTTGCCAAATAAATTGTTAGAAACAGGTCTTGGTTTCAGGGGTAAAGACAAGTCTACTGAAAACCTCACCTATAAACAGGCACAGAAGACCACAGTAGGAATTGGGACAGTGAACTCTATGCATGTGTGGACTATTAATCATGAAAAGAAAGGGAGAGCCCTGGCATTTCATATTTAGAAAGAGGGAGTTCCTCCTTCTTTAATATGCTAAGAGAAGAATAAATAGTAACACTTAGATTTTGCAAAAGCCATAGTGTTATGTCTTCCCTAAATTCATACTGAAGATGTGATCAAAATGGCCACTGACAAAGTTAAGGGAAAGGGGTTTTCTGTCCCAGCAGACACAGCCATGCAGAGTCAGCAGAACACTAATGCTTGAAATCAATCTCTAGTCTTACTATTTTTGATTGTAAAATGTATTACCATAAGAAACAAAGCACACTTAAAAATTATGCCAGCAGCAACAGTAATTCTTGATTTCAGGCATTCTAACAGTATTATGTTTGATTCTAATTCCTAACTCACTATGACAGTATTATATATCACAGTTTAGCTTCAAATATCAATGTTTGCATTGATCAATCTATCAGTTTGCAAAGCAAATAAACTTTATGTCAATGACTGAATAAAAGAGGCTTACTCCTTCAGTCAAATGTGCAATTAGGGATAATTTAAAGCATTAAGGAGAGAAGTTAATTTTAGGATGCTTTGTGAAGGAGATAGTGTTTCCCAACTGAACACAGATTCTACATTTCCAATTTGCTTCATGATGTCTAATTGAAACCATTTATGATCAAGCTGGAAATATCTCAGTAACCATTTACTTTCTCCAAATATTCTTAAGACAGTGTGGTTTAAGAAGCATTTCAAGCAAAGCCACAGTAGCAGTCTTTCCCTATTTAAATTGGATTTTTCAATCAATAAAATGAAATAAAATACTCTTTACGTTTACTGGAAACAGTAATTTTAAACTTGTGGTCAACTGTAATTGACAATAACAAACTCCTGCACTTGTCAAGTGGGGCAATGTTTGTTTCCACTTTCTGGGCTTAGCTACAGGAAGGTATTTGTTCAGTGTTGACTTAAAAGTAATTGTCTAATCAACCTAATGATGGAATTTCACCAGTTGTTTGCAATAAAGAGACAGAGCTGGGGCATGAAGACAGGCTAAGCCTCTGCTTCTCATGCACTGCACAGCATATCAAGTGAATAGGCATTGCCAGGTTCCCTTTACAAAGTTCTAGCCCTGGAGAGATTTAATAAAAGTAATCCTTCACAGGCTTTTCATTTTTAATTAAATAAAATCAAGTAGTCTAGTAAGGAAACAGTAGATGCAGCTGTCTCTGAAGTCTATCAACACCACTTTTGATTTTACTGATATCGGTTCCAGAAGCAGTATAGTCTAAATGAACCAAAAGAATCAGCAAAACAGAGACAGAGATTATGGCAGAAGTAGTGCACTGGTTTTCAGTCTGTCAGAACCTTTGTGACTTTTAACAATGGTTTTCTGTTTATTTAGCTTTAAGCCCTATTCTCATTCCTTATAGACTTATTCTTATTCAATATCTAAGATCAAAGAGTGCTGACTCTTAGAGATGCCTAATAGTAGGTTATTTTTGGGCTCTTGTCACTGTCATTCCTGAAACCGGAAAGGTACTGAGATTCAGTTTACCAATATGCTGAGCTTTCGAAACCTAACACTTGGCTACAGCCTGAAACATGCTTTCTCTTCATCCTTTTGGAAAAACATTGAAAGACCTCTAAACTGTGCCCTAAATGAGCAGCCAAAAATGAATCAATTAATGCTTTGTTAGCTGGCAGAGCCAGCTACTTCAGCCTCTGATGTGCTCTGCAACATATAGAGAAAAACATGATTAAATCTATTAACACCCCAGAAAGACCTGGTTCCTCAGCTAATTTGTTCCGTGATGTGGGGAAAATTACTTTCACTCTTCTGCTCTTTTTTCAGCTCCTATGCCTTGCCTTTAGAGGAGGTGACAATCCAGTCTGACTCAAAGGTGGCCACGGGAGAGAAGCATCGAAAGCGAGTGGAACTTAGGGCAGAATTTCTATAAATCATTGTCAACTTTGCTGAGGTGCTGGCTCAGTGTTCTCTCCTCCTTGCCAAAACCCCACCATTTAATCTTCAGTGCTAGGAGATATCCATGTATTAACTGCAGTCATTAACACTGAATTCATGCCCGTGTTTAATGCTAGTCCAAATAACATATGTGAGGTGTTCTACTGCCTGGAAAAACTGAACACCACTTAAAGAACTTGGACTGTATCATTACTGTAAAATACGCAGCCATTATGCAATCCGTGCATGGTACTGTCTCATTATTTGGTAACACTGCAAGAACTTTAAATTTGTTATACCAAAACTCAAATAGGAAACCGATAATTCCTTTGAATTCAACCATTTTTCTCAAAATGTGTTAATTTATTTATCTGCTTTTCTATCCTGACTCGATACCAATGACTTTGAACAATATCAAACAAACAAATAATTATTTGGTATTGATGTCAACACTTGCTACAGTGGTAGTTCACTGGCCAACATGGTCAAATCATATTCATAACATTAAAATCCTAGATAGTCTCTTTCTTGGAGCAACTGCTTCAACATTTTGACTTATGTCTCTAACCCCAAGAGAAGCAGAGGAAAACATGAATTTAAAATGACTAATTTAAAACGAGAAAGGACACGCATTTGAAATCGTACTACAGAGAGAAAGGCTGTACTGGCATGGAGTAGATAAGTTAATAGGCCTTTTCACCTCCCATTCCTGAGATTCAGTGATAAATTAATTGTATGCAACGGTTATTTCTGGAAATAATTGTGTTCAGTATAAAGGAGAATACTGGGTCAGTTAGCAGAAAGTAATGCTCCAGCAACTGTTTATTCCCGCTTTAAACTCAAGAGACTGAGACCCCAGCCTGAGAGAAAATTAAGAGGTGAAGTGTGAAAGCTGTTAGAAACGTCTTTGTATCTCACAGAGTCAGAAATCTGCCCAATGCTGACATGACAAGGGGTGGAGCTTCATGGGTGTAAGCAAAAGCAGCTTTGCAACAGATGACAATTGCCGTGGGTGGTGGGTAAATAGTTGTAATCCCGAAAGGTACAGGGCAAGGAAGAAATCCTGGATGTGATGCTTCCCTGAGTTAGCCTGGCATGGCCTGCTGTGGGGCTCCTCCTGACTGGCAGCAGGAAGGGGAAAGGGAGGGAGGCCTTGGCTCTGCCTCTCCTGTGAGATGGTGATGGGCCCCTGCAAAACAAAGGGCACCCTCAACCTGCACCAACAGGCAGAGAAGGAGGAGATGTGAGAGCCCTGGGACAGAAACTTCAGAAACACCTAGTACGAGAGTGAAACAGGAAAAGGGCTTGAGGTGAAGATTACCTGTGATGCCTTTGCGAAATCAACACAGGAATTAGGAATGCTTTGTAGAAATTAATTACCTGTCTCTAAGCAATGAGTTTGTGATTTCCTCCAGAAATCTAAGTGCCAGACAGGAACAACTCTCTACATGACAGCACCTCTATAGCCGCAGAGTGTGCTACAAAGACTAATCACATTTTCAAAATATCTTGTTTCTTTCCTTCACTTAATGTCCATTGGGAAAAAAAAAAAAAAGAAATTATGTTTATAAAGGAAATTGTGTGAAAATTAACGAAAAGTAAGAGTGCTTTTGCTGAGTTTGGTTGTTTACAATGTTGTTTTAGTATTTCTGTATTCTTTGTAAAGGGTACAGAACAAGAATGTTGATAAGCTTGGAAACTTAAGGGCAAGCTTAAGGTAACAAGCTTAGGGGTAGTAAAAGCTCACTCTGTGATGCCTCAAAGCAAACCAATGAATCACAAGGGTGATGGACCATTGTTTCCAGAAGGAACCAGTCTTGAGAGAAGGACCATGAATGATGGAGAATTTGCCTCCTATCTACAAAAGCATTTATTCTGATTAGTTACTTTTATTAAAATTTATGTCTCATTTCTAACCTGTGCATTGATCTCAATTATAGAAGTATTCTAATTTGATGCTTTTTGAAAAAGGGATGGAAAAAAGAAACCAGAATCACCTGACCTTGAAAGAGTGGATTCCTCTTCTGGGTTTTGGGTTTTTTCCTTCTTTTAATGTTTGTTAAACATCCTGGTTTCATCAGGCAAAAGAAAGAAGGTAAGGTTCCTTCCCAGGAGACACATTGTTTCTGAATGCAGCATCTGACTTACCTGCTGGAGGTGCCACTTTCTATCCCTTTTGCCTGGGGTCTTAACTTTGGAATCTTACAAATTTTACACAAGGTTGATAAATTCAAGTCCTAAGAGGATTTTGAAAAACCTTATATACTTAATCCCACTATTTTCCCTTCAGAAATGTAGGGGTCCAGTACTTGATTAACTTATTGCTGAGGCATTCTATGCTTTTCCAGAAATGCTGGAATATTCAAGGAAATATACTCTGGACTGTGAAGTGCATTTGTGCATTAGCAGCAGTCTGCTTTTTCTTTCCAATTTCATTTACACAGCAAAGCAAGGGAAAATAGGTTGTACTTACTGAACCAGGTCTAGGATAAGGTACTTTTCTTTCATAGAGAGCCCAGTGGTATTCAGGTCCTTCTTTATGAGCATATGGTCCATTGAAAGCTGCTCGGACACTTGCCATGTGGTAAACACATATAGCATAGCCTCTGAATATATTGCTATGAAGTGAAATTTAAAGACATTATTAAAACAATATGTCACATTCTGTTTATATAATACTGGTTTTATTGTGCAATTAAAAATAAGTAACATTTCAACAGTATTCAGGGAGAAAATACTACTTAATTCTTTCCTATATGCTTTTCTTCTAAATACAGTGTCCAATGTTCTTTAAATGTCTTTAATGTGTTTATATTTATAACATTTCTCCAAAGAAGCTCTGTGTTGTTATGCCAAAATTTGATGATGGTGAACACAAGCTCTAAATTACTTGTTTAGAAACGTAGAGGAAGCACAGTGAACTGAACTCGGGTTTTATATGTTTTTGATTAGTTACTTAACCAGTTTACCATATTTCTTCTCTAACATTTTTCCTACTGTTTTTGCTTGGAAAGATGGGAATCAACCAATGCTGACTAAAATGAACACTGACTAACATAAGTCCTTTTTTTATTGAGTGGGAATGCTGATTGGTGTTATTGCTTAGATCAGAAGATCACTTTATGGAGGTCAATCCACATAAAAGTTTCTATTTTACTTTTAAATTTTATTCACTTTCTTCCAGAAAAGCAATTGATTTATTTATTTTTTTTAAAGAAGCATCAGTGCTCTCTACAAGGAAATTATTTCTGAAGACTCCAGAAGGTGATCCAAATAATTTTAATTAAGTGCTCACTTTTCTCTACTGGAATTGGGAGCCAGCAGAAAACACCAGGTGTCTGCATCCCTAAAGGAGCAGATCTGATTTTCTTTATTAAAAAAAATAAATCAAGAGATAGGGGCAAAAGCACAGCTGGTCTTTTCTACCAGTTACATCCTAAACTAACAGTCGAATTTCCAAGATGAGGGTACTACGTGCTTGCACTTGAACTAGGCTGCAGTGGAAAAGGAAGGGAAGGCCATCAGCAACGTCACAGCTGGTGCTTTAGGCTTCACTAAGAAGTCAGTAGGAATTTAAACTGCTATCTACTTAACCTTGAAATACAGTGGAGCTCTTAGAGGACGACAGGTGACTCTGAGATGCTGTTCTTATAAGCATGCAGGAGTGCCTATGCTTCGACACTGGGAAATTTTCAAGCTGAGAAACACTTAATTAATTTGTGATCCAGATAGACTGAATCACTGAGTGAGACTTCAGCCCCTGAGTGTTATAGAGCAGTTTTTACATTAAAAAGGAAGCCCACTGTGACTAGAACTGAGATTAAACTGTTTACTGTATATTTGCTAAGGGATATGTATCATGCAGCTTCTATCTCTTTAATAGACTGTTCAAACATTCTTCCATGGCTGCTATTATTTCTTCTAGTTGTTTACCTTGTAGTGTTGAAGAGGCCAAATATAACTGGATTTTTGTTATCACGAGTTTGCAGCAAAAACACATCCTCTGTAAAATTTAAATGCAACATTATTGAAAACAAACTACTTTTCCCAGCCCCAAAAGAGAAATTTCATTGATTGTTAAAAGTGTAATCCTATTTTACTCATTTACTCTATTTAATTTTATACAGATTTTAAAAGCAATTTTTGAAACCAATGCAACACATAAACGAGTAATTGGTGATAGCCAACTCCATATTTATAGAACTTCATATACATTGGACACAAAACACTAACAACCATCCCTGTTAATGAATAAAACAAGTAAAATATTTAACAGTAAGGTGTGTTATCATGAAAGTGTATGGCTTTTTTTTGATAGTTTTAAGTATGTTGCAGTCTAGGATATTTACCTAATTCATCAAAATGTGTATCAATTCCGTTTCTCCCGGGCACAGAACAAACTAGCCTGGTTTTGAGGAACGTGGTCCATTTATTGACAAGCATTCTCTGGCCTCCCATATCATTCTGTGTAGAAAGAAACAAGTGCCAATGGTAATTTGAATGAGTAAGTCTGGAAGCACAAACATATCTGCTGAATTAATTGTTCATCGTGTCTTTTAATGCCAAAAGCATCCCTTTCCAAACCACACGGCTATTCCTAGTACTATTTCTCTGGAGTCAGTTTTCAAGTTGGATTGCACTGATCAAGTCCAGGTCTCATTAAGAGCTGTGGGTTTATA
Organism: Cephalopterus ornatus; assembly: GCA_013396775.1. Lineage (NCBI taxonomy): Eukaryota > Metazoa > Chordata > Aves > Passeriformes > Cotingidae > Cephalopterus > Cephalopterus ornatus. The sequence continues at coordinate 1,146,767 of VZRE01004381.1, read as the reverse complement.
AGAATTTTTTAATTCTGTACCACATCCCTGGTTAGTTTTAACTATACAGCTGTTGGAAAGCTTTTTTTTTTATTGCTCATTTTTGTAAATTAGATATACTAAGCACATTAGTGAAGTTTGGCTTTGCTGTAAGAGCTCATTGCAGGGTTAGTTTGATGCATTTGGAAACTGAAGCCCTGAATCTATCTATAGAGCTGGTACAGCTGGGGCAACTGTTGGGATATTCAACAAAAGGGAGCGTTTAGTCCTACTTAGCAATCAGATTTAGTAACCTTTAGGTAGCATCCTCAAATTATGGCCTTATATTCAGGTAGTCTGTGTAACTGGCTGTTGAAGGCTCTGCAATAGGCTTGCAAAACTCCTCTCACAAACAGAGGTCTGTTTTCCTCAGAAAAGCAGAAATATGCAGAGTAGCTGCCTCTGTGTTGCAAAACCTGTTACAGCTCAGATAAAAACATAAAAGTTGGGAAAAAAGGCCAGTTCCTGAATCACTAGCTATTGTTTATATTCACTAAATAAAATCTGAATTATAACATGCAGCTGTTGAGTTAATGGCTAGATGATAAAAGACTTGGAGTTTTAGAGAAGTGGAAGAGAAAGGTCTGTGGGATTTTGGGTTAACCCATGGCTAGAGATAAGACTTCCAGGTGGATATATTGCAGACTAGAGGAAACTATTAAAATAATCTATTCAGAAGATAAGCCAAAGAATTCTACTTCAGATCTTGATACAGGCTGGAATCCAGAAGGCCAACTAGCTTTGTGAATATTAATGTCTGAGGCTGCAATTTGGTACTTTGCATACTTCAGATGTTTTTAAGTTATACACGAGTACTCAAGAAAGTTTAATAGGTAGTATGCTGGTGAACACATGTAACATATACCATACATGGAGGTGACAGAAGATTTTCAACTTGTACCTTGTTCTTTGCCTAATACTTTCAAGAAGCTAACCCCTACAGTTAGGAGGGGGAATTTAATTTTTTTTTAAACAAAATCAAATGTTAAGAAACAACCTTCTCTTTCCTTCCTTTGATCAAGCAAATGTAGTCCCAGTGGGAAAGGGAGAGCACCTCTCATCAGCCTTACAGTGGTCAATTATTAGAAAAGGAATGCACTCAAAATTCATCAATTGCTCAGAGAGAACCAGTTATGGGCAGCTTGATTTGGGAGATCATATGTTAATGGTGCTTCTCTCCAGCAACTGCCTGAGATCTCCCTGTGTGTGGGGCCAGGGAGCCAAAAAGAGATGCCATCAGCATACCGGGAGCATGGCCTGCGTGGGAAATGGATAATCAAGCAGGGCAGTGGAGGAAGCAAGGCAAACCTTGAGCCAGCCTGTGATAATAATTTAGTGGACAATTTTATTATTCTTTCTACTTTCCTATCTGCACAAGTTTTCCTAGTTGCTAAGAAGAGGAATGAGAGATGAAATGAAAACATTAATTGGTTACTATTTATGAAGTCCTCTAGGGGTTGTTGGCATTGCACCCTTCCTATCATTCTTGCAGCAGAGGTTTTCAAAATTTAGAGAAACATAGCTGTCCCTGCTCATGCCAAGGGGGTTGGAACTAGATGATTTTTAAGGTCCCTTCCAATCCAAACCACTCTATGATTCTTTAAAGAGTTGAAATTGTCAGGGACCTTTGGAGATTGTCTAGTCCAACTGTCCTACTCAAAGTAAGTTACTTTGAACAAGTTGTTCAGTAAATTGCTCAGGCCTGTGTCCAATCAGGATTTAAAGGTCTGCAAGGATTCAGACTGGGCAACCTGTGTCAGCGTTCAACCACCTTGGCAGTAAAAAAATATTTTCTTACATTCTGATGTAATTTAATGTGTTTCAATCTGTGCCCATTGCCTCTTGCCCTCTCCAGTTGTTTGATAGGAAAGCTACTGACCCTGCACAACCTCAATTCAGTCCTCTCTGACAGAATAGGAAAGCAAGAGGGAATATCAGAGAGGACTGGTGGCCGGGCTGCTTCTGTCACCTGGAATGTGAAGGGACTTCATTTTATGTCAGCTGTGAGAGCTGCATGAGGCCCTAGACCCACAGCCAGTCCGAAGGATGATAGAGCCCTGATCTGAACTGAGAATGTGGATGGTAGGAGAGTCCTGTGAGCAACTGCTGTTACTGTTATTACTCCTCTCAGCTAAACTAAAATTCAAACACAGATTTTGGATGACCTGTGAATGTTATCGTGCTTGAGGGTGAGTAGATGTAAGTTTTTCCTTCAGACCATCATGCACTAACAGATGCCATATTTGCCAAGGGAAGAAGGAGCAAAGAAAGGAACATGCTTCCTTTTTCATTTAGCTGGGGAATCAGAGAAAGGATCTTACCGCACACACTCGTCCCACTCTGGTATATATGGCATGAGTGCTTGTCTCAGCCTCTAAAGCTTTTTCAGTAAAGAAGAAATACACTTTGTTATCGTCATGGTCTTCATTGTCAGGAATCATATATGAGCCAACAAATTTTGGTTCTTTAAAAGAAAACAGAAATGAATTGAGTTCAAGTTATTAAAACATTCTCTTATTTTTTCAGTCCTTAAAATCAGCTGGCAGCAACCAAAAAATAAAATTAAAAAACAGGGATCTGTCAATCAAAGAGCTACCTAAGGGGCAACTAGGTTATAGAAATTTCATGGTAAAAAAACATAGTTTAATTAACTTCACCTCCAAATGGATATACATATTCACAAATAATATCTTTTTTTAAGTTGTGGTTATACAGAAATCGTCTAGTCCTCTGAAACACCTCTGGTTCTTCCTTCTTCTCCTTCCCATACCTTTCAATAGGCGTTCATTGTCAGGTTCAGTTCGGAGATGGGCCATGCGATTCGTGGTGCGAAACAGGGCAGCATCTCTTCCCCAGTAGTCACTGTAGAGACCAGTAAAAAGTTCACCACCTGCAGACCATACATGAAAAAAACCAAAATGAAACAATTTGGTAATGTTCTAAATACGAATTTTATTGCACGTGATAGGTACCACATTATAAACCTGGACCATTAATATTTTATAAGGTAAGAAAGTGAACTGATATTATATATATAGTCTGACAAGCACATGAACATTGTTCCTACTAGCAGTGCAATATTGACCATTGGAGCAGCATGAGGACAACAATTTTAAAATTCATGAGTCTTGGTCTCATTTTCAAAACTAACTTAGCAGGATAGATTCACACACGGAACGTGAGGGCATTAAATTGACATTTATCCACATCTGCAACAATAACATCCGACACATCAGGCCCCTAAGTTCAAAGATCTTACTGTGGGCCAGTTAGCGCCTCGCTCTAGGGACAACAACCCTTTGTTGGCACCTAAGTTTTCATCAGTGCAAAGATTCTGACCAGGGGTTTGCTGCTGAGCAGTTCCAGATGTGACCTGGTCTTGCTAATGAGAAGGAACAAATTGCCTGGTTGAAGAACTGGAAGGGACACGGTGGGTTTGTGAGGAGGCATAACAGGAGTCAGCAAGTTTTCAGAGAAAGCAGTGCTAAGGATAAGAAGAGTGTTAGCTGCACCAGACTACTGATTTGGGCTACACTGCACGGTTACAGCTGAAGGCTAAACCATACCTGAATCCACAGACTGGAACTCAAACACAGGAGTATTTCCTGAGCACGATTATGAGATTTGGCTTTGTGCAAAAACACGGTGGAAAAAAAGTCATACTGAAAACACTGGAGGGCTGGATGAAGTTATCTCCCCAGCTGGAGAGATAAGAAGCGGTACCTGCTACCTTAGAAGTGATTTCTATAAACGAGAACATGTTTTATTAGGCCAAGAGGGTTTTCCAGTCAGCCTACTGGAGGTGTTCCACTTTCCCTGAAATAACTAGCTTGGGAGTAATTTGCCGGCCAAGGGTCTTCAGTGTTCAGCGAACAGAGAAAAAGGGACTATTTTTCTCTGCTCTAGCAATAACTTGTTTTCATATCCTTTAAATATTCATCACAGTAGGGACAGGACCTCAGGTTTCATCTCTCCTACACAACTAGTGATTACTATTTCCTGAAAAATTTATGGAAACATAAACTGTGTATAGGCACAATTGAATTATATAAAAGTTTAAAAATCCAGCCTATATATGACCCATCTAAAATTGTGATGCTGGACGTATTTTACCTTAGCAAAATACCAAAAATAATTATACATTTTATTTATGTATGGACACTATCCCCCTTAGCTGACCAAGCATTAATAATAACATATTTCATATCATTGTGGACTTAGACTAGACATTTTTTATGGCCAATTTAAGAAGTAGGCAGTTATTGTCACTAGGTGGCATCCTTATGTTAGCAAATAACACTGTAGGAATCAAACTGTGCAAAGGGAGGGACATAAATTATTTCCAGTTCGAGGCTAATCTGAGTAGGGGTTTCAGTGACACGGCTTCCTTCCCACTAATCAAAATAAACATGACTGATCCATCCTAATAGCATTTGCTGGCATTTATAAAGGTTTATAACAAAAAGTAAGACTTCTGCTTTTTGGTCTCCCTGAAAGTGTGCATTTTGTTTCTAAGAGATACATATGAATCGAATGGTTTAGACACCTCTGCTGATCTGGAGGTGAGCATAGTTTTGCTTTAGGCTTCATTATATACTGAATGGATATTGCCCTGTAAAATAAACAGGATGTGATTTAGTGTAAAATATTGGCAAACCAAATAAAAAGTAAGTATAAATTATAGCATCTGTAGAAGTTGAGGTTGCCCAAAACTAATAGCGAGCTTTATTTTTTAAACAGCACAGAGCTGCTTAAACCACAGAATTTGCCAGTGTCTATAAAGTGTTCCAAACAATCTGCACAACATTAGTCATAAATCCCCTTTTAAGAATTCTGTTGGAAAAATATATCAGACTGGCTGGTATTCTTCTTAATTTTGATGATGTGTAATGCAAAACAGGATGTTTTATCCTTTCAACACTGCAGTGAATCTTGGAAAATGCATCAGTGCAGGGTAAATGATTCATCACATATTGACAGTGATCGGGATTGACATCTGTAAGTCCAGATGTTCAGAAGCTTGGATATGAAGTCTATTCCTTCTGTTTGACATAGGTATAAAATGTTGGTATACATAACGAACTTGCTGGTATGGCATTCTACCGTATACTGAGGAAGTTATCACTGGCTGTATCTGTGAGATCCTGAGGGGAGAAAATGGAAATTCCAGGCCTGGATGGATATTGTTCCATGAAAGATATTGTACAGATACAGATATTAATTCTGATTTTTACCCTGAACTAAAGCTAAATATAAGACAAGTATCAAGAGTGAGCAGACAGGTGACTTCGCCCAAGGGCAGCAATGGGACAGTATTGACAAGTTTGACTGTCAAATATCTCAACACAATAACATAATTCTGAGATTTTTTGCACTTTTAACACTAAAAGGATCTTCCCTTGTCCAATAGTGGTTTTGTTATCCTTTAAATCCAAGTTGCAAATTTTGAACACAGCTAGGTTTTTACAGGTGCTGACCAACTCCAGATTTAGTGGCAACCTAACATTGATGTTTGAAAAATCCTGCAAGATTTCTACTCTTTTCTTCTCTGTTGAAAATCTACTATCAAAAAAAATCTACACTCCTTTCTTCATTACACGGCTTTAAACTGCTGTACATCACCCTGATTAACTTGGACCTTCTAGTAAAAATCAGCAGAGTAACTTCAAAGAGCTTCACTACTCCTCCCCTCTTCCAATCTAACCTCAGTTTCACGTGTATATGATAAATTAATTGCCAAAATTTAAGTTTTAACCCACCCTGGTTAATCATGCTAGAAACTTTCCTATTTCCTTGTTTAAGCAAACAATAAAACCTCCCATGGACCTCAAAGACCAGTTTTAGCTCAAGTGATACATGCATACATTTTAGCTAACATTCTTTGCAAGCAAACAAATATGTCAAAATTCATTTGGGACCATTTAAAAAATGTCTTTATTTCTACTTTTTTCTCAGAGCAAAATATTAACAAAATCAAACATAAAATTTTCTTCTAAACCCTTCAAAATTCCTAGATAACAACCCTTAAAGTAAAATAGATTGAAGCATGCAATTTAATTGAAATAAAATAATATATATAAAGGATTTCTATAAATAGGCTGCTTCCACCTTAAAGGTGGATTTCCTTCATTTGTTATTGGCATTTTTTGTGTGCCTATTTCAAATTGAAAGGCAATGCAAACACTCGTTATTGTACATCAGCAGATATTTTTGTGTAAAATCGAAATTTCATGTTGTGAATAAAGGATTAGAACATAATGAGTAGAACCTTTCATGTATTTCTTTGGCTGTCAGTCAGTTATTACTCACATGACAAATAAAATCAGAACACTAATTCACATTTTAGCAAGTGATACTTCTCACAGTAGGAAAACAGCAAATTCAATAGAAATTACCCATTGCTTAGCTGGTAAATTTCCTCTGTATATTTGTATTTTCTGTCTGTCACTCAAGTATTCTGATTTTTGTTTTGAGAGAAAATGTATTTATCTTAGTTCATTGTCTAGAGTAAAAGAAAAGACACAAACACCTAAAACTTTTTTAAAACTGTAAAAGCAGAAAATATTATTGGAATGGATTCCCTGGATATTAACACATTCAGATGTAGTTTAGGCTTTTCACCACTTGCTCATGATGTATTGCAGGTAAGAAAACATGGACTTAAACTAATTTCTCAGCTTTCAAGAGCTAGTGTGGTCTAAGTTAATCAGTGTGCACGATCTGATATCAAAAACAGTTTTGGCTATTGAAAGCAGATGGTAGAGTTCATTAGGATAGAAGTCCAAAAGTTTTATAATCCATTTAGCTAAACATACACATTTTATTCAGCTGGTTTGCCATCCAATATCTATTCTGTTTTCTGATGCTGACAGTAGATTGGTAAAAGTTAATTGTTCATAAATTGAGGAATTCATCACAAGCTACTTTACCACTGGGTCAGATAACCTACAACAAAATTTGCGACAGCACAGATACTTAGTTTGAAAGCCAAGTCACGAACTGTTGTTTTCTTGAAGTGGGTATTTTAAGTGTTGTGGTGAAATACATGAAGAGATGCAGAACGGATTGTCTTCCTAAATTAATCCAGCTAAATCTGGTTCTAATTAGTTATGTTGCAAATGATCTTTCAAGATCAAGATTTTAAAAGCTTTTAAACCTTTAGCAGAGGTATGAAAAGTTTCCTTGTTAGCCTAATCCTCTCTGTTAGACAATGGCCATGTGGGTGTAGGTTGTGTTAATGTGAGTGGCAGAGGTGGGAGCAGGTTTTGAATAGTTTCCTTAGGAAGAAGAGGGTGCTGGGTTTTGAAAGCCTTTGCTAACAGGTTTGCATAAAACCTTTTCAAGGACATGAACACTGGCTGAACCTACATGGGAGAGTGGAGACAACTGTAGGGTGTGGCCTCCAAGGGCACGCTGACTTTGTACCAGGAGCAGATTCCACTTTCTAAGAAAATTGGAGTGCATGAAGAAGAATGAAACCTCCAAGCACTGGAGGAAAGACTGGAAGAGCAGCCCTGGAAGGTGCATGCCGTAGTCATCATCTCCTGTCGTGGGGTCATGGCCATCAGGAGCTGTGATCAGGGCTTGTTTGAATGAAGTCTGTCTCATTTACAGATTTCAATTAAAAGATTTTTAATATTCACAGCGTTTGCATCTGTGTCTTCTACCCTTTTCAACTGGTTGCCTACAGAGACAAAGAATATACATCCTGGAGTCTAAGGAGCAGAATTAATTTTGTTTATTCTGTAAACTGTGAGTCTATGGTTAGCAGAAGTTGGCAGAATAAAGTAAAACACATGAAATTCAAACTTCCTTAAGATATTTTTCCTAAGTGTTGTCAGTGTTTAACTGCAATAGTTAAAAATATAAAAATATAAATAAAATAATAAATTCTTTGAAGAATTCCACTATACTTCTAAAATATCATTCCATGATCTCTTGAAATTATAGAATTTCCAATGGATGCCTGGAAAAACAGCCTCTAAATATCTTTTTCAGGTCATATTAGTTTTGATGAAGAAGTAGGTGAAAGTTAGTCTGGTTTTTGGTGCTGTATCAGTGATCTGATAAAAATATCATTTTTTTCCTGTTAATCTTGCCACATTATAGAATTATTAGCTTTGTAAGATTGATTTTATAAGTCTTTGTCAGTGGATGTCCAAGACCCTGATCAGCCTTTATCAGGAAAGGGCTTATTTAATGAATTTCTCCTTCAGATAAAAATACGAGAATCCACAGGACCTCATATAATTCAGGCAAACTCTTGAAGTGCTCAGTGGGACAATCTGGCTTCCATTTAAGCAAATAAAATTCATATTGATCTCACAGTAGGAACATGATCGAGTTATTTACTTAGTTCTATCTGAGGAAAGTTGGACTTCAAGATTAGACCAGGAGTTTTCAGGCCTACAGCAAATTCCATGGGATGAGTCTTTGTTCCCAGGCTGAGCTAAGACTGGAATCTGTCAAAAACTGTGGAAACAATTTAGGAGTCAGGGTGGGATAAAAGCATAACAATCTGTGCTTCATGGATTTTGGAAGGTCAGTCAAATAGCAGCAGTTTTTTCTGATTCTTGCATGACTTCTTAACCCACTAACTCTTAAGAATCAGAGCTTTATTTATTTTTTTTTAATGATAGTGAAGAATATTTTGATGAATTATGGCAATTTGAAAGATTTTGCATTACTGTTGAAGAATCTTCTTCTGATTAATTTGTTAATTCAAAGGAACAAATAAATCTGGCATGTAAAAATACACCTGTCACTCGTGACCAATACTTCCTCACCACCAAGGGTGAATCATATCATTGTAGTCAGTTATCAGAAACTTTAGCTGCCTGATTTTGAGATTTAAATGGGCCCTAAAATCCTCTAACTTTTTTGTCCTTGAGAAGTAGAAAATGTATTTATTCTTTTGCCATTTTCTTCTAGCTCTTTCTTTTAATGAATATTCCTTTTGAATGCTCAGTTTTTATTTATGTTTTCTAAAACCAGGAATCATCATTGTATTACGCCCTAACTGAATCTAGCTTTCACCCTTTACCTGCTGTTTCAGGCTACCTTTAGTCAATGCACTATAATATTGCTAAGAATGTCTTTGCTTGATCTCACAAAATGTTTTCAAGAAAACATTTTAGAGGAAAAAAGATATGGTTTGCTATATCACAACTTCAAAGATCCCAGTCCTACAGTGATATACTCACCAGCAAGGCACAGAGGAGCACTATCTCAACACAGTTTCCTGGCACTGCAGGACTGAATTCTATTTTTATACTGTTGAGTATAAGATCAACACTTCTAATACAGAATCACCACTTTAGGATAGTTTTGTTAGAAGGCATCACTGAAAACAAATCTATTTTATCTCAAAAAGCATAATTTATATAAGCAACAAATGCTTGATATAAAAAGTTAAATTCAAATTTTTTACAAGATGCTTTTAGCTCAGTTTCTCAGTAGATGAAAAATAGTAAATTTTGTGTATTTGACTCAGCAGTGTAAATGCCTAAGCCAGGCATGTTGCTTTACTCTTAAGGAAAGCAGGAAATTATTAATTCCAAAATTAGACAACAATCAATTACCTTCAGGATGGCACATGTCATTCAGCATCTCACTTCACTGAGACACCCTTGCTGCAGTTAATGCTGCCTGGAATGTAATATTAATGTGGGCAGCACCATGAGGATTAAGTCTGACATGCGGAAGGTTGCAATGGAAGACTGACAACACTTCGGAGTGCTGAAGAAAGAGACTCAGAATGACAGATTGACAGGACCGTGAAGCTTGTGACATAAAGATCATTACCAATTAAGATGGAGGTGAAGGAAGAACTGGGGTCAAAAGGGCACCTGCCTCTTCCTCTCTCAAATTTGTGCGATTCCAGTTGAAACAGATGATCCTTAAAAAAAAAAAAAAATCACAGAGAACACCGTGAACCCCACAGGCAAAGAAACAAGCTTTAACAAGCTTTAACTTAGTTATACCTTTGTAATGGATTGACTTCATTAGGCAGAAAACACAATTATGGTTTCTCACTGATGTTCTAGTAAAAAATCTCTGGGTTTCTACAAATCACAAATTGTGTGTGCACTGCCCAAAAAGAATCTAAAAAACAGGCACTAGAATTACACTTATTTCATTTCTGTGGGAGTAGGGAGGGAAGATTCCTCTATCTTTTCTTCAGATTATCTAAACATTAAATAGATATCTAGTCATGGAATGTGTTTTCCCCCTTTAAGCATTTTTTTCCCAGTAGTTGTTAAATATATCATACTGTGTTATCTTCTCTTCATAGCTTTGAGATGTTTATATATCTTCTCCATAGAAGTATGTTTAGGAATGAATCCCCAGTTATGGTTTTCAGAGCACTGTGATTTTTGCAGTGGACTTAACAGAATATCAGTATAAAAAAATATTGGCAGCTTGGTTAAATTTGTCTGTATAAGGCTGTAAAGACTGAGAAAGAATTTACAATTTAAATTTTCATTTGCAATGCTATGCTTGTCTCAGCTTTCACAAAAAAGCCCGTTAATTTCTGAATAAAATATCAAGTGAGAGCAAAATATTTTTAATTTAGATATTACCAAAATACCATACCACAAAACACAGGGATAGGGGAGAATAAAAGGGCAAATAGAGAGAAAGTATGAAAGCTTGATTAAAAATATGCCACACAGCCATCAAACGTGTGACTAGCAAACATTTTGATAGTTTAGCAGTTCCAGTTCTGTGTAACAGTTTTACTCAAAAGTCTACTGAAATGCAGATTATATTAATATATTGGATAAATGCAACCTACCAGTGCATTAAACTAAATTTAAGGTTCACATTGGTCATATATGAGGCAAATATTTTGTGAGGCATAAAATCACATGCAACAGGAATCCAAATCCCACAGGGTTTTAAGGAGGACCTGCCTGGATCTCTCCCTTACAGCAAACATTTTCAAAGAGGTCCAAGAGGCTTTTTAATCATAAATATCAGGTCTTATTAGACCTGATTTTTCCAATATTTATTAGGATAACTCAATACTCACACAGAATAAAGCTTGATATATCTAGACTGGACAAAATAATGTCCTGGTATTCTTTATTTAAGTATATATGGTGCATTTGGTCCTTATCTCATTATAGCAAGGGGTTTTTTTTCTGCTGTTGGTTACATTCATGTAATTTTTTGGGGCTGTTAGTATATGCTACCTCAGTTCCTAGAAAGTTTTGGTTTTGAGAAGTACAGAAACCTGATTATGTGCCTGCTTTCTGCAATGCTGTATTCCCCTCTCTCCTTCAGATCACTCACCTATATCCTCCCATCCCATCCTACAACCTAAAAATCTTCCCAGGAAAGTGCAGTTGCCCCAAAAGCTAAAAAAATATTCTCCTCATGTAGCTCTGCTCATGACAGTTATGTTGTCCTGAAAAAAAAAAAAAAAGCCCAGCATAAAAAGTAGGGATCAAGGAAGCAGAAAGTGGAAAACTGGAAATATAATGAAAAATATTTTAAAAGGACAGAAGGACAGAAAGAAAAAAGATATAGGAAAAATGGGAAAGTTGTAGATCTCTTAGTTCCCACTAATTGATAAATAATTTACTATTTCTGTGCATTTCATCTAAAACAGTTAATCTTGAATTTGTCACCAGACTATCCACTTCAAAGCAGTATTCATGTCTTAATACCCAATCAGACAAGCTCATGTACCTGTCTTCCATTCCCAACTGTCTAATAATACATGCAATTTTGATGGATGTTCTAGTAAAAAAGGAAGATTCCCATTAGTTAGAGAGTTTCTATTATAAAATGGGATGTAACTCAGAATGCAGTTCTGGAAACATAGGACACCGATTTTATGTCTATTTGCAGTGAAAAAGTCACTCCACAATAATAATAATTAAAAAAAAAATATGGAAAAAAGGGAGGAAAAATACCATACAAATTTTAAGTAATGTTCCTAAAACTCATGAGGTAACAAGGTGTACATAATCTCACCTCTCCAGAAGTTCTTCTGTTGGCTTAACCCCAGCACATTAGTGCCTGATGTTAAAGCTGATGTAGCAGAAAATAACCATCCTGGGTAGAGACTGGGGGTGCAGGAATATTGCTTTCTGCTGCATCAGCAGCAATTGCACATCAGTAGTAACTATCGCCCGCCTGCTGTTGGGCAAATGCCAAACAATGAAGAAATATTTCTCTGTGTGTGGAAATCTCAGACCCAGCCCATACTTTTCAAACATCACATACCATGTATTTTTCAAAACTAAATACCGTAACATTTTGAGTCAACAGTGGATAAAAAAAGAGTAAGGTGAACTCAAGAGAGGAAAGAAAAACTTCCCGAAACCACGTAAAGGGACTTGGGAGTTATAATGGCATAAAATTTGATGTCAAGGAAATATTTATAAAAACAGTCCGATGTTATTTATTCGCTAATTGGGTATTAAAATTAAAGTCATTAATGAAAAAGATTTGCTTCGGGTATTTCAGCTAAACTATTTGTCAACGGATCAGTTCAATTAAGATGTAGAAGTGAAGAGACAAACTGAGAGTTAAAAGTAGATTTTTCTAGTCTTAATGATTTCTGCTTCATTTTCCCCACATTAAAATAAAAACAGATGTATCTAGGAAAGGAGGAAATAATAAATTTAAAACTGTTTACAGAAAAAAAAACATACTCAGGTAAAGTGATCAGCTGTGGGAATAAAATTGTTTTGAAGACATACTTGAAGAAGTTGCAATATCCACACTTTCTGGTTTATAGTGTATGGCTTACATTTTGTCCTACATAGAGAATAGAAACTGGGTTTTGTTTTGTAGAAGAAGACATTATCCCACCAGAGCATCATAAACCGCACTCCATAACCGACTAACGTAGTTCATAATTGCTAATGTAGTTAACCATTTCCCTGAGAATCAGATTTAAATCAATGGTAAAGACAAACCCATCTCTTTTAATGGTCATGACATGAATGTGTTTAAAACAGCTAAAGATACAGCTGCAGAATGAAAATATTAAGCAATATGCATGGTATCCATTCATTTTCTACGTTTTAAAAGCTGGAAGTTATGAAAAAGGACTGTAGCTTAAACACATGTTAATGTTAACACTGAAGGCAGACAAAAAGTTTGATTTCAGTGCAATTTGGTGGAATTTTTCAGTGGAGCTCACCAGTTTTGATAAAAAGCAGGGCGTGTTTTTCATAAAAGCTTGCAGATGCATGTAACTGTTTGAAAAGTTACTGAAAATGTAAGCAATGACTCCTGCAAGAGAGATTTTCCACCTTCACCTTTTAGGACAGCATAGCAAATATTCCATGGTTGCAATAAGTTATTCCCGTCACTGGAGCAAGTAACTGAAGTTCAGGTGTTGGATGTGTCAGCTTACAAGGGATGCCAGTTTAAATGAAATAAGCGTTACACATTAATAATCAGCTTTGACGCCTAATTCCATAATTCTAACCTTCCTTGCAGTTTGTGACATTGGAATCCCTTGAGAAATGTCAGAATAAAACTGACAGTTTCCTCCCAGATTATACAGCGCATCAATTCCACATTGCAATTTATTTTATGGGCATTTTTCAGTGGTTAGGGCAAAAACTATGCAAAAGCACATATGGAGGGCTGGGAGTGGAATTACGTATTTCTACATGTAGCTTGGGAAAAGAAATGGGGTTCTGGGTTTGATTTATGACATCAGTGACTCAGGAAATATAATACACTTTCAACTACTATTAAAATAATAATGCTCTTTTAAAAGAAATAGAAGATATTTCCAAGACATCAAGCATTTTGCCATTAAATGGATATGAATTGATAATTTTAGACAGTCAAGAATAATGTGAGCTATAAACAATAGTGAAAGGAAAGGTCAATCAGCGACATTAAAATTTAAAGACTGAATTTAACTTTTGTTGCAGAAAATTGCTTTCACTTATGCCAAGTGCTGCTTTGCTCTGGTTCAAGACAACACTTATGCATGTGATTAACTTAAAACATATGCTTACTTCCATTCCTAACCATCAAAGTACTTAAGCCTATTCTCAACATTAATACAATGACTGTATCTTTTCCCCAACCTAGGGACTTAAAAATACAGAGGCTTTAGCTGTGTTTTCCTAGGATATTATTTTTATGAGAGAAAAATAATTTGATTTTTTTAAGGGTTTGTGTTTGGTGGGGTTTTTTATTTTCACTTTAAATTTTTATTATTTTCTTGGTAACAAAAAGTAAAATATATCATACTGGCATTTTTTTAAAGGAGATTGAAACCATTTCATAACTTCTAATTGCATCCTTAACTGTGTATGCATGTGCTCCAACAGTACCACCACTCTGCTCTGCAGGAGACTTGTGCATTTTTGTGGTTGGTACTGTTTTCTGGTTGTTTTGATTTTATTTTTTCTTGTGTGTGGTATGTTTTGATTTGGGTTTTGCTATTTTTTTTCTAAGAAGTCTACGTAACTTACATTGCCAGATAGTAAATCGTATTTAGAGTACCGTGGAGAGAGGCTGTGCAGATTTTTGTGAATATAAGTTTAAGCACTGGCTATACTATTCACTATTGCTCTAAGGCACCGGACAAAATTCATTCTTAGCTTTAATGGTTTCGTAGTTCTTCAGCCTTAGAGTAAGAATGACATACATGCAAGAGCTGTTTGTTGCATTTCATTTCTAGGGGCCGTGTAATTTATACTTTTATGAAAAGAACTAGGAATAAGAAGGTTCACATGCAAAGCGAATTGAATGGGAAAGTGCAAAATAGAGATGCACTGCTTTGTGCAAAGCTATGAGAAACTCTATTTTAAAATTCTTAATAAAGCCATGTGGTGCTAGTGTCATATGGTGAGCTCTTTTTCATATTCAGGTAACTCTTAAAACATCAAAAAAGGGAGTGTAGACACCAAAGATTCACCGTATTTTGTCATAGTGTCCTGTTTGAGGTGGAAGGCTGTTGGGAAGGGATGGGACACAACAGGAGACACTGACTCTGCAGAGAAAGGACATCCCAGTATGTTGTCCTGATGAGCGCCCTGGTAAAACGGGCTTTCACCAAGGGTCATCACAGCTGGAGACTGAAACCCAGAGCAAGAGGGAGAGCTGCAAATGGAGAAGGTATGGGAGGAAGAGGGCTGTCAAGGGGATGTGCATATCCCTACTCGGAGGGCAGCATGTTCAGAAGCTTTCCTCAAACCTCTGAGCAATATCTGTGAGGTTAATTTCACTTGCATGGTTGTATCCTCTCACATTGATGTCTTTTGCAATTTTGGCCTTTCTCTTTATGAGAATGACAGAGACACATATCCCAAAATAAGGATTCGCTGGTTCCACGTATGCTTTCTTTTTTTCCTAATAGCATCTTAAAAGCCAAGTGACAAAGCAATAAAGTAACACATGACCAACTGTGATTTGAAACCTTCGCTAAGTTAGGTGCACAGGGAGACACAGTTGCAGCTTAATCAATAGTCTTTAGAACCATGGAAATCATTGTAATTTATGAAATCTCTGAGACAGCAATAGACCTTATTTCGTAGAAAATAAAATTGAAAAATATTTAACTTGTCAGATGTGTTGTTTCTAAACAAAGAATGCATTTGTTGCCCACATTTACTTTCCCATTTATTCAAATAAATTCTTAGTCTGGTTTAACCTTAAACAATGCATCTTTAAAGTGCCATTTTGCACATCCATGCTTAGTCACAAAGCCTAATGTGAGAAACCAAAAAACTTGTTTCAAAATTAATCAAATATAAGATTTGAAAAGCGTTTCATTGATTAACTGGATTTTTTTTGCTCTTGTGAGAAATTGAAGACTGAGTGAATCCAGAGAAATTTTATGACCACGACAGACAATGAAGTGCAATATACAGAACAACTCTCATCTCAATTTCTATTCTCTCTCTATAGAACATTATAGGGTTTTAAGTATAAATTCATGTGACACATTTTTCCAAATAATCTTTTGTTCTGTATATTCTCAAAACAGTATTTTTCACTTCTTTTCTTCTTTCTTGTATACTTACTTATCCTTAGGTTTTTATTTCAGCATAGAAAGACACACTGAATACACTGTGCAGAGGCTTCTTTTAGGAAGGATGAACCCTGACTTCCCCATTAAAAAAAAAATCTGAAAAATCACAGAACATGTCTGTAAATCAGCAGAAAATATAATTCAAATATAAGTCTCCAAAATGAACTTTCAACTCCATGACCTACCTTAATCTGTACACTTGCCTCATCAAGCAGGCACGTGGTAAAAGAGATGTACAGCAAAATATTTTGTCCTTGTATAACAGCAGAAAATAACTTACTGGGTCAGGCCTGAAAAGGTGTCTCATATGATTCAGCCGTTTATATTTAAGCAGACTAAATTTTGGTGCTAAGAAAAATGTGTATTAGCAGTATCTGACAAGTATAGTTCCAAACATTAACTAGATACCTAACAATTAGGTATCTAATTGATACAAAAACAACTAAGTAATTAAAAAAATTAAAAATCTTAACCCAGAGGAAAATGAATCAATAAGATTGAATTTATATAAAGGAACATGTGCTCCAAATATTTATAATATTAATAAATTCCTATTTCAACACACTGTCCTATTTAAGTCAACCTAAACCAGCCATCCAGGTATATAGGTGAGCAAGGCAAGGATGGCCCCACAGTGAAAGAACTTTTCATGTAATATCTTCTCTAAATAATCCAAATGTTAATTTTCAAAAGGATCTAAGCACTTGCAAAAAATCTCTACTTGTTGTCAGAGGATTATTAACTGTGAAAATTATGCCTTCAGCATTCACCCAACTTTATTTTCCAAGCCAGATGGGGATACAATATTAGAAATAGAGTCCTCAAAAGTGTCTGAAATAGTCTGGTCTCTGCTATTTGACATAATTAAGATAATTTCGGAGGTAGTATTTCTTCAGAGGATCTGTTTTCAATCCTCTTTACTATCCAGTGACATACTGAAAAGATCGATCATCCTATGGGATGAGAGTGCATAAAATATTACAGGCATTAAATCCTCCCTAAAAATTCAGATGCATTTTTCAGGTCTATGCCTTTTATTACACGGTTAAATGACTAAGACACATAGGGCTCCGATCTGAAAACGTGTTTAAAATCTGGAGCTATGTCAGATTGCTGTCTGAATTTGCAAAAGGATTAGCAATTTGTGACTTGAGTCAAAATATCTGGCCTAAAGTGACACAAATAATATCTTTTCCTGATTTAATGAATGTGAAAAATTCTGGCGAAAGAAAAAAAAAGCCAACCTCACTGCACATAAAAATCACAGGCATTTACCCTTAGCAGTTCAGAATGTTTCAGCAGCACTGACTGAACTGGTGAGAGTTTCAGAAGAGACACCTTTTTGTGACGTTAAACTGGACACATAAGCTCATTAGGGTCCTATGGCAAAGAATAGAACCATTAGAAACTATGATTATATTGCACGTGATAGTTAATAAGTACGAAAGTTCCACAGACCACATAAAGACTCCCTAGAATTAAAATGTATGAATAGCTGTATATGGTGATATAGTCTTATGAGCAAGTGAAAGAGAAGTCAAAGATAGTACACAAGTGCTACACAGAAGTGAGGGGATTTCTGTGGGGAAGTGTACAGTTTTTACACAGAACTTCACTAACCGAGATTCCTTGTTTTCCATGATTTTGGCAGGCTAAACCTGTGTTGAGGTTGCGAGGGTCATGTCAGAGCAAGTATCAAATAATAACAGTTGGGAACTAAGGTCACAAAAAACAACAAAAAAAAAATAAAAGGAAGGATGCAGGTCTAAGGTTTGAGCTTTGGTGATGGAAGGAGGAAGAGATGCATTGGGCATGGAAAGGGCAACACCTACATTCAACTGAGAATGGACGTCAGAAGGACTCAGATACCCCAGGGAAGTTCTGTCTGTCTCCATAGTGTGGAGCCTTAGACAGCCAACAGCCCTTTTGCAGAGCTTCAACAGGGGGTGCCTAAGTTGGCCATTCTAGAAGAAAGAGCAGAGGAGGGGATCTAGTGTCTCCTGATAACACAGATGAACTGCAAGCAATACTTTTTAGTTCATCTTTTAATCTAAAATAATTTTTCTATATAGATATCTGTCAAATAAAAATTGTCAGTCACCACTCATAGAAGGATTATACAATATTAAGGGTGCATCTTATAAACCTGCAGAAATATTAACTAAACACTGCCATTGTTCATTTTTTCTGGTTTTAATTATGATGACTAATACCTTATTGAGCAGTACCTCTACTCTTCAAACAATGACATAGGTTTCACCAGGTGCTGTCACTTGGAAAAATACTTTCCTTAATAAATAAAAGTGGCGGAATCTAAAAATCATTATAATGAGAGCTGGGATATTTCAGTTACCCCCATCAAATTACCACACAGGTGGAGGATTTTTTTTCTCTTTGGGATAATAGTATTATTCCTCTGTATGGACTCATTCTCCCAGGGCCATCTGTGTTTAATCTTGCAAAGGGCAGGTCTAATATGGTGGAAAATTCATTTCATATGGTTGATCAATTCACATTCTCTACCAATCTTCCAAAATGGTCTTACACTTCATGTATGGCCTTATTTAGACAATATTCAAAAGTAATGAATGTCATTCACCTGATTTTAAGGATAGAGAGTACTGTCAAACAAACCTGTTGTCTGTTACAAGACATAAGAATGACTGATAAGAACAGCTGTGTGGATACAGAATACTTGGCTTTTTTTAGGGCATTTCACTTAGTACATATCTATTTGATGAAACAACGTGCATTGTAGAATTGTTAAGAAATGCAAACTGCTGACATATCTCAAAGTACAGTTGTTATGAGGTATCACCGATGAATCCTCTACTGAACGTTTCCCTAAATTTTGGTTTTGCTAGAAAGATGATTTTTTTCATTTAGTAGTGATTTAAACAGTTATATGATTTCTTTCCTAGTAAAGTTTATGAAAAGACTGGGGAGGCATAAATAATGAAGAGAAGAGCTTAATGAGAGCACAAACCATACAATGCTTTGAATACCGAGTTAAAGTTCAGAAGCTTACTAAGCAGATTTTAATACAACACTCTCCGAAGTGTTATATTTTGGAATAAGGAACACAGTTTATATCTGAAGCACATCAGAACATCCTAGAAGATGGAAGTTCAGATTCTTGTTCAGAAAACTTTCAAGTATTAGACTGAGGTGCCTCATTTAGGATCTTGGAGATCCCAGACAGATGACAGTGACAGACATCCCTACGAATCTCTTCATTTACTTTGTTGTATGAGACTAATTAGGTGGATCAACCAAGTGTGTAACTTGGGATCACTCTGTGCTCCAGAGAACTTCGTAAAAGTAAAAAATGCTAAAAAGAGATTTCTCCTTGTGATGCTGTGCCAAGAACTCAGCACTTGAGCCCATGAAAGAGAAATCTCAAACAGAGGTAGGGAAGTGACCTTGCTTGTACACACACCATCGAATAGCGTGTGCGGTTCTAGTGTCGGCACTTCCAGAAGATGTGAAAATACTGAAGTGAGTTCACAGGAAGGACACAAATAAGACTGAGGAATCCTTGTAATGGGAGGCTTAAGGACCTATATTTATTCAGCTTATCAAGAAAGAGTGAAGGGGTGGCTTGATCTTTGTGCATAGGTATTTACAAGTGGAAAAGATGTGAAAAAGATAGTGGGAGACTTTTGAACTTTTGCTATCAAAGGCATATCAAAGTTAAATGACAGGAAGCTGAAGTCAGAAACATTTAACCTTGAATAAGTGGCTATTTCCTAACACAGTAAGTAATTAAAGATTAGAACAGCTAATATTTAGGACAGAGAAATAGCAGTGTCACCATTAGCTGAATTCTTTTGGCAATACATATTTTCCTGAAAAGCTTTTAATTCAATACCTGGAAAAAATTATCCATACAGTGTGTGATTGACAACATAAAATATCCTGATGGTCCCTTCTGGCCTCTGTTTCTTCTCACATAATGCCCATTGTTCCTTTCCTAGCAAAGTATGGGAAGAACAGAACTGTCCTTTCTTCATTATCCTTATTGAGCTTCACTTTTACAGCTGTTCATTAAGGTAATTCTTGTAGACAAAACTCATGAACTTTAATTTCTCACATAATCATATGCATTGATTCAGAAGGAACTCTTATCCTGCTCCAAAGCAGATGGTTTTTCTGTTGGTTTTTTTTGGAAGGTTTGGGTTGAGTTGCAGAGGTTGCAGAGCTTGGGTTGTTATTTGAACTGCTGCAGAATATCCCTTTCATGTTGTTGCTAGGCTAGAACTTGCCCATTTTCTTATGAGTACATAGATAAGCCACGAGTTCAGTAAGAAATACTTCTTCAAGTAAAAGTTGATGTGGGTCTTCAGCTTCCTCTTTTTCCCTTTTTCTGCACAGCACCTTTGTTGTTTGCTGTGAGCACAGATGTAATCTTCATCTAATCAATTTCCTTGTCTATTATGATTTAGGTAGCACTTTAATATCTATTGAAATGTATGCCTATTCAACTTCCAAAACTTGAAATTCTTTAGTCTAAATGAAATTTGGGGCTTTTTGATGCTTTGGTGAAATTCAACAGCATGTGATGTGGGCATTCAGACTAGGTGATGTAAAAGATGTTCTTGTAAAAGATTTTATGACAGTGTGTCGCTTACTTGACAGAATTTCATATATATTTAGTGGATGGTGTTCTAACTGGTGGCTTTTCACCCATGCAGAGGGACATTGTCTCAAAATAAATATTCTAAGGGGAAGAATTTGTCACATATTCTATTTAAGGACTGACCAACACCCACTTCTACTTGGTCAGTGAAACCAGATGTTTCTCCTCCTTAATCCTCTGCAAACAGAGAGTGGAGGTGACGTGATAGGAACAAGAATGGAGAGGGAGTAACTTGCCAGATCATTGCTTGTTTTGGTTATAAAAATACGTCAGAAACAATATCCTAAAATAATAGATATAAATACGTCCACAATTTTGTTTCTCAACAAAGCTGGAAGAAGGATGGCATTACCAAAGGCTGGTCAAGAGCAGAAGAATTATGTCATGGAAAAATTAAACTGAGATGTGACTGGCACATTCTCTCTTAACTTGCACCTGAATTCCCTTCAGTTTGTTAAAGCAAGAGCTGAGGAATTTGTGTTGCCTGCATTTGGTTGGTGTCGAGAGACAAACGGAAAGCTTATTGCACAACTGGACCTTATCTTGTTTTTGCACTGAAATACAGAATATATAGAAAAAGAAGTGCCCTTGCCCACACTCAAAAAATATTAAGGGCAACATAAATTAGAAAGAAAAAATTCCAACTTGCCTTTAGTGAGCTACAGGTGTATTTGTTTGCTTGGAGGACAATTTAGTCAAGTCTTTTCTAACAGGACTAAAGTCTTAGATTTAGAGCTGGTCTTCCCTGACAACCACAATCTCAGTTGGCTAATTGAAAAGCAAATAGCATAATAAGAAATACATCAGATTAGGAACACCTAGGGGAGACTCCCGAAAAACACCAGTGCATTTTGTGGAAAGGGTGACTTAGTCCCTCAGCCTCTGAAGTGGAGAAATACAGCTGTAGGCAGTTTACTGAATTAAATGAGGCACTGAAAATGGCACTCTGCCAGCTGCATGTATATATTAAAAATTTACAGGGTGTTCTGGAAGAAAAATTCTTCATGCATTGTGTTACCCATAAATTTAATTCCCTCAACAGGTTTTGTCATTCAGAGATGCCTTCCTGTCCAGGGATCAACTCTATCCTGTCACCACGTCGTTTGCAAAAACTTAGGATATTGTTTCTGTACGTTGTTTTCTTTTGGAATTTCCACTCAACTTTCAGGTCCTGTGGAGGCAGAGTAATTTCTTTAGCTGTACTTGGTGAAACTCCCATATGGGCTTGTTAAAGATGCTTTGTAAATTAGTGCATAAGGCAGTCTAGATCATTGCAAGGCCTCTGGAGCATCCCTACAACCTGTTGTTCTGTTGAACAGATAACTCAGAAAGATAAAATCATTTCCTGACTGCACATAGATCACTTGATTTATCTTAGATTCAGTGAAATTCACCCAGGGTATTTTGAGCTCTACAGAACAGTAGTGCAGTCCTGTTTTACCAGCAGCCAGATGTGGAGAAACACACTGAGACAGAAATCACTTCTTTCAGCAGTCATCACGTGCTGCCAAAACTGAGAACTTTATATAAATGCAAAAGGAAGAGACTGGATGCAGATGCCTCCCCGCCTTCTCTGCCCCACCCGACATCAAAGGCAACAGGAGGGACAAGTGTCAGTTTGGTGAGAACAAAAGCAAAACAAGTTGGTTTTTTTCCTGCACTTTTCTTCGTCTTCTGTATTTGGTTTGAATACTTATCTCAGATTTTTTCTCACAGATCACATGGGAAGGATACATATGCAACTGCTCATGAGAAATTTGGGGTGCAGGGTCTCTGAATTTTGCTTTCTCCAAGAAAAATAATGTTTGTTTTAATGAACTCCCCTTTATTTCTGGATCATAGACAAACAGAAACTGAAGGAACTCAACCTTTTCTGACCTGCATGGATTTTTGACATTTAAAAGCATTTCATGAAATCAAAGATAATGAACTCACTTACTGGCTGGCATTTAACTTGCTTATGTTTTCTTGGACAAAATTTTGTAACATGTCTTTTTCAAACACCAGTAGTTGTTCTATCTGCAAAGTCAGCACCCCTATTTTTTCTAATTTGTAATTTATTTCTAAATGGCAGAAAAACATTGGTATTTTGCTGAAATGTTTAAATTTGGGAAAGCAATGTTCATCAGAGTCAAATTAATTAGAAACAGAGAAAAAGATAAAAAGCTGCTGTCAATGACTGTACTTGCATATTTTTAGAAAGATAACCAACAACAGCTTTACAAAAGCGAACAGCCTGAAGTTTCAAAGCTACATCAATTAAACTAATATTGCAATAGAATGACTGCAGTAAACCATTTAATTTTTCGAATGGATACACAGTGTATCACAGAATTTATAAGTAATTTGATTTAGAAAAATATATTTGTTTATACTGTGGTGGTACAATACAAGTTCATTGTTTTGGTCACCACAACATAAGAAAAATATTAAGCTATTAAAGAGTGTCCAAAAGAGGGCAATGAAGATGTTGAAGGGCTTTGAGGGGTAGCCGTGTGAGGAGTGACTGGGGGTGCTTGGTTTGTTCAGCCTGGAGAAGAGGAGGCTGAGGGGAGACCTCACTGCAATTACAATGAGGGGAAGAGGAGGGGCAGACACTGATCTCTTCTCTGTGGTGACCAGTGACAGGACCGAGGGAATGGCCTGAAGATGTGTTGGAGATGTTTAGGCTGTATGTTAGGAAAAGGTTCTTCCCCCAGAGAGTGGTTGGGCACTGGAACAGGCTCCCCAGGGCAGTGGTCACAGCACCAAGCCTGACAGAGTTCAAGAAGCTTTTGGACAATGCTCTCATGCACACTGAGTTACACACGGCGTGACTCTTGGGGATGGACCTGTGCAGGGCTTAGGGTTGGACTTGATGATCCTTGTGGGTCCCTTCCAAATCAGCATATTCTGTGATTCTCTGAAGCTCGATGTAGAATTCAATAAAAACAATATTTATTTCTAGTTGTTTTCCATGATCAACATATTAAGACAAAATGTATAGTACCATTAAATTTCTATAAACCATGAAAAGCACAAAAGGAGCAATTGAACCTATGTAATATATCATAGCACAATGTGCATGTGAAAGATTTCAAAACACATTTCAGTCATTGCATAGTAATATTAATTTTTTCTACAGAGACTGGTTGGGGAATGGATACTTTTACAGTGTTTTTTGAGAACATTAGAGGTTCTGTTTTTCAGTCAGTTCCAAGAAGTAATGATCTGCCAATGGGGCAATCAAATTCTGCCTATTTTTGGAGACAAAAATCTCCTTTTGACTTCATGATTTGTTGACAAGAGCTCAGTGTTCTACAAGACACAACTCAAACCTAGTTTTGATATGAAAATATGAATTTGTGGTTGCATAAGAATGTAAGACATTATACAGGAGGCTGAATGCTCCTTTTCATAAACTGTATTGCACCTCACAAAACCATGCTAAATACAGGATCAGAATGCCATACAGTATGATTCTGATCGTGCCTTTAGGATATTTTCACTGTTCAAAGTAAAACCAGCAATGTTTCGTTTTCTTACCAAATGGCTATTCAGAAATGGATGACTTTATGTAAACTTTTCTTGCAAGCCAACAACAAAATAAATGTCCATGCAAAATCGGACTGTGATCACCAAGGTCAAGAGCCTTAATCGGATGGTTAGTTCCAAAAGATTGCTTCTTCTTGACCTGCTCAGTAAATTGGAAGATGTAATGTTGCAGAAAATACAATCCTGCTATTCTGTCATGTGCTTAAATGTCCCTCTAAAATAATTTCAAATTTGTATTTATATACAGTCTGTAACTTTAGAACCCTTCAGTTTTTACTGAGGGGGTCACATCCTCTCTCTGCCATCAGCTCAGGAAGCGCTCTTGAAACTTATAGTTTAGCTCCCTGACCACAGAGCAAGTATTTCTCTATGTTGATACTGTTGATTCATAGTTCCATATGGAAGTGCGAATCCAGCTCTGTATGCTGGGTTAGCTGGATGTCTGGATACACATAAGTCTGTTATAAGGGCTGCCCCCCTTTTTACCTCCCACACTTGATACTCCAACGTGTCTGAAAAGTGTCATTGTTCAGATTCTTCAAACACACCTTGTGCTACTTAAAGAGATTCTGTTCAGAAGCAATTTAGTTTGCAGATCAAAGATAAATTTCACTTATCCTGAAGTTCAATATATTTAGGAAAAAAATGTCAAAACGTTTAAAAAATGTTCCTTTCAGGCAGCTGCACATTACAGAACCGTCAAATCATAGAATCACCTGGGTTGGAAGGGACATTAAAGATCATCATGTTCCAACCCCTCTGCCATGGACAGGGACACCTTACACTAGACCAAGTTGCTCAGAGCTTCATCCAACCTGGCCTTGAACACTTCCAGGCGTGGGGCATCCACAACTTCTCCAGGAAAGCCATTCCAGTGGTTGACTACTGCCATCATAAAGTATTATTATTAATTGCATTGAATTGAATATAAATGCATATTATAAATCAGTGTTTACTCTTAAATTTAAATATTTTACTAATTTTTAAATAAAGATGGTGTTGTCCAGTTTAGAAATTGATTAGTATAGTATAATTAATATTTTTAAGACTGTTTCATTTGCCACTCTGATTTCCATGACAGTCAGACAGTGAGCAAATGGCCAGAGAGATGAGGTACAAGTAATAGAGTACAGTAATCAGAACTGTATCAGAACGGATTCTTTGATCAGAGAGATCAGCAGAGACTGAACTTCAGTTTTTTGAGAAAGGATCTTCTCCTTTCATTTCCTGCAGTTACATGATGTCCTTATGAAAGAAAGCAAGATTACAATTTGCCCACTCAACCACATACCATGTGTTATTTTTAACCTACCATACAAATGGCACCTATCTTTTTTAATCCTGATGATCAGCTTTTCGGATAATGGAAACTAGTATAGCTGTTTATTAGTGTAGCAAGTATATTTCCTGATGGTCTACACAAACAAAAAAATGGTAATTTTCCCATGATTTCAGTGTGGGTAAAATTTTAAAACCTCAGTTTGACAAGAGAGAATAACAAACAAAATAAGGGAAGGAAGGACAGTGATAGATAAGGGGATGATCACAGGCCACACATTCTCATATATGTCTTGTTTCTCATTTTTTGTTTGTTTGGGTTCTATTTTTATTAGTCTGTTGTTTATGCTTTCTAAAATAGTGTTCCTAAATATACAGACACTACTTCCTTCAAACTTTACCAGGAAGCCTGACGGGAGGTTCATGAGAGGAGCAATGAAGACATGTAAAGTTGCCTTGTTTTAACATTGCTTATTATTTAGTCCCTTCATTAATTTCAGAAGACAGTGTATTTCTGCAATTCATACAACTCCAAATCTAAGCATTGTGCTGGGGTCTGAACTTCTGAGATGCTTTTCATTTTGAAAGCAGCTGGAAGTGCACAGCATGGATTGGATCTTTGGAGATTGTTTCTGGTTATTTTCTAGTTTGTTTTGTCAGAAGGATGCACCTTTGTTGATTTATGAGTATACTGCAAAAAGCTTTATGCCTCCAATTCATATTTATTTGAACCAAGAGCTCCTGCACATAGGGGAAAGCAAGAATCTCTTGGATGGTACTTTGGCTTCAGCACCATGACAAGTGCTCAGCTCTACCAGGACACATCATGTGAACCAAATAAGCAAGACCATTGACCAGCAACTCTTCCTGACACCTGCCAGTTAAAAGCAATCTTACATTTGGGCTATAGATCATCTCCATCTATTAAGTCCCACCTCACAAAGTGCATTTCCAAGAATCCCTAGTCAGATTCTTAAAGTGGTCATCACATGTGTCTTTAGCAGCCTACTGAAATCCTCTTCTGACTGCAGGGCAGCTCAGATAACAGTGCAATTCCTTACCACTAGTTTCACCTTATACCTGAATTAATTATTTCTTCAGCATTACTAAATGTACGACAAGGGATAACTTTCAGTGTCCGATTTTCACTAAGCCTGGACTTTCAAGGTCCAGACCCAGAAATGTAATTTATAACTTGTACACAAATTCAAATATCATAACTGTTGTAGAAATTCAGCCCTCTACAATTTTTTTACTCGTGTCAGAAATTTGAAATATGTTCCTAAACGCTGAATGTTCTTAAAACTGACAATGGAAGTGCAATGAAGCAAGGATGCAAAGAAGCAGGATGTAACCAGGATCAGCCAGTCAGCATTTGGCTTCCATGTAATAACACATAGGTTGCATATAATCAGGATTAGATTTAATGCCCAAGGAGTCTTACACATGAATTTAAAATAAGAGATTGGTGTTTCTGCTGATTCTCTAAACCTGATCTAACTGAGACAGAAGGATCCCAATTTCTGAAAAATCTAGACAATTTCTATCTTTGCATAAGAAAAATGTTCACAATATTAATTATGTGTTCCACTTATTGATCTTCTCTGCAGTACTATTTCATTCAGCTATAAACATCATTAGGAAGCTAATATGCACTTGCTGAACAGCATCAACATAGACAAGCTGATTTTAACAAAGATTTATTAAGGAATTCCATCTCCCATCAAACTAATACATATTTTGATATATGATGTATTATTTCACAAAAAAACCCCCATGAAACCAAAAATCAAAACCTCCACAGATATAGCTAAAAACCCTAAAAATATTTATTATTTTTCCTAAGAATTTCTATACCGGCTTATCTAATAAAAAAAAAAATCATAAGATGAAAAAGTCTGAATTCTTTGTATAATTCTCCAGAATATGTTTTCAAATATCAGTGTGTTCCTCTAGGCACAGACTAAATTTTAGACCAGCATTGAATTTCATCAGTGAAAATATCTATTCTATAGTTCATATAAGAACTGTTAGCAATTGAATTTAAATACTTACTTTTAACCATAAAGGCTTTGCTGGAATCCAGACCAAAAGAGTGAATACTGTAAACCAAATTTCTTACCTCTGATGGATGTCCAGCTCTTATAAAAGCACAGAGGGGATCAAAAGCTCCTGTTCCACAAGCCAGAAGATGTGTTCTGTTATATCGGTGAAGGACACGGATGTAATTTGCACATTCATCCTAGATTACATAAAAAATAAAAAGAGGAAAATATTAGCTTTTTAATTGTTGTTTTTAATATCTTTTGTGCTCTTTGATGATGTTCTCATATTGAATCTTTCTATTTTGTTTCACATCATGCTAGTAACTCTGTGCCACCAGTTTCACAGATGGACAGTTTTACAGCAAAAAAGCAAGTTTAGAGCACTGATTTATCATAATTTACTTTAAATGCTTAATCAGTCAGGACTTACAACATTATAAAACACACTTTCATGCTTCTTTAATCTCAGAGATATTCTGCAAATCTAAATATTTGTTTTTCTAAGTATTATTAGATACACTAGACATTAGAGTCAGAGCATAAGATGTGAACAGTCAGCAAATGGCTTCTCTCTCATGTTAAATAAACTTTATCTCAAGAAAAATAACATTTTTTCTTACTTTTTTTTCTAATTAATATGGCCACTGCACCATTAATTTCTTGCCTAATTAATTGCTAATCAATATTTTTTTATATTGTATGGCCTCACACACTATCGGTTCCCACTGTTTAAACTCTCCTTTGAAGAAGAAATATTCATTTCCCACAGGGCAGCACTCTGGGACTCATTAGTGTATTTGCAGCTTCATAAATATTACAATTAAAACATTTTCAAACATCCCTTTGAGATGTGGGGTCATTATTTCTTCTGTACTAAACTAGAAACGGAGACAGTGAGATAAAAGTACCCATTGATTTTGAGACTCCTGGGACTTGGTTTTGCAGAGTAGTTTACATTTTGCGATGATTTCTACTTTTGGTGCAAAATCCTGCTCATTTCCATTCATTGCTCAACATCTCTGCAACTCAAACCCTGGGTTTTGAGATAGTCACATAAAGACTATTATAATGGAATTAAACTTAGATAACTTTAGCTGCTCTAGAGTTTAGACATGTAATTTATGCTATTCTCCTAGGCCTTTTCAATGAAGAAGGCCAGGCATCTCCAAAAGGCAATTAATATAATCCTAAAATGAACATGTAAAACAGAGTGGAAGAATTTCCTTTTTGAAAATTTGCTGTTCTACGCTGATGACTATTCTAGTTTTCAGACTGCTGGGTTTTTTGAAAACAATCCTGAGTCTTATTAACCAGCTGCAAGAACAGAGAATATGAGTCTGAAGTGGATTCCTGGGCAGAATTCAACACTTGCAAATTCATATTGAGTTCAAAACTAAGAAACTATCTTTCTTCCTTCTTCAAATGCTTATGTCATTCAGTTCATGTCTTCCAAGTGCTCTAGCAAATAAATAAGGAAAAAAAATCTTATTTTTTACATGATTCTCTTTAACATTCACCCTGAAGATATATTATGCTAATTGAAACAGTAGGTAACTTACACAGGCAGGTAAACTGTTGTGTAATTAAATATTATGTATATAAAAATCAGCCCTTGGACTTTCTTGTTTGGTAACTAATTTGTTCCTTTTTTAAAAGTGAATAAATAAATAAATGCATTTACACAAATAGAGAAGAATGGGTTAAAATCAGTAGGATGTGATCCTCTATACATGGATCAGCACTCAACAACAGAGCATGTTCATTTCACAATATTTGCTGACTGGTAGTAGCAAAATGGTATTCCATAAGAATTTTATGAAGCCTTGCAGTTTTTAAACTATGCTTTACTGGGCACTGATGCTGTTACTCATTCTCCCTCTCCTCCAAGTATGACCTTTCTGACTTACTCCCTCTGTTCTCTCCCAGTAGTGGTCTGTTCTTTACTCTACGGTTTCCTTTTTCATCCACATATTCCTGCAGCTCTTGATCATTGTGCCAAAATCACTGTATTGATTCAGGATTTCTTTTTTTTTTTTTTTAATGTCCAAGACCTACACATTTTTTCTCTCGTGTGCACTTGTAGAAATGCCGGAAAAAATTCTGGAGAAAAAAACAGGATGAGGAAGATACCAAATATAGAAGAAAAGTAATTCCAAATGTCCAGACTTGATCATTTATAAACACATGACAAAAGGTGCTGTTCTGGGAAGTGTCAGGCAGCTAGGCATTGCTGCTGACCCTACTAATAATACACTGTCCACACAGCAAGGAAGAGATGCATCATCCAAGGGGACATTAAAATAAGACTTCTTTCTACTAAATTAATTAAATGCTGGGGTTGTCTTCAGGATGGTCCATATTAATAGACCCGCGGAATTTTATTCATCTGAAACTTCTCCGTGTGGAGGAGTTATTCATCTCTACAGAATTTGATTTCTTTATCTGAATGATTTCCAATTCTGATAAAGTAAGTGAAAGAATAGAAAGCTCTTACACCACGGGCTAACAGGTGTGATTCCTGGCACACTGGATGACAGCTGAAGGATTTTTTTCCTTGGCTTCACACGAATCAGAAAAGCACGGCCAGGTTTTAAGATTATACACGTCTTGTTAAGACAAAGTTTTTTTAACTGTCCTATTAAGTCTATTACGAGCTCTGAAAGTGTATTTATTGCTACAGTACTTGTAGTTTTACTGCTACAACATGAACTGATAACTTTTAAAGGTTGTAAATCTTGTAAAACTGGCCTTTTCTGTTATATAGAAAGAGGTAGCAGAGTATGCATGAAGTATTTTAATGCTTAGAAGCTGATTACAATTTTATCAGTTCTATTCAATATTAATTATGTCTTGAGTAACAGATCTTTTACAAAGGAAAATAAAAAGAGAATCAGAAGGAAAATAAGAAAAAAGTTTGAAATAGCACTGATGAGTTATATTTTTATGACAGTTTACAGTGTAAAAATTAACATTCAGAACTTAGAACTTGCAAAGTGTTGATTTAAAGATATTATGTTATAAAGTCAATATTGGTTTATGGTTACAAAAAAATGAAGGTGAGAAGAAAATTAGTAGGAAAGTTTTTGATTCAAATTTAGATTCCTTTCAGGTTGATCAATCTATCTTACTAGATACTGAGCATGCTGATGGAAAATTCAGAAGGTTTCCCTGATATTAATTAGTCTTACTCATTCATATAGTTCATACATAATTAGGTCTTATGGGAGGATCATAATATTGTTTGGTATTACAATATTTCCAGCTTTTAAAATTGTAATAACTCTGCTTCTGGAATCTTTTAATTCTTTTAAATCTTTTAATTGAGTTTTCTATAAAAGTAATAGTTATACCAAACTTTCACAGTGCAGAGAGATGTAGGAAACATAAGAAGCTCTTGAAATGACCAGTTTCACTACAATACAAATTTAAAGACTTATGATAACAAAGTGGATTCCAAAACATTTGAAGTTTTAGGGAAACTCATGACTCTGAGGGGGATATCTTTGCATTGAAACAACAGTACCTATTTTTGCCTTTTTTAACCAAAAGAATATTACCAAAGTATCAGAAAATACATCCCATCATGTAGAGGTGAGAGAAAGATGATATTAGAAAAAGCTCAAATAATCAGGGTTTCAGATTCATTTAATATGACCATAAGGTTTGGGTAATGTAGAAACCCACCATTTTCAATCAAAGTCACCTAAAATTGTCAAGGGTACAAAAGTACCCAGAAAAAAATGCAATGAACTTTTAAGAATCTTCAAAAAGGATCAGTTCTAGGCCAAGTGAGTGTAAGGAGTTGGGATTTTTTTATATTATTATTATTATTATTATTATTATTATTATTATTATTACTACTACTACTACTTCCCAATCTTGTTCACTGCTTACATTGCAGCAGAAATCTTTATGACCTCCTAATCTTACTGGGAATATATTGTGGTTATCACCAAGGCTGTTGTTTGCTGTGTTTGTGGGAAAAGCTTGTATGTGCCCTTCCATGTCCTACATTCCGGTCACTGTTGCTGTAAAACTATCATCATTTTCAAATCCTTTGGTACAGTGTGAGCTCTCTCAGCTGCGGGATTTATTAGGTGTTGTACTCGCTGTGTGTTTATGAGGTGCAGATAATGAGCTTGGTGCACTGTAAAATTAAAGAGAGTTCCCATCCAGAGGAACTTTCATCCTGTGCTGCCAATGATATCAGCTGCTGTACGTCAGTGAGCTTTCAGGCCTCTTCCCATGAACTGATTACAGTCAAGCGCTGAATCAAAAGAATAGAACAGTTCTGAGGCTCATTAGAACAGAATATTTTTATTAATGTACCACGAAACTTACAGGGCAAAAAAAACTTAGAGTGCATTCTATAATTACTAATAATTTAACTGCTTTTCTGAAAGCATTCTAGAGAATGCAAACTTTAAACATAAACTGGAATGTGAAAATAGAGAAGGTATCCTATGTGCATGAAAAGAAAAGGAAATAGAAATGGAAAAGGAGAATTATTAAGGTACCTTCTTTGAGAGCCGAAAATAAAGAATTAGAAGAAAGTTCAGATGATCAAAAGTGTTCATTGTGTGTTTATGAGCTGAAGAGCAATTAAACTAATAAATTTAGTGTGTTATTAACCTACAACACTTAGAATTATATCTGTGCTTCAATCTCTCTGAAGTTAGGGGTGCCTGAATCCTTGTTTTGGACTAGCCACTGGTATAATTAAAGTATACTTTATTTGTAATTAATGATACTTACAGCATCTCTTCCTTTAATTATGCATTCTTCTGCCTGCTGAGGTGTACTAGGCCAATGGATCTGAGAGAAAAAAAAAAAGAAAATCATTCAGTTGGCAGTCTGATCATGTCAATCCAGCTCTTCCACTGTTCTTCACGTGAAAGATTTGCAGAACAGAAGTATAAAATCATAGAAGAGCCCCAGTTGGAAGGGACCTCTGTTCCAGCCTTTTGTGGGAAAGGGATCCCAGATGAGATTGTCTAGCACTTTGTCTTACACATCTTTTAACCCTCCAGTGACAGAAACTCCACCATGTCCCTGGGACGGGTTGTTTTAGTGACTGAATGTTCTCACTATAAAAAGTTTCTTTATAATCTGCTGGTGCAACCTGTATCTATCGCCCCTTGTCTTCTCCATGAGGATCCTTTTGAAAGGAGAGCCTCTGTCCTCTTTGAGATAGTGTTTCAATACTTAAGTACTGGAATATTCTGATGAGTTCCCCCTTAGCCTTGACTTCCCCATAGAGAAATGACCTTCAGTCTTTCCTTTGTTGAAACGTAACTCTTTTGGTTAGGATGGCTCAGGAAACTTAATACCAGTCAACAGAGTTTAAAGGAAGTTAATGTATGGAACGTTTGATATAAATTTAGATTAATTGTCAGTGATTTTCAACACAGAATATTAATTTTGAAGTGCTGATTTTCTGCTTTAAGTGACATTTGGAAACAAGAGGTTTAAAGTGAAGTTAATAAAGGTCAGCAATTAACCTCATGGGAGTAGCATCAGCTCTTCACAGTCACAGTCACTGGAAGTGAAGCCAAATTACACAAGTGAGATTTTCTTCAGCTATCTACCATATAATATTATGTTTCATTCCAGATGCATGATTTGTTTGGATGAAAACAATATTAAACAATGACTGAGCAGACTGGAATGGTTACTTAATTTTTTAGAACATTTAAAAGTGAAAACAAAACGTGCACATCAGTGACATCAGACCTGGCTGAAACTAAGTAAATATTAAAAAATTGATGTCATCATTAAGACATTTTTGTCAATAATCCAATCAAAAATTATTTTTCTGTATGAAAAACATTTTAAAACTAAGTTATTCTGCTGGGCTTTTTTCCCTTTTTTTTTTTTTTTTGTGATTGATTTGGATTTCTTGAAATAATTTAATCTGAGAAAATCTGGGGATAAATTATTAAAAAAGTAAATGGCAAGACAAGTGTGAATAAATTATAAATGCTAGAAGCCTAGGGCTTGAAAACAGAAGGTTAGCTATATGTTATTCTTGCCAGCTTCAACAGCCTGCAAGGAATCTAGAGTTAATCAGAATAATTGTTTTCAGTCGGATGGTTTTATAATCACATTTGTATGATCGGAAGTAACTCTCACCTAGTCTCTGCATTGCTGCTGTGTGGTCTGGGGAGGTACCTGAACTCTGCTGAACTTCCATGAAGGCCCTCATCCACTCACCCTGGCCAGATCACTGCTGGTTCATTCAGTGCAAAACTGAGTCCATGGTCATTTACTTTACTCACTGGTCAGAAACTGAATAGACAACAGCTTGTCCTTAACCCAAAAACCTAGAAGGTAGGACATCCCAAAGATCTCCCAAGCCCAAAAGTGTGAAGTCACAGCTTTCACTTCACAAAGACATGTTCTAACTACCAGGCTAAAAGGGGGCTTTTGCCCATGTCAGGTGTAGGTGGCTGCTAGGAACAGAGAAACCACAGAGGGAATAAAACACTTGACTCTGTAACCTGATATTAAATATACTGTGTATACATGATAATTTTTGTATTTGGAGACTGACTCCCAGTGCTACTGAAAATACTTTAGATGCACATTTTCTACTTAAGACATACTGAATTAAATGCATACACAGAACTAAGAGAAAAAAGCCAAAGAAGTAGCCCAGCGCTCCTGATTTGTCTGGAATATTGAAAAGCAGTTGCAATATTGAAAAGTGAATTGGGTCCTTGGCAGAGAATAATAGAATAAATCATAGTTGTAGAATGGTTTGAGGTGGAAGGGAACCCTAAAGACCAACTAGTGTAACCACCTGCTATAGCCAGGGACATCTTCCAGTAGATCACGGTGCTCAAAGCTACATCCAGCCTGACCTTGAACACTTCCAGGGATGGGGCATTCACAGCCCCTATAAGCAACCTGCTCCAGTGTCTCACCACTCTCATAGTTAAGAATTCTTTCCTTATATCTAATTTAAATCTACACTCTTTCAGTTTAAAACGTTTGTCTCTTGTCCTGTCACCACAGACCCTGATTAAGCTCCCTTTACAAATTGAAAGGACAGCGTAAGGTCTTCCTAGAGCTTTCTCTTCTTCAGGCTGAACAACCCCAGTTCTCTGAGAGAGATGTTCCAGCCCTCTGACTATTTTTGTGGCCCTCCTCTGGACCTGCTCTAATAGGTTCACACCTTTCTGGCACTGGGAAACTCCAAGCTGGACACATTACTCCAGGTGGGGTCTCAAAAGAGAAGAGTAGAGGGGCAGAATCAGAGGTAGTGCAGCAGTGTAGGAATTTATCTTAGATGCTCATACCAAATTATCTACTTCTGAGGCAAGTCCATGTTAGTTGCCTGAAGTACATGGGTTTTAATTATGACTTTAATAACTCTCATAAGACTTATAGCTCCTATGAGTCTTAACATAAATATGCATTAAGATTTTAATCTCTTCAAGAGTATTTTAGAATTGAGACTAAAAAAATCTCTTCATGTCAGATTTTGCTATCATACCTAATTTCAAATTAGCATAACATAGGATGTGTTTGCGCTGCATGAAAATCCAGATATTAATCAGTTGCAACTGTAGCCTTTAACTTTCTCTGTATTACTTTACCTGATGTTTATGTTTTAGAGTTATGACAACTACCAGCTTTAATTTTGAATTAATTCTGTGCCAGGATTATAATTTTTGGCAAGCTGTCAATAACTATTTTTGGGAAACCTCCCTGGGTATATAGACTGGAATAGCACCACACGTTTCACTGGGCTGCATACTTCACATAACTATTGGCTTGGACATAATTTTTCAAAATTTTTCACCCCTTAAGGTTACTGTGAATTAAATTTTTAAATTGCTTGTTTAGGGATGTTTTCTCATCTTGCACCGTAGTATTATCATCCTTGAGACCTGGATGATATAATTTTAGCACTGCATTTAAAAGACAGGAAAAAGGTACTTTTAAATATATTCCTCATGAGAAAAAAATGGAATTATACGTTAGTATAGCTATGGGGAAAACTTTAATTGGAGTTGGAATGCTAATTAGTGTCTCCAAACAGCTTCTCTGTTCAGCCACTAGCCTTAAAAAACAGGATGGCATCTCCAGTGAAAACTAATTTAAAGAATTATATGAGCTTTATAGCACTTCAGGCCAAAATAGACTACTGTGTGATCTACTCTGAACTCTAGTATATGACAGAGCAATTAAGCAATTCAACCATCCTGTCCCTGATTTAAGTCAATAAATAGTGCTTAATTAACAGATAACTTGCGTTTTGCTAAAGCACAAATTCTGTAAAAATATCTGGTGCTGACTGGATTTCTCAACAAATACATATCCACCTTCCCTCTTTGGAGGTAATTCCAAGGGATATTCAAATTTACCACTAAATTTTGTGCTTCTTATTTCAGTTTGAGATTGTGCATATTCCTACACAGTATTTAAAGGAGATATAAGCAAGCCCTCCTCTTGCAGACTTGTTTTGTGTTCTGTGTTCAGTCAGCTCTGGAGTGGAAATAGATCTTCACTATAGGCAGGATCTGTGATGAGGGCTCTGTAGTTTATTGCAGCAGAGACGTAAGTCCTAATCTGGAGCTATCTCACAGTAGATGAGAAACAGCACATTGAAATCTGCCTACACAAGCCCATTTACAAAAGTTAGAAGGTTTCTTTTCAGAGCGAGGCCCTTGAAGGAGAAGTTGGGAAGAAAGGCTATCTGTAAGGAAATTGTAGGCAAATAGGAAGAGGAGTTTATTTTCACTCCAAGTGACGAAAAGCAGGAACAAAGGTCTCCCTTCTGTATGAGCTGTTAGACCAGTGGTGATGAGCTGCTGGCACTCGTTCAATTTTGCTGTTCAACAAAGATCCTCTCTGGCACCAATTACAATGAATTGAAATGCTTTTAAAAACAAATTTGGCACCAGCGAAAGTTCTCTATCAGTCTGTTAGATCACCACAAGCCTTAAAGACTTTGGATCAAATCCCAAATATGTGTAAGGGTTGATTCCAAAGGCGGTGTCAAAGGGAATGAGCTCTTAGGGAAAGCAAAGGTTACATGGAGTGTGCCTACAAAGCTTTGGCTTTACACGAGGTTTCAAGTGCTTATATGGCTCTAATTCTCTGTAAACACTGATATTCACATTTCATATTCTCTTTCATTCTTGCTACTGTTTGTGTTAGGGCATTCTTCATACAGAAACCAAGATGTCTATGTAACTGTTTCAAAAACTCATAGCAATATATGTTAAATACTCTAATCAAGAAAATAATACACCCTTCATGTGAAAGAGCGAACAAAAAGCAAGTAGTCAAAGGAAACATAATTTCACAATTAGAGAAGTGAGAGTTTGTCCTTGTCCAAGATGATGTGGAAGGTCTGTGCCACAGTTGAGAGCTCAACCTGAATGTCTGGATTTCCTCACCAATGCAAGAATAACAGTGGTAGTATTCTTCCCTGAAATTTTTTTCCCATTTTTTAGGTATCCTTTCTTTAGTGAATATGAAAAGTGGTCAGGATAAAATACGCCTAAAATAATTTGGTAGATATATATGTAAACAGTTAATAGCTTACATAAAAAAGTCATAATCTACCCTTCAGAGTGCTGCCTTGTATTGGAAACCTGAGGAGAATTGAACCTTAAAAAAAACATGTAACCTATTAAATGCAGATTTATAAGATGCATACCTCATATGCATCACAAGTTTTTTCAGAATTGTTGGATTACTTTGGCAGTCAACGGGTCTCAATGCAAAAGCATTTTATGTCCACTCAGCATTTTGTTGTTTTTCTTTGGTATAACTTCTACTATGCTGGCTAGAGCTGAATTATTTGGTTGTTTTATAGCAGAAGGCATAAATCTCCAATTAGGAATGGATTTCATTTTGGTTTTTAGAAAGCATATTCATACTCCAAATTGTGGAGAAAGGGATGATCAATGAATTAAAAACTATTTTCTAGAACACAGAAGATGAAGATATATATGAATCTGTCCAAAACTACCAACTTTATGAAACATCTCTTTTGCAGCCAGTGACTCATCCTGGTTACCAGAGAGAATAAACCCCAGGAACTTGCCTGCACTCATATACTTTCACTGGATTATAACTGTTGTTTTAGATTAATTAAACTAAAGTCTTCAGTCTGAAGGAAAAGGTCAAAGACTAACCAACACACAGTTAAAGATAGATTAATTAAGAACTTTGGTAATAATTCCTCTCAATTCCAGGAACTTCCCCCAACTTATCTCAGTAATTAAGCTTTCCTATAACAGAAATGTCGCATTCCACACTTTTGCTGATAGTGCTGTAGGACAATCACATTTTCCCCAGCTATCCTTGAATGAGATCTGCACTGAGAGAACACTGGGAAAAGAGAAAAAGATCATGACATTTGTATTCAAGGGAGCTGGGTCCCAGTGAGGTCATGTTTCCAAACATGCCAGGCCAAGCTTCATTTATTCCAGTTTCTCATCTTTTGCACTTCATAAAATCAGGCAAGAAGAGCCTTCATCAATTTGTCATACTCTCTATACAGGTCTCCAGACAGAGAATATAGTTTCTGAGTAAATGGCTGATATTTCATCTCAAAACAACAAGAAGGAGAGCAATGAACTTCAAGTGTGTCCAGATGGGACAATGGTGGTTGGACAGAAGTATGAGGGCTCTATCCTGTCATCTTTCCTCACAGATTTACTGCCAAATGAGGAAGAAGAGATGGGGGAAAAAAAACTTACAGAAACAACTGCTTTCTAAATGTTTTCATATCCCTGAGCTCTATCATCTTGTCACAGAATATTAATAATTTGTATTAAATGGAAAAGGAGTTAACTCATATCTCACTGTCGAGGAACAAAGCTCAGTATGTAACACTGCTCTCTGAGTTAAATTATTATTTTTTTTAAATGTAGATAAATTCTCAAATGGCCTCCCTGAGTACATCGATATCCTCATATCTAGGACTGACATTCCCAAATGTTTTTACAATAATAAAGAATATTATATCAGTTCAAAATAGTGGAATATGTTAATTATGCTTGTAGATAAGCAATGTTGCTTGTGGTAGAGTTGGCCAGAGTGTTGGCATGAGATAGTGATATTCAATTGAAACAAGGGGGCAGGAAAAAAAGAATCATCAGAGATCAGTGCAGTATAAACATCAAGAAAAGTATTTCTCCAGAGGAACTTTATTTTAATCACTTTTTCATCCTTTTACTAATCTACAAATAAATGAAAATATATCAAAACACACTGGGAAAATTAAAAAGAGTAGATGAGGAAAACATTGAAATATTTCAAGAGATCCTTTATGCACAGTCAAGATGGTTGAGGTAGGAGCAATGCTCCTGCCGGCTTCCTTTGCCACTGCATGTTTCCAATCCTAGCTTCCAAGGGCAGAAGTAAGTAAGGAAGCCAAAGCTCACATCAGCTCAAACTCCAGCCTCTCCACTTCAGTTGTCAGTTTGCCAGTCAGTTGTGGTTTCTACGATGTACTGAGCTCTCTGGTAGGATTATGACTTAAACCACCTTTCTCCCACAGACCACTGAGTTGGCTTCAAATGCCACTTTCAGTCACTACTTAATAGCACTTCTGGCTCAAACCAATGCAAAATCCAGTTTCTAAAGAAGACTAAAAAATACCTGCACGGTTTATGCTGCTGTTGAAAACTTCTTATAGTTTGCACGATAATTTTTTTTTTTCCTGAACATTTTCTCTTCTGCTGTGATATGTTCCCAAAAAATACCACGGAGATTTTATTTCATGATAACATAGCAGAGATACAGAAATCAGGTGTCTACAAATGTGAGATGCTCTAAACATCCATTCTCACGCTGAAATTCAGTGAGAAACAGATATATGACCCCCAAGTCTCTTCACCTAGAATGAGCCTTATGGGTTATTAACTGGAGAAAAAATAGAAATTAGTGTATTTTTCTTAAATACAACATGACCTTAAAGCTTGTGCATAAAACATCTACAAAAACTCCATTACCTCATTTCCAGTCATGCAAACTCTGATGTTCTGTGCTACACATTATGACATGAAGTGACTGAAATATATAGCTTTTTACTCCACCTCTCGGTAGTTGTCGCTGATTCGATCCAAACTGAGGGAATACAAGAGGTCTCTTCCTCCCACGAACAGTCGCTCTTGATACTCATCCAGCAGCATTATGTGAAGACCAAGATATCCAAAGGGGCTACGAAAGACTGACGTCCTGTTTAAATCCCAGAGCTCTGAAATACAATCAGAGTGTGCGTGATAAATACCAAACAGCTTAGTTTGCATGGCTTCATTTTCATATCCTCCTAGGGAACTGGACAAGAAGTTGTGGGACATTAAAATGCTAATCGTATAATCTTTGAGCAAGAAAGAGACACAAGACACCTGGGAACAATTTTCAAAACCAGCCAGTTCTCCAGAAGGTTTATGTATGAGTCTTTACATCATAATCTTTATGCTTATAATGTCATGAGATAGGGAGGGATGAAAATTATTTTTCTCCTTGACATTTTCGGAAAAGGAAAAAACACTGCAAATGGAGGAAAAAAAAAAGAATAAATTGATGGAAATTGAAAAAAAAATTACTGGAAAATGTCTCCTTGTCTTTCCCTCAGGCATGTCAAACTACAGATTTTCACTGTATGCACATTTTTTTCTTGAATTTGTTTTTTGGGAAGGATGATGTTGCTTATTTTAAGTCCAGCACTGTCTTCACTCAGTTCACTGAAAATATTGCCTCTAAATTCAGTGAGAACAGTATGAAATCTGTCAAATGCATATTAATAATTTTCCAATACTGATTTTGTCAAGAAATGTGCTGACCTGATACGGGAAGCTGGAGCTTAGCTGTACATGATCCAGGCTAAAGTCAGTTCCACAGACAAAAGGAAATTCATCCTGGGTAGTGTTGCAGAAACTTGGAATCAGGCCTCAGGAAAGGAAGAAAGAGGCAAGCATGGGGATCTTTCTGCCCTCTCTGGTGCAGAGCACAGCCTGGCTTACAGCAGGTTAGAGATGCTGAAAACCACTTTGCTGTTAGGAAGCCTCAAAAGGAGTCAGTACAGAGAGTGCCCTAGGTCTGCCTCCAAAACCGCATTGCTGGGACTGGGGGAAAGGAACTATGTTCTTATGTCTGTACTGTGGCAGTATGTTTTATTTTGAAGAAATCAACCTTGTTAAAAAAAAAAAAATGCTTTCCTCATAGCTATCCATAAACCTAATTTTTTCAATTGTTTGGATGTGTTTAGAGACCACAGCTGATGTTCTGCAGGAGGACTGGCCCAACACGTCAGAGAAATTCCCCACACAAGTCTACCACTATGACATCCACCTGGGATGCCATGTATGCCATCCATATATGCTGTGATTTTCAGAAACTGATTTAACCTGAGAATTCAGCTTCATAAGGTAGGCAAGCATAAAACCACCAAAATTCATAATCACAATTAAGAAATTTTTTTGTGTTCCCCGAGAAAAAGGTGCTCCACACCAATGTGATTTGAATTCTATATTTGAATATGAATTTGCCTTGCCTACAAAAAGATTAAATTGAACAATATGCCTTATGGTATACTTTACCTGCATCTGAAACTATAGAAAAGAGAAGAAATATTTCAAACCAAGGCAAGAAATGTAATATTCAATAAGGATATGAATTTAATCCAACAAATTGAAACAATTTCTTTTCTTTATAAATTATTAAGTATATTATGTGTGTGATGATAAGTGAATTTAATAATTGGATAAATATGGTTTTTACCTCCATTTATTAGGCAAGTTTATTTCAGGTCAACAGAGGCTAAAAGTAACTACTTTCTGAAAGCTGTTTCCCTAGATGATAAAATTTACATCAAAGGAGTCAGA
Organism: Cephalopterus ornatus; assembly: GCA_013396775.1. Taxonomy (NCBI): domain Eukaryota; kingdom Metazoa; phylum Chordata; class Aves; order Passeriformes; family Cotingidae; genus Cephalopterus; species Cephalopterus ornatus. Next base: position 1,105,379 of record VZRE01004381.1, on the reverse strand, counting down.
CTAAAAATTCAGCCTCACAACTGATGTCTTTCCCCAGTGATCTTCAAACAGAATCTATTGAATAGTTGTACCTGTGTGTGACTGGCCTCATTTAACAAATGTAAAAACCAAGTTAAAGTGAGGAACAGCATGATGAGCAGAACAAGAGACTTTTTGGTCTAAGCATTGCATACCGACCAGTGGATAGATACACATTTTTTGACAGTGATACACTCAGCACACAGCTGCATAACAATGTGGAAATGGCACTTTCAAAGCCTGCTCTTGCCAAACAAATGAGCAGATTGCTGTTTTGGAAGAACATTGCTTGTTTCCGAACAGATTAGAAATGGAATGAAAGCAGAGCTAGAAATACTCTTTTGGTCCTAAATAAAGCCACTTTTTATTTGCAAGAATATGAAACATTCAATATATTTTATTTTCAAGTCAGTCTTGCAGTGAAAAGAATTGCATTTTAAGTTCTAGTTAAATACAAGCCACAAAAGGATACTGTGGTAGCTTCCCCTGATTTATTTCCATGTTGCCCCGAAGGCAAATTGTTTGTAAATGAGACAGTATTCTTTACACAGATCAGAGATATGACTCACGAGCTCTGCATGAGAGCAAAAGGAACAATGAACAGTCCTCTACTCGATCATATAATCTGGTAACTACTCATATAAGACTCAGTCCTGCAAAGCACACCTGCAAATCTGATTGTCTTAAATGAAAGTTGAGAATATTAAACACCTTTCAAGATCAAACTTGTAAAAAGAGATATTTCTAGAACCACCTCCAGCAAACTATACAGACGTGGTTTTGCTGCGGGGGTAGAGACAAGAACAGAAGTGAACCTGACATCTGGAAGTGCTGGAAAACACCAAGAAGTGGGACCTGGGGAGCGATTTTTACTGAAACTCAAATGTAGCAATATTCTGTTAACTACTACCTTTGAAAAGTAGTAGAATTGCCATACATTGTAGGATATCTGATATTGGATAAAGCACTTCCCGAGTAGCTGGAGAATGGGGGGGATATCTGAGGGTCTAAAATGGCACTAGAAGCCTGTCATTTCCAGGTAAGTGAACCTCACCATAATGTGACTGCATGGAAATTATACAAGTTTTGAAGCAGCAGAATGTCATTCGTGTAGTGCTGTGACCAATCAGCAAAGATGATGGGCTTCCATGTAGCACTGCAGAAATGCAGAGGTACTGCTCCCAGACTTGAGCTGCTGCAGCCACACATGTGCACAGCCTTCATGCTCATACAGTAAATTGTTAGTTCACAGAGTCACAGAATGATTTGGGTTGGAAGAAACCTTAAAGATCATCTGGTCCCAAACCCTCTGATATGGGGGTCACATTCCACTAGACCAGCTCTGGATCAAAGCCCCATCTAACCTGGCCTTCCAGAGATCAGCACCCACAGCTTACCTGGGCAATATGTGCCAGTGTCTCACAACCCTCACAGCAAAGAATTTCTTTCTAACACCTAATCTAAACCTACTCAGTTTAAAGTTTCTCAGTTTAAAACCATTACTCCTTGTTCTATTGCTCCATACTCTTTTAAAAAGTTCCTCTCCAGCTCTCCTGTAGCCCCTTTAGATACTTAAAGGTCTTATGAGTTCTCCCAAAGCCTTCACTTCTCAGGCTGGACAACCCCAGCTCTCTCAGCCTGTCTTCATAGGAGTGGTGCTCCAGTCCTTTGATCATCTTTGTGGCCTCCTCTGGACTTGCTCCAACAAGCCCACATCCTTGTTATGTGGGGGGCCCCAGGGTTGGACACATGGATCACTGCACTTCGGAGTGTTGAGTTGCCCTTGGTCATTGAAATCACACCACAATTGGGAGTGAGGCACTTGAAGTCAAAGCTTAAAGCAACTTTCCCCAAAATCTACTTCAGTTACCTTGTGTTCACAAGGGTCACCTTGTAAATATAGATTCCTTGAGGCATCAAGAATTATTCTCCTGGTCATGATGACCCTCTTAATCAAAAAAAAA
>VZRE01004381.1:850941-1102954 GCA_013396775.1 Cephalopterus ornatus | reverse complement strand
GTCCTTCATCCTGGAGACGTGCCCTGCCCAACGCAGCTGCGCTCGCAGCAACATGGCCTCAATACTCGTAACTGCTGCCTGTTCAAGAACAGACATATTGGTCACATAATCCGTCCAGTGGATGTTTAGGATTGTACGGAGGCAGCGTTGATGGAAGCGTTCTAAGAGTCGTAAGTGGTGGCGGTAAATGACCCATGATTCAGAGCCATATAAAAGAGTGGACAGTACAATGGCTCTATAAACACTGATCTTTGTACTGTTCTTCAAGTGATTGTTTTGCCAAACTCTTTTATGGAGTTTACTGAAAGCTCTGTATGCCTTTGCTAACTTGTTGTCTATCTCTGCATCAATCTTAGCATCCCAGGAGATGATGCTTCCCAGGTAATTAAATTGCTGGACTGATTTGAGCTCTGAATTTCCAATGGTGATATGGGGATGATGGAAGACTTCAGGTGCAGGCTGATAGAGAACTTGCTATATTTATGCTGGGCACATCTAGCACAGTTACAAGATCGGATGCACCTGCAATTTTCTTTGAGAATCTGGCCAGAGAAAATACAGTGCTGCCTAATATTCTTAAAATATTCTAGAGGCTAAATCGGTCACCTGAGAAATAGCAGACATGAGTTCAACTTCCTTTTCTAAATGGATTGAAACTCAGATCTTTCTTCTTCCATAAAGAAGTCTAATCACAAGCTATTAGCCACTAGATTGGTGGGGAAGGATGGATGCTTTCTCCATTTCCTGTTGAAGCTGTGCAGCAAAATATCCAAGCTTTAGAAAGAGTGAACAAGAATTAGTACTCTAATTTAGTAGTTAAATTGCTTTTCTGGGAAAGACGTTCTGGCTCTGCTGCTCAGGATAGTCTGTGCATTTTATATTAAACAGTTAGTGGATAAACTATATGAATTGTTCCAGCACATGGACTACAAATCCTCGGCTTCTCTCTCACATGGGAGTAACTAAGGTTTTCAGCTGAGTAGATCCCTTCCTTTTACTGAGTTTCTATAGATTTCTGTGACAAAAAAAAAAAAAGCTTTTTTTCTATAAAGGTCTTGTGTAAAGAAATAAAAAGTCAGAGAAAAAGAGACTGAATTATTCAAAGGAAACATATTGCTATTGCTCAACACATAGGACAAAAGAGAAAAGACCTTTCTTACTCTTACCTTTTAGTAAAAACAAATCTTCTGGAGTACTGATCCATAAATTTGGCAAAATGATATCTTTCTTACCACAGTGTTTTCCCATTTTAATCTAAAGACTCAAGACCATAACTAAATCCACACCGTGACAGTACAAACAGTATTTTATTCAGCAAAGGAAAGACTGATTCAATATTTACATACTCCTGTATGGCACTTCACTTACCTGTGAAAGCCTTAAAGCAAGTCTGGGCTGCTAAATTACATTTCATAAGAGAACAAATCTCACTTCTTGCTGATTTAAATGCTGAGAACAAACCTGAAGGTTTGCTATCTGTCTGCCAGAGCTTGCTGGCAAATATTCAGACTGATCTTGCTTACCACACTTTCTCCTGTAGCACATCTACTTTGGTGAACACATTCATACTGTATCCTCTCTGACAAGATGGATTCCATTATACATTTGTCTAACAATGTTAATTATATTCATAAAAGCTGATTTCTTGAATGCTTTAATGATCCGAATGTAATTCTAATTTCTAAGATTATTTTATAACAGCCATTTCTTCTATTAGGAAAAAAAATGAAGTCACCCTTTTGTTATTTCAATATTTTTTAAATATAAATGACTGATAAATATACTTAGAACATGAAATGCCTAAACCTTGCTGCTGCTCCACAGCAACCAGAGTATAGTGACATTTCATTTATAACAGGTTCTCAGAATTCAAGCACGTAGTGAGTAAGATATAACTTTGAACATTGAATATAGACATATATCACTGCAAATTTTTTAATCTTTTTTTTTTTTCTCGAAGAGTGACAAAGCTGCTGTTGCTGTGCTCTGTTTTTCATAGCATTACATCATCACAACTGCACAAGTCTATTACTTTTGCCCTTTTTTGCCCTCATAAAAATCTTCGGTTCCCCTTTTAAATTCTTCAGAAATGTAGTCTCACCTCCCACACTACTTCATGATGCAGATGATTCTTCCAGCAAAGATGTTTTCCAGATGCAGGGCATTGACAAATGAGTCCACATAAGGTGGATGTCTCAGAGCTGCTTTACAGGAAGAGTTAACGACTGGGGTTGCCTTCTGTCCCCATCAATAATGTAAAATTTAGGTAATGAATGATGTCTTATGCTTCAATTTATATGCAAAGTCCTGGAATATAGATGCTACAGTGGAACAAGTTTTACGAGAATTTTGTAAACCTTATGTAATTTTAATTAATTTAGCTTTTTGCTATATTGCTGACAAGTGATAACAAAATCTGCTTACATGTGACAAAAAAGGAACAGAAATAAAGAGGAGGAAAAACCAAAAAGAGACATAGGGGAGAGCCTGAAATATCAGCAACACAGTTTATGAAATACAGGTTAATCGTAAGATCAGGCAATATATGCATCCTTCAGTTTTAAACCACCAGTACTTTAAGGCAAATGTCTATTCAAGGGTACTCTAAAGAGTCATCCATCACAAGGACAAATACATAAACTTACAAGTGGTTGAATCTTTCTGACAAGGTTAAGACCTCTAACTGGCAATATTCTGTATAAAATTAGTAACAGGAGGCAGAAGATTTCTTCCCTGGGAAAGAAAAAAATATTAGAGACTAAAACTCACTCAAAAAAGCTATGCTGCTGAATATGAGATTAGCAACTTTTACTTTCCTGTGTTCACAGTCCTCAGTCAACTATATTGCTGTAAAAATAATTATAGAGTCACAATAAGATTGTCAGGTAATGGATAGATACATTAAGTCAGGTGAACCAGTGAGGAACTGAACTGGTAGAGCATTAGAAAAGGAGACAGTGTAAACTGGCCAGATATGGCTGAAGTAAATCCTGTTGCATGAAATTTGCTGGCAAAATCAGAGGCAAGAACTTTAAAAGCAGAGTCAATTGCAAATAGTAAACTAACTAAAAAATCTTGGTAGTTCTAGTGCTGGAAGATACCACTATGATTTTAAAACACAGTTCTTAAGATTCTTATCTCTAGTGTTTTATTGGGGGAACGTGAAGCAGTAGGAGATAAACTTAAAAGGCTGTGAGGGTGAGTGAAGTATGAACTCTCGCTGCTTGAGGTTTTATCTGTGTGGCTGCCAGGCAGATGCCTCAGAAACTTGGCAGGGTAGGAGATAGAAAGCAAAGTCTGGTAAAGACAAGAAAAAACCCATTAGTCCATAACAACTCTCACATGATTCAACCTCTGCTCTTAACAGCAGGTGAGTTTGGCTGTCTAGCTTTATTTAGAGAATGTAATTGGCTTCATGAAGGGAGCTGATATAGCAAAGCCCATGAATAATTTTGTTTATTTGGTTCTTTTTCTCTAAATGTGTGGATCTAGTGATAAAGTTTAAATTATAGTGAAAATTTCAAACAAGGATCTTTCCCTCTCAGTCTGTCCAAATTACAGAGGCAAAACTTTCTGAAGTTAAAAGGTATGTTTTGGGGAAAAAAACAATAATTTCGATCGGTATGCAAGCCAAAACAATCTTCTGTCCCTTTTTTTCCTAAGAATATTGGAAAAACCCACACCTAAAACTGGAACACATAATGTATCTTAGGAAATGCTTTTGTTTCTTCTAATTCTACTAAGCTTATGGCAGAAAAAAAAATCTATGTAACTTGAAAGTATTTAACACAACTAATCATGATAGCTCATGTCCTACTACTTGATATATCCATATGAAATTATTATATGTTACACACACACTCTGACATACTTATACCTTGTCACATCTAACAAATATTTAGTTTTTCTTCCCTGATGGCAAAATAGCGTATTCAGTTAGCAGCACTATAGCTGATTTGGTTTTAGTTACTAAACAACATAAAAATAACCATTACAAAATGTCCAGGTTTATAGCATTAGTATACTACATACTAGTAAAAAAACAAAGTATATGCTTACACAGTATTTAATAATTTTTCTAGTTCTTGCCGGAAACTTCTACAGTGTACATCAATTTAAAAGTAATCACACACCATCTTCATACAAGCTGGGCTTACAGCATTTTTAGGATACATTTCTAGAATTACATGCTGATGCAATAAAAAATATCTGATATTCAATTTAATATTACTAATGCTTGAAAAGAAATTAAATGCAGTATAACAAAATCCTGGTATTTTTGGTATTTAATCATACCTGCCTAGAAATGATGGACGATTTATAGACTTAGAAGAAAGTCTTATAAGAAAACATCTTTGTAAATCAACTGAAAGCACTTACAGAACCTGCTTAGCTGTCGTGTATGTTGAAGTGCTATTTGTTTTCAGACACTAAGACATGTGACCCTGCCAATTGCTGGATCTCACTGATTTTCATTATAGCAGTAAGATACTATGGTTTCTGATGGAAGGCTTAATTCAGAGCTCATCTACCATTTTTCCCAGTTGAGTCCATTAACTTTGAACTAGGTATTCACACCAATACAGATTAAATAAATGGAAAACAGTATATGAAACATAGTTTTGTTTCTTTATTTTATCTGAACCTGAGAAACAACAGAGAATCAACTCAGAATAAGAAGAAACCTTCATAATTTCAATTTTAAACTTTTATTTAAACTATAGCATATTATATTCCTTATGCTTTTAATGCTAGTATTTAATATTCAACAATAACAATAATTTCAAATATTTCAAATTAAGTTTACTTTATCTATTCCATATCTGTTTCCAGTTAGCTGGATATTGCTCGCAGAGTGATGGTTGTGATAGAAAATATAAGCCCTTTTAATTGCTCGTGCACAATGACATAATACAGTGGCTGTTATAAGTCCCCAGGTCTCAGTGACCAATATTAAACCAGCATAATGTGGCTGCCTAAAATTCTCTAGCGACTTCAAACCCTAAGGATCCTTTATTTTTAGTAAAACATGTTAGGAGGTGATAATAAATGATAATGGTATGATTAATAAATATTTTTATCAACGTTATAATTTTTTTTCAAAAGGTAAACTGCATGATAGAAAGCTTCAGAAATGTGCTTTACTATCAAAACATTCCAGCAGAAATATACACTGGAAATTTTTACTGTGAAATGATTCCAGTCTAAGGATGACACAGGCATCCAGGAAATAGTCTTTGTGAACGTTCTCCACTTCATCCAATGTATCTCTAAGGAAGTAGGCATAGAAAGAAATGAATGTCCTTTTAAAAATTATACTCCCAGAAGATGTTTTACATTATGTTTAGTATCTTAATAGTGTTAACAAGTGAAAGAATCGATTTATAAAACCTGAGTTTCAGAAGATACATATGGTTCAAATAATCACAGACTCCTGATGAAACACAGACAGTCCAGTCTCTTGAGAATCTGATTTATTAAGGTGTACCAGTTATTACATGCTTATTACCACACCAGTCTGGAAAGAGTAGAATTCTTCCTATGGAGAGACCCAGTGTTTTGACAGAAAGAGAATCTGGTGCTTTCATTTAAAATGAAGATGCCAAAAGTCAGGGGTTTATGCTGTTCAAAATGACTGTTAAATTGAATTTCCCTTGTAAAAGATGGATCAAAATGAGCTATCTCATGTGACTTTCAGCGGCATATGCTCTTGGGCAGGATGGCATGTGATTGACAGTGTGTGTAAGGCTATCAGGAACCATCATCATGATAAAAACCAGAATGGAGGAGAAAGGAGGCATTGTAAGAAAAGCACAAGGCAGAGGGAAAAATGAAATGGAAATAACTAAAAAGATGAAAGGAAACTTTCAAGGTATTTTTTTTTACCTGCCAAAAAAATTACTCACAGCATATGCAGAGTTTGAGATAATATTCCATAGTTAAGCTCAGAAAGATTTGCTACGCCCCACACATTGAAATAAACTCAGTTTGTACTGAGCATAAGAACTTTAAATACAGCAGTGAATAGATTTAAATAGAAATTAGTGCATTGTTAGTCCGAAGTCTGTTCTATTTAATTGACCAGAATAGCTTCTCTGGAAGGATTTGATTCAGAGAAAGGAGGTGCATTCAGCTGCTACACCAGTGTCTTTGGAAGACTTACCTCATTTGAGTTAACTACCACTAATGCATCCATGATTTGATCTTGCTTTTCCTGACACATCTCAAATATTTTTAAATATTAATGAAAACTGAATACATCAAAGCTCTGTCTGTTGGCTTTATTTTAATTACGTTATCTTTTTTCTGTTTTTTATTATGACACAGAGCTTTCTGAAAGAATTCAAGGTCTATAATACAGGTGGGATATGTCACATTCAGCTTTTGTTTTGTTCAAAGTCAGGTGTCCAGTTTAAGGTATTTATCCAGCTGTCTTTTTTATCAGAACAGGAGAAAGAGGCATTCCCAAATGGCATTTTAAAAGTATTTTATAAATGCATCCAAACAAATATGATCTAGAAGCAGTAATTTCTATACTCCAAATTTTAAGGAAGTCATCTAAGTTTTAGATACATAAGGAAGCATAGATGAATAACACTCCAAAATACATTCTATAAATAAAAAAAGGTTCTATTTTATAAATTTTTGCAATTTTAATGACTGCAATGATTGGCTACACACAGAAATAGCTTTAATGATCTTTATTGTCTCTACTGGTTCTCCTTTAGTATGCCTAATTATCTGTAAAATGCTGGTTCAGTTAAATGCCTTGGAAGAAAGAGACAGAAAAAAGCTTTATTTTAATAATTTGGGACATATTTGAAACCTTTCAGAACCAGTAATGCTTTGCAAATATTAACATGCTTCTGCCATTTGACTTCAAGCTGGTAGAACTCAACACAGTTGATCTTAAGTAGTGTAACTGGAGAATAGAAGTCAATAATAGGCAGCTATTAGTGGTCACATAACTATTATAAATTGTCTTATGAACTGCTGCATTTGTTTCTGACAAATATTGCAAGTTAGAGAAAAGTCCTAGTGCTTGTTTAGAAGTTTATTGTACTTTGACATAAACATTATTTTTTCTCATGGTACATCTAACAAAGTCAGACAATAGACTGTAGAATTTTAGCTGTAATTTGTGTTCCTAAACCTTTCAGGTGGTTTTAGAAAAATACCCAACACTAATAAAAGTCCTGTTAGGTTGTAGAGAAATCTACATGTAGAGGGGAGAAACAATCTCCTGAAGTTACAAGTAAGATCTTTATATCCTCATTTGACCTGATGGTAACCATAAAAAACCTCTAAAACCTAATTTCATTAATGTCTTTTATTTCTCACAGGGGCTACTGATGTTTAGAATTATAGAGATACTATGAAAATGAAGGATTCATTTTTGTAGACTAGAATGTTGTGTAGACGTCCATAGAGGTCTAGAGATTAGATCATAACTCAGAGGGAGTTTAGGGTTGGAAAGGTTGTTCAAGATCAAAGGATCATCTAGGGTAATTCCCTACCTTAACCATGGAATATTTTACTATACCAGGTTGTTCTAAGCCCCACCCAATCTAAACCTACTCTGTTTCAGTTTAGAATAATTATTCCTTGTCATATCACTACAGACTGTTATAATAAAATCTTTCTCCATGTTTCTTATAAGCCCCCTTTATATATGAAAGGCTCCATTCAATAAGGTTTCCTCGGAGTCTTCTCTTGTGCAGGCTGAACAGACCCAACTCTTTCATCCTGTCTTCAGTGAAGAGGTGCTCCAGCCCTCTGGTCATTTTTACGGCCCTTCTCCGAACCCACTCCAACAAGTCCATGTCTTTCTTGTCTCGGGACCCCCACCAGCACTCTCATGAGAACTCATGAGTCTCATGAGAACAAAGAAGAAGGGGAGAATCACCTCCCTTGATTGATGCAGTCTTATCTTTTTATCTTTTTGCCAAAGTGGAATCAGTGGGAAAAAAAATTCCGTGGTTTCATACTGCTTCATAGAGAAAAAACAAACAAACAAACAAACAAAAACAAAATCAAAAACCAAACCCAAGATCTGTATGGCCAGGAAAGAACTCCTGAATATTGTTGAAACACCTACTGTTATGCCTTCTATTACAAAACCCCACAGTTTTTAATAAAATTCAGTTGCTTCTAAAAGCAGAAGGACTTTTGAAAAAGCTGCTATGGATTTTTCCCAGTAGTGCGTAGAGATGGAAGGATGTAGATAAAAGAAGACATGTACAATACAACACTTAAAATCCTTTACAGGATTATAATACAATTTCTGAATATCAACTTTTGAGACATGCATGGTACTTCCAAAATTATCTTCAATATAAATACAGAAAGTTTGAAGATATTACATTAGAACAATAGATCCCAAGTACTATATACTGAATCTGACAGCAATGGTTTTGCTTACAATGCAATAGAAAGAGAAATTTATTTTCTGCACATTATTTATGAGCATGAGATTATCTGAGGACAAGTTAATTTTATAATACATGCTGCATATCACACTAGTATTTATCCATCAGACACAATTCTCCATGCCTGATACCAGGGAAAATATGTAAAAAGAACATAATGAACTGTACAAAATAGCTTGTCACAGAATATTATATCTACCAAACTGTCAGAAGTAAGTACACTTAGGAATGAATAGGTCCACAACATATATTATTTAACCGAGAGCTATTTAATTGTTTATATTATATTTCATTAATACTTTAGAGGAAAATGTTACATTTAAGTAGTTCTGCCACTTATTATGTATGCTTAGCTGTAATTCAAGGGAATTTTATCTCTTTAAGAATTAAAGAATTGGGAATATTTTATTCTATTAGAAAACTGGTAGGATATTATAGAACAATAATGAACAATCTGATCTGAAGGCAGTGAGACAGCTTTCTTTACAGAGTAAAATAAAAAGGAGAGAAAGTATTAGAAAAAACTCATATATGTAAATGTAAATGCAATATAACTTGTTCATTTATGCCAGCTTCAGTCACATAAATATCTGTATAAACAGCTTCTGATTTCAACAGGCTCTCTGGCAGAGGGATGTATTTCTCAATCAAAGAGTTGCATAAACAGCTCTAGAGTACCAGTGGAGGGTAGCCACTGAGAGGCCACATGGGCCACGATGTGTGTTATATCACAAGAAAACAAAACAAAAAAAGAGCAGTCTTTATTGCATCTTTTGGTATCTCATTTACTTGTTCAAATTGAGTGTATGATAAGTATAAAACATTCTCTACCCATTTTCCACTGTTGGAAACAACGGAAAATTAAGTTTTTAAACCACAGCACAATTGCATATACTTGGTTTTGAAACAGAAGAAAAAGGAAAAGTAAACAGCAAATACTGCAAGGACAAGATGAGGAATTGTGTTGGGTCATTTAGCAATAAGGATACAAATAGTGTGAAAGTCAGATCTATTAGTTTCAGAAGAATCTGCAAAAACAAGCAGTAGAACTGCTAGTAAATGAGACAATTAAAAGAAGGTAGGAGGAAGCATTTGGCAATCTATTCTAGTTAACAGCCATACACTAGTGGAAAAAGGATTAGCTTTCTTCCAGGTTATTTCCCCACCTCCATTTTCCATAACACAATTTACACTGAAGAACAAATTTTTCTCTATGCACAGGATATTGATACCACATCATTCGTTGGATGCGTCACCTTTCTTAGTAAAATATTTATATGTAACAGTAAGATAAAAGAAGAAAATTTACATCCATTTCCTTGGAAGCACAGGCGTCCAAGGAAAATATTCTGTGACCCACAGAATGAGTGTTTGTGTGCATGTATGTTTATATGCATATATAAAATGTTATTTCACAGAAAGGTCTCATATTATAAGCAAGGCTGCTCAGCATCTCAATCTATTCTAATAAAGGTTGCAAATACGATAGCTATAATGAAGATCTATATTTTCAAAAGACACCTCAACCTTTCTTTTTTTCTGTTTCAACTTCTTTTTTTTTTAACTCCTTTTGAAACTGGTCTCAGAGACACTAGTATGAAAATAAAGATCAGAGCTAATTTATATCTACACATTTCCTATTCAAGTCTAGCCTGGTGCTGCTATTAATGCTATTTGGCAGTAACTATTTTCTCTGCTATCAGTTCTTTTGCCTGTGTCTGTCATCATTATCTGAATAGCTTTAAAAACACTAAATAGTTATTAGAAACGACTACTTTTTCTTCCCTGCAGAATTTAGCATTTTGGTAATTCATAGGTCAGATGGTCAGAGGAATATGCACTGCTTTCTTTCTTGCTCTGTTTAGAAGGCTTTTAAAGATCAGAAGATAGGTCCTTTGGAAGAATTTATTTCTGTGTATCTGTTGGTGATTTACTATGATAAGGATCTACATGTGCTATTGTAGTAAGACAGCAATATGGATGCTGTCTGTGCTGAAAACTAGAAGCCATGGTGTTTGCATTATGCTTCACTATGTCCAGCTGCCCCTGTTCTTGCATTTATACCAAAAATATAAGCATCAGCACCTTAACACAAATTATGTCTTCAAATGCCATCCTCTGCTTCAAGTCAGTTGTAGTAAAGACATCTAAGGAATCCCTTCATGTTAAATATTTACCTCCTTTTTTCATTCTTATGTCAGAGAGGTTTAAATGAGAAAAAGCAAGTAGAGCAAGTCTCTAGAATACTACTGTAAACAGTCAGAAGGTTTATTAGACAAGAGTTCTAGGAAATTTGGATTCATTTACGCTTAATCACTTCCATTTGTCTTCCAATACCACCCAATTTGGGCTTTTAGTCACAAAATTCAACGCACAGTTATAACCACTAAATTTCACTTCAAGCTACATGTGCAGGTATGGGCATTTTTTTTCCTTGAGGACCCATAAGTCTTCTTCAAAGGAAAAAAAAAGGAATAGGAAGATACGTGTTGAGAGAATAGTGTAATAAATCCTGGAATGGATGCATTTGACATAGGTAGGGATTCAATTTCAAATGTGCCTTGGTGTTTCCAGGCAAAAGACCACGGTAGCCAAAGAAGACAGCTTGAATATTGTGCAAAAGATAGCATTATAAACTGCAAACAGCTTTGCACTGCTGAACTGAGGGCCAGTCATGTAGCAGTGAGGCTTATTTTGATTATTTTCACTGGCATAAATGACATTTCAGTTATTTATACCTGTGTAGAATGGTGTCCTTGATGCACCCTATTTCTGTTTCTGATTTATTTATACTTTCTGATGATCTAAATTACAGAAAGGATTTTCCAGTGTTAGGAACTGGAATGAGAATATGATGCTACTATTTAAATCTCAACTACTTCTGATTTAAGAAAGAATTTTAAGATAAATTTAAAAACATGCATCCATACCTACTAGTAATGTTTGCAGCCCTTTCTTTTATGACTGCAGTGCGCTCTAATGATATTCCCCACCGTAATTTTCAGCTCACGTGCTACAGATACATGCATTTAGACTAAAGACTGCGCGCTCAGTCTCCGCAGTATTTGGCTCTCCTCACACATTAATCTTATGTAATAAGTGGCAGAAGCCTTCAAAATGCATTAACACAGGTGGACCCTTGGTGGCTATTTGCAGCCCTGTGGAATAAGCATGCTCCAGGCTGTTTGCACAGGTCCAGTAGCAGGGTTAGAGCTCGGGAGTGATAAGGTTACCTAAACCGTAGCACAACTAAAGAAAGTCAAACCATCCAAGAAACGCCAAGGTTGATTTCTACATGTCACATTTAAAATCTAAATATGTGGATTGCCTGAGGAATGCATTTGAAAGAGCCATGCCTGGTAGGAAAGAATGTTTTAAGAGCACTGTTTCAACAGGGATATTTCTACTGGGAATAAATAAACTGCTGAACGTGCCTCATTTTCTAATGCCCCACAGATGTAAACTGTATTTGATTCTATTGGCTATAATTTAATTTAATGCTTGGAATGTTGCAGTAATATACAGTAACTGATATGCCCTTTGATTGAGAAATAGCCAGACCAAAAAGGTTTATATTTTTTCCTGCTCTATAGAGCTTTCTTATTATAAAGAAAAGGTTCTCTTTAGTATGCATTTCTATTATGAATCTTTATTAGAAATGACATACCGAACTAAGAGCAAGACAATTCCTGCTTTATGTCTTATTAATTGGAAACCTTTTCTGTTCTAGACAAATGGGATTTTTCTTTGTGTTGTTAATTGTGAACAATATCTCACAAATTTAAATAGTGTTCAATAGAGGCATTGGCTGACTTAGCACCATCATCTGTACTGTGAAATTCTTTTTCTGCAATGATAGAATTGTTTTTTACATATCCTTACCCCCATTCCTGTTAAATACCTCTAATTTCTCGAGGAACCAGGCTCTTAGTATTCAATGCAGGCAAGATGCAAAGGAGTGAAGAAATATTCAAAAGTACTTTTCACTTTGAAGTATTTCTAGTCAGAGAATTAACTTAAATATTTACATTAATGCATGGCACTACGTCCATGTTATTTCAACACTTTTCTAATACATATTGATCAGAAAAATAATATATTCTGATGTGTGAATACTTTGGTTTCTTTTCAAATCTGAATATATTGTTTTACAGCTGTTCTTCAAACAGCCAGATATAAGGTATCTACATTTTAATTTTTAGAAGGAGCTAGTGCAGCAGTTATAACGCGTGAGTTTTGCTGGGTGCATCTGGAAGTTTGTGGATGACCAGCAATTTTTTGAATTGCTGAAAGAAAATACATTTAATGGTAGTTTCCACCACTGACAGTGTGAAAAGTGGGATTTACATTTTTTTTTCTGTTTAAAACTTTTTAAAATGGTAAAGAAGTGAACAAACTCATCTGTACACATCACATGCTCTTTAGCAAAAATTAACTAGTAGGAAATCCATGTCAAGGTCTAGGATTTGTAAATATCAGTTTAATGTTGTTATATATATTATGAAAAAAGGAAAGATGGTGGTACTAGAGTGTTTATTTATTTACTCATACATAAAAATCAGTAGAAATAGAATACTGTTCATCCATTAGCATTATAAAATAATTTATTTCCATCTGAAGAATTGGAGATTGTTGAAGCCTGAATCACCTGCTGATAAGGATACCTTCCAAATATAAATATTTGCATTCCTTGGAAGATATTCTTCTCCAGAGGAATGAGGAACACTTAGCTTTGGCTTTATGCCTAACTACACATCTTTAATGTGCAACTATCTAAAACTCTTGTACAGTGTATTGTACTAGAGGTTAAGTGTGGCACATTAAGGGGAGACCAATTTCAATTAAAAATGTGATAATGGCATTAAAATATGCACTGCTGTAGTCTCAGTAAGGTCTGTTACTGTCAATAGGAGTTTATAGGAGTTTGCTTAATTCTGTGTGCACAGGGACTGATATGATTGCTAAAGGTGTGGACAGTGGCTAATAAGCTGCATTTCAGAGCAGGAAAATCCCAGCAATTTAAAACTGTTCTTCGCATTTTGGCACTTCAGGCTGTGTTTGGGAGGGTGGCAGGTTTTACTTCCAGAACTGTTGAGAATCTCTAGTTTTTTGCTGACTTATTTGAAGAAAGAGCATTAAAAAAAGCCAAGAGATACATTTGGTAATCTTTATTTAAGACTAATTAAATAGCAGAAATATATTTAAATGGACACAAGCAACACTACCTTGAAAATCAATTAATTATACAGGAACAACAGGATTGCTGTGGTAGATAATTAGGCCTACACTGTACTCAGCACATAGGAATCTGACATTTAGACTTTGTGAGCTAACAAACTCTGAAAAGTATTCCAGCTTATTTAAAAGTCTACCTTGAAAATGGAAATTGATCATACAGTTGGCAGGTTACTTGCCAGGTATTTTATTCACCTACAAGTTCAAAAGAGATGAGCCTCTGAGCTTCGAGGCATGGAGAGTGAAGTTGCATTTGAAAAAGCAAGGGGAATAAGGCAAGATGATGACGGAGACTAAAACTTTCTATGTCTTGAAAAGAACATGCACTTAGAAAGCATCAATTATTACTGCTGTGAGCAATAATTGCTATTGCTAACGAGCACCCTCACTTATAGATACAATGACATGTTTTAAGAGACAGATTTGGGAGCAGATTTTTAATGAGCTCTCTTCATAGTTACAAATACTCCCTTGCTCCCCCACAACACAGAAGTGTTTAATGTCTTTTCTCATGAAACTTAGAACAGTTAATTTGCTTACTGTTTCTATGAAGATTTCTTTTTTTTCCTCTGAACTACTCAGTGAGCCATACATTAATCTTGTCAGTTAAGTTTTATAACAGATTTTGAAAAATTCTTAGCCCTTCTTCTTTCAGTATACAAATGTGGCCCACGGTACACCATACAGCAGATTCAGTGGCTCAGTGTCCAAGTGTTTAACAGACTTACCAGCAACATGGCCAGTGGGATTGAGGGCACTCTCAAAAAGTTTGCTGACAACATCAAGCTGTTGTCACTCGACAATACTGAAGAAGCCTTAACAGGCTTGAGAGGTGGGCCTGTGTGAACCTCATTAATCCCAACGAGGCCAAGTCCAAGGTGTCACACGTGGGTCAGGGCAATGCCAAGCACAACTACAGGCTGGGCAGAGAATGGATTGAAAGCAGCCCTGGTGAGAAGGATTTGGGGGTGTTGGTGGATGAGAAGCTCAACATGACTTGACAGCTGTATCCTGGGCTGCATCAACAGCAGTGTGGCCGAGGGAGGTGATTCTGCTGCTCTACTCCACCCTCATGAGACCCCACCTGGAGAATTGTGCCCAGTTCTGGAGCCTCCAACATAAGAAGAACATGGACCTATTGGAGTGAGTCCAGAGGAGGCCATGAAGATGATCAGAGGATGGGAGTATCTCTCCTATGAAGACAGACTGAGAGAGTTGAGGTTCTTCCACCTGAAGAAAAGAAGGCTTCAGGATAGAGCTTCGAGCAGCCTTAGAGTGTCTAAAGAGGCTACAAGAGTGCTGGAGAGGGAATTTTTACAATAACCTGTAGTGATTGGACAAGGGACAATAGCTTTCAATTGAAATAGGGTAGGTTTAGATTGGATATTTTAGGAAAAAATTCTTTACTGTGAAGGTGGTGAGACACTGGCACAAGTTGCCCGGAGAAGCTTTGGATACCCCATCTCTAGAAACATTCAAGTCCAGGCTGGATGGAGCTCTGAGCAACCTGGTTTCATGGGAGCTGTCCCTGCCCATGGCAGAAGGGTTGGAACTAGATGATCTTTAAGGTTCCTTTCAATCCAAACCATTCTGTGATTCTCTTTTGTGTGTGGGCATGTACCAACACCAGAGATAGTTGCAAAGAGCATATTTTGTAACGTTGGAATAGGACCAAATTCAAAGGTTGAGAACACCAGTGAGAGCTTCAGAGGTGGTCACAGGCCTTTACTGTTTCTTTTATCTCTTGTGCACTTCTCTGTGAGCACATTTTTTCCTGTGAGATAGTCCGCAATTGGAATGAAGTAAAACAATGGTTTAAAGATGACCATTTGGCTTCTGCTTAAGTGGATACTCACTGTACTTTAACTGATTTATTTTCACTCTTTATTATTTCCAGGCATATACTCAAGCTGCATACTCTATTGTTGGACACTGAAATTGTTTACCAAACACAAGTATAGGATTCAACCACTGCTGATGCTTGTTATTATTTATTTTTTCCCTTACACGAACACCATCAGTGCATGTGTGTCAACTCAAATTCAAATTGTTTTCATTTTATGTGAAATGGAAAATAGACTAGGAATGGATTTTTCTGTTCAAATACTTACTAACATTAGAACTGAACTCCATAGAAGCTGTAGAATGAAAAACAGTTTTGCCAAGAGAGTTGAAAACTGAGTGTGTGGCGGAGAAACCAAATATTATGGCAGCAAGAGCGTTTAGTGGAAACACTCTCTGGAAAGCCAAGGCTTTTTGGTGGGTAAGTGACAGAAAAGGTGACTAACTGGAAGCATGATTAATCCCCTTCTGTATATAAATGTTGTAAGAAAAATTCTCGTAGAAGAAGCAACTAGCTACCAATATCAAGTGTGAGATACTATGAATGCACAGATTAATCAAACTAGGCTATATCCCATTAATCATATGTCTTAAAATGACATAAAAAGAGCTTTACTTTATAACTTTTTTATGCACTGTTGATGAACTTTATGCATTTTTGCAAAGGAGCCAAACTGTCAGCCTGACAAATGCTTTCACGTGATCAAAAACCTCGAAGTGGTGCTATTTCTCTTGTGTCCTGATGACTGCAGGAAACTATAGCATAAAAATTTGCAATGTCTGGTCTCAAGAATGACTTTGATCGTCTTGGCAAAAAATTTTATGATACTTAACAAAAATTTGTGGACAAAAGTCACTCTGAATAATGTCTTCTCCATCCTGCATTCCATTCAATCATGAAATGTAAGTGAATGAACCAGGAGAGAGCTTTCAGAGACTGAATTAAAATTTATTTGTACTAAAAAGTGAGCATAGTAAACACATGTGTATTAGCAGTTTTATTATAGGAGAAAACTAATGAATTATATTTGATACTTGTCAGCATTATCTAAATTGCATTAGGCACCTTTATTCTCCAATAAGATAGCAAATAACATCAACACCAAAAACCTGCAGCCGATGCAACTGCAACACAACCTGAAAAGCTGTGAAACTGAAACCACCTCTTCTATTTGAAAAGTATTAATGCTGTAATTCAGTGTAATTACAGTGTAATTTCACTGTATCAATGTTAATGTTAAAGAATATGGTTTCCTTGGCTGCAGAAATATTCCTAAATAAAACCATTTTACGTCTCAGAGGCCACATGGCATACATCCATAAAGCTAAACTGTTCCACTGTCATCTCCAAGCAACATAACGTCATCCAACCCCCTATGTAGAATGATCCTTGTTGTACTGTTTCCTGAACCATGCCCAAATATTATTTGGAAGAGTACTATTTTTCACAGTTGCCAAGAAGAACATCAAAAATTTAAATACTAGGAATAATCACAGGTCAGTGCTTCAGTGGGTGTTTGTGCTCCGGATTTGCTTTTTAACGTTATATTTAACCTTTTCTGAATCTACCCCGCTAGGTTTGTTTTAATGTTTGATAGTTTTTCTGGTTTACTGCATGTCTATTCTATTCCAGAATGGACTAATAATTATTTAACTGATACATTAGAGAAGAGGTGAGAGAATTAAGTGAGAAGAGTTTCTGTTGTCCCAGATGTATCACATGTGTACAACCAAGAGCCCAGTTCTTTGCCTTTTAATTAGAAGAAAGAGTAGGGAAATACTCACTTGTTGCCTCATAGCCAAGGGGCAATAATGAGGACAAGTCCTGTTACGACAGTAATGCTAATGAACAGTGGTAACTTCATTTATCATCAGGACAGTTTGAGAAAAGCATATCTATAATCTGTTAATTAAAATCTAGTTAGAAGCTGCTTTGACATACTTAGGCTTACCACATAGCTCACTAATAATCTTGTTTAATCTAGGAAACACTTGAGCATGGAATGCAAAATTAAGAAGTGTCTTTTATTTGAAATAATCCAAATGTCATTACAGGCATACATTCAGCCCCCAAGAAATCTGTGCCATGGGAAAGTTTCTAGGATCTAACACAACAAGCTACTTCACAGTGACAATATATGAAATAAGTGCTTCAAATAATGGAAATTGTAATCACATTGAAGGCAGTGAAATAATATAGGTCACTTTTCCCCAGCTTGGTCTCCTCGTCAGGTTAACATATGTTCTACAATGTTACATATTTACATCTATTGATAAATCATAGGATATTGTGCTTAGGCACAAACTCTACTCCCTAGGGAAAACAGTGAAGTTGCATGAACAGTATGTTATTTTTTATAGGTAACTTAGCAACCGTGACTTGTTCTAGAGCCAAGAACAGAATCTAAAGGTTGTATTCAGAATTTTGCTTCAGTGTTTTTCCCTTCTGTCATCAGTGTCCTCACATCCCAAACTGTCAGGGTTATGTACTCCTGATGTGGGGATTCCTGCTTAGATAGGAGCTTCAGCTACACTACCCAGCATAGGCAGGGAGCTGTATACTATGGCTCCTCAAGGAGTAATCTTCAAATGATTGCTGTGATTATTAATACATTACTTTGAATTTCAAGCTTTTTTTGCTGTAAATATTAATATAATCTATATTATAAACTAGAATAGTATCACTCTGCCAGCCTCTTCCTCGACTAAAGCATGGAGTTTCATTTTCATATGCCTCTGCTAACCTTTGGCTTCTCACTTCAACTCTGTGATAAATCACCATCTTGTTTGCAAAAGCCAGCTTTTCTCATTTAAGACATGAATAATAAGCTTGAGTGCACCACAGGATCAACCTTGCTGTGCCAATATTTTCTCACTCAAGTTTTGCTGTAGGCATGGTGCTACATTTTCCACTCTGTAATGTAGACATGCTGAATTGCATAATCCAAAATTAAACAATCTAAACTACAAAACCACATCAAAATAAAACAAAAGATTTAATTAGCCCTAGAAAAGAATTACAGATATGTTTTCCACTGCCTCAAGAACATTTAGATAATTGTTTTGAATTATTTTTCTGATACTAAAAAGAGAATGCAAAATTAATTCTAAGTTATATCATTTGCTAATTCTGACTGGCAATTTTCTGATGACCCTGGCAAGAATCTGATGCCTCTGGAACTATGAATAATCAGGTGATATAGTACATGTGTTGCCCCAGAGTCTTCTGATATATAATACACATCTAGAAGCATGAAAATGGATTACTATTATCTTTCATGGATAAGCACTAATGTCAATAGCATTAATAGCTCATAGCTAATTCAATCAGTACATTCAGTTGTGTAAGTAAAACAATCACTTCTCTAGATTGCCGAAAGCACATAGTCTTTTAATGTGCTTCCACCTTATGATGGGAATGTTATTTTAAACAATATTGCATATTCATCTTCATATTCACTTATAGTGTTTGAGACTATAAAATCTTACTCAGCTCTTTGTTGTGTTACATTTAATTATGTCTTATATTTTCTTTATCACACTTTATTTTCGTGGAAGATAAATACACATATTTGTATGGATATGGCATGTTAATGTAGTATTTATTTCTCAATGCAGAATTTACAATTTTATATTTTTTTAATTGTTCAACATTCTTGGATTAGAACTTTATAAAAATAGTAAGTATAATTAAACAAATAAAGTTGTCTCCATATGTTTCAACAGTCCCATTGCTCATAAGTTTATTAGAAAGCTCAAAAATTGCTATACCTCTCAGGGAGAGGCATAAATAAGCTAGAAATCTTACGCTGGTGTTTCTCTCATTTACTTTAACATATTTGAAGGCCATTCTTCCAGGAAAAAATATTAATTAAATTAATTACAAACCCACAATATTAAGAATGTAAATGAGATAGTATCCCGTAGAGGTCTGATGTTTACCTTTTATTATCCTCACCCACACTTAGTTGTATTAAGCTTTGTTACCTTGTTTGAAGAACAAAGGAAACGAAAACACTGATCTAAGTCGCTATACATTTTCCTTTACTTTACACTAACATTTTCCCTTGAGAATGCATTCAAGCAATTCCCTAAAGCAAAAGACAAATTGTAGATATTTAGGAAAGTGTATGTTAACACACTTAAAACTAGGTAAGTTATACAGGAGAATTCTCTCTAGAAACCGAAGACACTAAATACATAACTATAGAGAACAGCAGCAACACCGAAAAAACAAACAAAACAAACCAAGCCCAAAAAAAAAAAAAAAAAAAAGGAAAAGAATGAATACAAAGAATCCATCTCATCTGCTGCTCATTAGTGCACAGTAACTCACAGACTAGATAAGCATATAATAGGACTCCCTGCTATTTATACCTAACCATTGTTCAATGTGCTGTATCAGCATAAATGTGGCTGTATTTCATTCTCGTACCACTTCAGAGGCATATTCATTGTGTTTCTTTTATAAGACTGCTGATGCTAGATGGAAAACTCTCAAATTTAGGGAAAACACAGTTGTAATAGAATATATTTGCTGTTTCACTTCATTCTGTGCCTTGTCCCTGCATACCTTTGTACAAAAGTAATTTATTTGTCACCCAAAGTTCACTTTCTTTTACTGCTTATGATTTTTAGACGAGGTCATATTTTTAACGTTAGAGTTTTTCATCTGCTTACTACTATCTTGCTACTACAGAGCTCAAATAGGCTTTTCCTATGGCATATGCTGTGATGAGTGGGA
The DNA here is from genome assembly GCA_013396775.1 of Cephalopterus ornatus. Lineage (NCBI taxonomy): Eukaryota > Metazoa > Chordata > Aves > Passeriformes > Cotingidae > Cephalopterus > Cephalopterus ornatus. Next base: position 1,082,704 of record VZRE01004381.1, on the reverse strand, counting down.
GATCATCTGTGTGGAAAGGAAAGGAGAGGACACTGCTCCACCAACCTGAGAGTTCTTTCAAATAGTGTTCCTTCAGCTTTTTTCTTGAGTAAAAGTCAGTAACTCTGGCTCCTGAGCCGGCGCAGGGACACCATGTCACTGCTCTGGGGAGCTTTGCTCTGGGTTCTGGCATCAGAAGTAAGAAGCTGGAGTTTTACAGATCTGAACAAAATTTCTACCTTCTCACTTGGGAGCCACAGTCCCTGCTCCTGGTGGGTGATGACGAAACTTGTTTTAAGGCTTGATGCAGGAAGAGTTGCTCAGCATCCTCACTGGTGCTGGGCTGGCATCTCTTAGCATCTTACCCTGCCTTCTCTAATAGTGATTCCCAGTTCACAGAAATGTTGAAAGTATGATTCTATGACTTCTCTACCCATGACTCATACAATAGTATTTCACAATTCCATTGGAAATATTTTGCTTAATGGATTTTAGGAGCCCCTCTTTCCTTTCATGGCCAATCCCACTGCCTAGCTAATAGTCTCTCTGGGATTAGCTCTTAGACTTCTGTTTTCTCCTTCCCTGTGGGTCCCAAAAATCTTGGCTGCAGCTTTTAACAGAGTCATTTGTTATGGACCAAACATTCAATACTATTAAAATTTCATTTAGTTTATTTTAGTCTAACACTTCTTTTTAAGGTCATCTATTTTGTGCATTATCTGCTAATTTCATTAGCAAATTGCTTGGGTTTATGCCAAGCCTATAAATGAGTCTTTAAAGAAGATGCATTCCATGAATAACCTTTGTGGAATTCTGAAAAAAAGCCCTCTTCAAGCTTTTTTTTCTTAATTTTATAAAGTGTGTGCTTATACCTGTCCAACCCTAACCTTTTAGCTGACTAATAGCATCTTATGGCACTATATTAAATATTTTACTGAAGTCTAGACACATTTACTCTACTACATTTCATCTGTCTGAAGAAATGAATCATATATCAAATAAAAATAAATTAGTACAAGTAAGTGCATTTATCTTTGATGAAGCTGTCTTCAGTGTCATCTTGCTTTCAATTTAATTCTGTTTTAAGGACTGGTTTTTTCCTTAAATTGAAGAGATACTCCACCTAAATTTAGCAAAACATAATGTAGGCATCTGGTGTAAAGTAGCCTTTTAGGTTCCGAGTAACAAATAGAAACATTTAAACATATGTGAAGAGTAAATCACTTCATACACTTGTACCTACACGTACACACAGACATATTTGGAATTAAATGAGATACCTATTTTCTTTCTTGAATGAACTAGGACACATACCTTTAGATAGCTGGATCAGTCTACAGCTTGGGTTGAAGAAGATGGTGTTTTCTGACTTGAAGTTGTGAAACTCCTTATAGTTTTTTGTCTAAATCAAATAAAGACACTTTCTTTTTATAAATCTATTGTTAGTAATCATCTTTTATTCCCAAATTTTATATTATTACCCTTATCAAAAGAAAATTTTCATTTAGCTTTGGCTTACACTTGATCATGTCTAAGTTCTGCCCTTACTTACTGAAGAGTGATCTAATTGCCTTCTCCTTTATATTATCTCTTTCAGACACCTCAAGATCTTACAGCTGGCAGCCATTGTGTAGATTAAGCTTCCCAGGTGTTTTAAAAGATATATATTACATAAGCATACTGAATGTGGTGTCAGGAAATAAAAAAAATAATAATCAGATTTTATTCTTCTTTTGACGAAGACAGACTAGGCATATTAAAGAAAAAAAGCCCCTACTGACTTTAATGGGCATGATTTAATGGATCCTAAGAAAAAAGCATTGATGCAGCCAGCAGACATGTATTGTACCTGTTTCCTCCAAGCATGTCTGGGAAAGTCTGTCTCCCAGTTCCAATCTCCCAGCCTCCCCCACTGGGTATAATGGAAGTACTTGACTAAGAACAGTGGCTGAATTGACAGCTTTTTCATTTAAAAGGCTTTTGCTGCTGCATTTTAACATGCCCACCACTGATATTTTTTTTTCTGAAAGCTGGTTGAGGATGCCAATTCTACGGATACTACTCTGAAAATAATGGAAAAAACCCTACTACTGTGCATATAAACATAACTATATCCTTATGTCAATGTTATTTTTTGTGCTTTTCGGTGTCAAATTGGACAGTAGTGACACAAAGCCCGTAATATGAAGTAAAATCAATTCCAGATGGATTGCCCCAGTTTGTTATTTCAGTAGCATGCAGAACAATTTTAATTTATTTTTACTAAAAATTGTAGCTTACAAAGATGCCTTTGATGGTTTAGCTCAAGGGTGTAAATACATAAATACATACTTTTACTTTAAAGACCACAAAGTCCTTATATATCAGTAAGTGTAACAGCTAGTCAGATGCTACAACATATGAGATTTGGAACCTTCAGCAGCAGTCTTCATCAAACCTATTCTATACTTTTAAATTTTTATTCTTTTTCAATATATGTATAAAATGAGGGCACATACGTAAAATTCCTCTCTGAACTTACTTTATTTGGATGAAGACATCCTTATTTATCATTAATTGTTCATTAGAAAACTTCAGTGCAGTCAGTGTGAACTTGTTTGAGACAGGTGCAACTTACTTGGCTACAGATGTAGATCAAGGAAGAGGGTCTGTCTGCTTGTGCAGACAGAAGAACAAACATGCATTTGACCCTTACCTAGCAGATAGCTCATTGTTTTGGAGGAAAGACTCTAAGGTTGTGATTCCTGCTTTCCAGAACAATTTTACATTTTTAAACCGAAGATTGCACATACTTATCAGGATATGAGATATCGGATCCAATGACACTTCTTGATCAATTGAGTTCACTAGTCTCTAATTTACTCTTTGTCATTTAGGTGAGTTATAGGTCTTCAAAGGTATGGTGAGATGGACTGAGCCTCATTGTAAAAGGTGAAACAACCAGAATGGCTAAATATTATTGTTGTTTGACTTGTTACAAGCATTGGTATTTCTCTTCTATCAAAAGAAAAGATGATGGAGATGTGTTGAATATTGATTGAACCAGGCTTTTTCTATAAATTAGAAACTATGCATTATTTAACATATGACTTCCCATAAGAGAAGACTGGTTGTTTAATGATAAAACTCAATAATTCAGTTTCTAGGAAAAATCAAGTTCTTTAGATTAAGTATGACATGTTTAACTGTCTGCAGTTTGTCATACTCAGCACTAATATTGGACTGAATATCAGAAGAAATTTAAGAGGAAAAAACAAAGAAAGTAAGAACTTACCAGAGGCACCCAAGGTATACACCCAGTAATTGAATTTCTTAATAGTTAATGGAGAGAAACATGAAACTCCAAAAAGTAATTTAGCCTACTATAGATCAGCCTTGACCTGTGAAAAGGCCCATCCTTTGCCACTCACTGCATGAGCAGCTTAGTAAGATCAAAATATTAATTAAAGCATTTTAGGTGCCTAAATTTAGATAAGATGAACACATTCTTGGACTCCTACAATGAACACAGTGACACAGATGTGGTTACGATGTTAAAAATGCCGGTGTTTTCATGCTGTTTCATTTACAAACATCTTGTATTATTGGTGGAGTACGTGATACTTTGATAGTCTTTGCGCCAGGAAATTTATTTTCAGTGACAATGCCGGTACATTATGTATGGATGGCAGTATGTGTAGTGGGTAGTGGCAGTAAATATTTTCCTGCCTTTGCTAGCTATTTGTCTTAGCTCTGAACTGCAGAGAACCACCTACTCAACTGCAAGAATAGTTCAGTCCCTGTGCCATTGAGTCTTCACTGCAGACTCTGGGACCACCAGGAGGGTCCAAATATCTGAGCTCCAGATTGTCTACACGGTTTGTCATTTACTATTTACTTGCGAGCCAAGTAATTGCATGCTTCATGTCTTGTAATAATAAAGACATTCAATCCTATTTACTTCATTTAAAAAGAAAAAAAAAAAAAGAAAAAAGAAAAAAGTAGCAGTTTACATTCACGAAAATGTTATTAGAATATATGGCAATCAGAGTTTGGTTTTAGGCCAAAGGAAATTACAGATACACCATTATTTCTATTAATTGCAACAAAAGTACATTTCAAAACCTCACTAAATGCCAAGGAAATTGTCATTAGAAATTGCAGTGGTAACTCAAGCTTTCACAGCAATTGCAATTCACTTGCAATTTCAGTTGTTTTCAGTCAAGTGCATTAGAAATGGCCAGGGTTGCTGTTAAGGCTTCCACAGAAACAGGCATGTGGCAACACCTGCACAGACAAAAAAAATCGGAAGACTGAGCTCTGCTTTTGCTTTTGCATCTATAAAATCATTCCTAGAACTTCTCAAATAAGATCTCTGGATCACATCTAGAGGACAGGTTAATGATATTGTCCTTGCATAATAGCCTAGAAACATTTAAGCTTAGAAGCATTTTTGTTTAGAAAGAGATGCAGATATATGGCTAAGACCTTACAAAGTCTGACACTAAAGGTAGTACATTCAGCTTCAGAAATCTGATATTTAGGTACCTTTTAGTTGTCTAATCACAACAGGGAAGTGAGTCATTCTAGGAAGACAGCTGTTCAACTCCCCCTTATACAAGTCCAACATTGCTGAGATGACTTGTGCTCTAGAAATCCTTATTTCTCTTCACTGGTTTTAAAGGATGCCCACATCACAAGCTCAGGTATAGCTGCTGGTATAAGAATTTAGTAGCCCTATTCATAGGGATATTATTGATACAACAGATTTAATTACTCCCATCCACTTGATTCACTCATGGTTCCAAAGTTAAAAGTGAACTTTTAAAGACTCTTTATCTAATACTGTTGCTCCATCTGTCTTTAATATCTTTGGATTTCAGAATCTGCTCATAGCCTTTTGATAGAACCATTGTCATCCTGGTATACAGACTATGCTGTTGGTATTTTTTTCTCCTTTCACTGTCTGTTAAATACTTTGGTTTTTCTCTCCAGTCCTCTCAGATTTTTTACATTGTAAAGCCAACATATAAAGAAGCTATAAAGCATCTAAATAACTTCCAGTGAAATTCTGTAATAAGTAAACAAAAGTATATTGCCCTGCTGGATATAGATTAAACCTCAGGTTTTATCTAAATGTCCATTATCACCTATTACTCCATAGCTGAGCTGCAATATTACCTCCTGTGCAATACTTAAAGCAAAATTTCCAAATTCCTTTCAATTACTCTGTTAAAACATTTGGCACAGTCTGTCTAAGAATGATGCTTTAATTTCATGTTTTCCTGGAAGTCAAGTTTAACAGGTTATCAGTAGATCAAAAGATCTGAAAACATGGAGATTGAAATAAAATAATAATTATCTTCTGGAACTAAAACCAGAGCTTTAGGAGGCAACATTTAACATTCATGCTCCCAGTCTGAAGTATTGTTTAAAGAAAAAAATATGAAGAAGGACAGCCTCCTGGTTAGAGCTGGGCTGAAAGCCCTTTTGTTCACTATTTCTTAGCTCTTACTCTTATTATAGGATAGTCTTCCAAGGGAGTGTTTGAGGGGTTATTAAAGTGTATTTCAAAATTCCCATGACAAAATATTCAGATTAACAGTACATTAGTGAACACAAAATAGCCTTAGAATTCCATTGTTGCTGACTCTTCAGATCACCTTTAGCATCTCAAATCTCATCAGAGTACATAAAATAACATTCTCTTGGTTCAGCAGTTACTAAGGGCAAAAGAAATCACCGAGGCCAAAGCTAAGCCTGTCACACAGTATTGAAATTCCTTTGACAGCCACAGTTCCTCTAGAAATCACATAATGTCTTGAGGTCTGCCCATGGCTGGTCCACAGACAGCAAAGGACACGTTATTAAAACTGCTAGAAATTTGACCAGTTATGGAAAATAATTTTCTAAAAAGCCAGTCTCCCTCAATGCCTGTGGAAAATCTAATATCCATGAGGAAAAGATCACACAAATTCATGCAGCCCTTATGATCTTTGATTATAATTTGCCCAGGTTTCAGAAGTTAGGCAACCTACGAAAATGTTCTTAGATAAGTCAGAATGAGAACCATTGCTTATGAACCAAATAATCAGGCTTTCATCCAAACTGGCCTGTGAGAATAGTCTGTATGAAAGTGTATATTCTGCACTGATGCAGTCTATATATCCATGCAGGTTTTAAAATAATAAAACCTGCCTTGAAAAAAAAAAATCACGTACATAAAATCTTAAGAAACAAAGAAGCAACAAGCCTAGCAACACACATTTTCATCTAAAATGTTATAACCTCTTAATATAGAATATTTACAATTATTACATAACAGCACTTGAAGTATCAGTTCCAACCATTCTTCTGATTGAACTGTTTCTCTATGAAATAAATTGATTTTATTTCCTTTTCTACCAAACACCTCCTTAGTTTACAGACACTAAAGAGATTCTTTTGATCATAAAATATATCTGGCCATCTATTAACATTTGAGAGTGATTTTTTCAGTGGACTTAATTCTTCATTAATTTTGTAGGTCTGACCAACAGATCAGTAATTGTAAATTGTCTCCATAAGTTCCTAATCAAAATTGAAATAGATATTTTCTTGTCTTATTCTTGTCAGAATGCATTTACTTTAGAGAGAAGGTTTGTTTTGGGGCTGCTTCGAACAATCTTTTTATATTATTAGACTAATCTCAAAACTGGTATCACTGAGGCAGTGGAGTCCACTAATTACTGCTATGGAGATACTTCTAGAAATAAATTTATATAATTTTAATAATACAAAGCTTATACTGAAATCTCAAGTTTCACTTTATTTTATTTAGTCAAGAGCAATAATCTCATAATCCTTAGAAGACTCTGCAGGCACAAACAGAAGCAACCAGCTGAAAACCTGGCTGAAGTAGCAGTGAGGAAACATGTCACCCAAATACCATAATGCTTTCTCCAAAGCCTTCAGGCAATTTCTCCCCTTTCAGGCAACATCTTAGTTTTGAAATGCCTGCTTTGTGCTAAAACTTTCATATCATTAAATCAATCTCTTTTCTGGTCTCAGCTATTCCAGTTATTAAAAGATATCATCAACATCTTTGATGGATTAAGTAATGATCCAATAAAACTGCACTCAGCCTGAAAATAGATTTTTTTTACCATGCAACTGCTGTGTTGAAGAGCTCCTTTATGAGAAAAAAGAATGCAAAAAATACCAATTGGTTCTAATTAGTTGATACTTGTTCCACAATGCACTGAGATAATCTCTTTTATCAACTGATGGTGAATATTTAGGACTTAAATCCTTCAAAATATAGGTTAATGCAGGTATCACTGTAATCAGAAGCACCTGATGATGGGAAACTTAATTAAGTACAGACATAACAAAGAAACATTTATAAAAATACTTTTTTTTTCTTTTTTGGCTTGTAGGCACTAAAATTACAAAAGCAATTGCAATATACACCTGGCAACTTTTTACTAGTTAAAGCATATCTGTACCAAATGCTTGACTTTATGTCTAAAGAACAAACTGCTTATTGGGCTGCAAATGAGTCTTTAGTAAGTGAGATTTTCCTCAAAGGAATTAAATGTTTCGACTCCTTTCTAAAGCAATGAACCACTGTTTATGTTTAATTATTATTCTAGAAGCTGAGAAGCTGAAAAAAAAATTAATTAAAATGAAGTAGAGTGTAAAAGCAAATATGATTAAAACTGTACAAAAATGTCTTTTCAGTTTTCATGATACCAAGGGAGGCTTAAATTACATACAGGCATAGTTCTTTCCCTCAATTTTCCCTAATAACTTTTAATCTTTATATCTCTTATTAGCTTTAATTTGAAGATAACTGAAGTTCTGTAATTAAAAAAAACCCGATAGCATATGCATTGATTATGTTTAACTCTGTATAGATTTAATGTGATTTAATCCTTCTTTTCAAATCTATAGGCCATTATTTTTTCAGTTCAATATCAGCTGTAATGATATCTTGGATGTTCACTGCTGAATACATCCATCTTCTACATATCTAAGGTAATTCAGCCAATATTCCACAATACGTCAAGGCAAGGGGCAGGGCAACTCAACCTCATCCCTGCCTTTAAAATTCTGGGGGATGAATGAGCCTCTCATTATTACTTGAGGGGGGACAAAAAGTCAACACAGAGACCTCAGATTCCTTGAGAAGAAACTGGGTTTTTCTCCCCCACAGAGATCTGTAGGATGAACAGAAGGAGAAATCTGCTTCTGAAAACCATGAAACACTATTGCTCAGGAGTCAGACCTTCTGCTCCTGCAGCTGGCTGCTGGCCCAGATACATCTTCAATTAAGAAAGTCTTCCCCGATGGTTGATATACAAAAGACTAAATATTACTATTCTACCTGCTCAGGATAAATATACCAAATTAAAAATTGAAATAAAAGAAAAAATATGTGTTCTTGCCCATAATAATAAATTTGTTCATTTAGGCTATTACTTGTCTTCATACTTTTCAAAATATTCTCATAATTTTCCTCTTTTTTATGTCTTTTTAATAATTTTAAATAAGACTTTAATATGTGGATATTTTCTCCCTTACTAGATTTTAATGTGGAGTTCAAACAAAGGCCATAATAGGAATAAATCAGCTTTCCTATTTTCATCTCTGTTCTTATACATTTTTTGGTGACAAAAGAATGCTAATATTATCAGATGGTGATTTGATAGAGGCTTATGTCCCTTAATGTTAGCTGTCTAAAATTTAGGTATTCAGTCTAAATAGGTACAGAGGGATCCTACACCTCTATATACTTAACCACAAAAGGGAGTCATTTGGAGATGGAAATTCAGCCCACCTCTCCCACGAATTACCTTTGGCAGTATCCCTTTTTTTCCATAGACCATAAGGGAAATCTGAGCTAACTGGACTCTTTAAGTATGGGTGTGATGCCTATGAGCCTTAGTCAAACACAGTTTAAAGTAGGTCTTTTTTCCTCTGTGTGTTTCGTAATTGCTTTTGGCATGCTTTATTTTCTAAATGACTTTCTTATTATGCTATTGGCAAATTTTTACTATTATCTTTAAATAACATTTAAAAAAAATATGGGTTTATTATGGGAAGTTATTTTCTCCAGCATGCAGACAATGGCACTTTTCTTTTTGAATAATCTTTCCTCTTTCATATTTTCTAGTTTATGTGAAATGCACAGGGCACAGCCTTCTGATCATAGTAGTACTGCAGATGGTGTAAATCTGGGAAAAAAATCATCTACAGTATTTAAAAAATAACAGCTATGACTTACAATCACAAGTGTATTAAAGTCTTGTCTATTACTGAAACAGATCCTGACTTGTCTGTGATTTGACTGAGAACATTATCTCACAAATTGGTCATTAATTGCTGTTGAAAATCAATTCACTGAAATAAGGGCTTAAAAGTATTGCTGAACGGTTTGTCATGACGGATATTTATAAGTGAAGATAAAACGCTTTAATTTCAGCTGCAATTTAAAAGTTATGTCTGGGCTGCCAATCACATCTAACAGTCAGGGCACCTCTTCCAGTGGTCGGAAATCCTGTCAGCATTTTCACAAGTGGAAAGTAATTGAATTAACTGCAAAACGCTAACATTATCCCTTTTCATGTGCACTGAAAAGGCGAAAAAATTACATGTCTTAGAAAGACTGAAATGTTTTAAGACAGAAGCAATTGGGGGGCACAACAGCAGACTGACCCCCCTTAGACTCTAGATTGCATGGATCTCTCTACTGCATTATATGAAGGATCTAAAAATATAAGCATTAACTTGCAAAAGAAAGAAAAAACAGCAGGGACCTAAACCTGTGAATCAGGGAAGTCAAAAAGTTCAGTAATTGACTAGAAGAATATGAAGACCTGCTGCTCCTCAGCACACAGAATATCCAATGTGTGCACATTTATATATATATGCTATCAGAATATTCAGGCAGGTTCATTGACAGCAGTGTTAGTCATAATGAACTAAGAAAAGGCAGATGAACATTCAGTTGTTTATTCAACATGATAAGGGGAGAGGTACTTTTATCTATTCTGTCCCTTAGTAAAAGCTCACAAAAGTAAAAAATATAGCTTTTAATCGCCATAGCAAAAACACAAGTAGGCCTGTACCATTGTATCCATACCTCATTCTCCTTCATAACACTTGATTACATAACACGATAGGTTACAGATAAATTACCTAAGATGCTTTCTGTTTCTGTCTTCACCTAATATAAGGGAAAGATTTGTTCAGAATTTTATTGGACAAAAAAATTTTCCTATTGAAATCAATAGGACTTAAGTCCTATTAAGATTCACTTGACCACAATTTCACCTGCAACTGGGGACCAAAAAGGTTTACTGTGACTATTTATTTTGACCTCTTTCATTACACAAGGCGTAAAATTTAATGAAGTAATTTCTGCATCAAGCCTAATAACTTCCTGATGAGCTTAAGTACATGATTTAGAGAAACACTCAGCTATAGCTGCTCCATCACTTTGGCTAGAAAATTCTCCCAACAATTAATTATTCTCATTATTAAAAAAAAAAAAGTCTCTGCATAATTTTCCATCCAAATCTGTCTTATTATGCCTTTGTCTGCTCCATTGTCTGGCATTTTTGGAAGGATTTCATATGAATTCAAAAGAAACATTACTGCCTTTTTTTTTCCTTTATTTTAACTTTACGTGGCCATTCAGGCGTGCTGATGGGCAAGATGCCATTAGATATTTTACTAATTAACACAATTTAGTCTCAGTTGAAGACATAAATGTTCTCTGAAGCAAAGATGATAAAAGCAGGCTAAAAGAGCAAATTATACAAGTGAGCCAAATTAATTCTTAAGGCATAAGACAAGTTGTGTATGTCAAATAAAGTGAGAAGCAGATGAGCCAGAATGGGTCTTTTCAAGAAAAGAAAGAAAAAAAGAACGATGCCTTTTCAAGTAGAAAGATATCATAAAACATAAATCCAGTATTGCTGCATGGACCAAACAAACTTTACACAGATATATCTTAAAATATAAAGGGTAAAATAAGTATTAGAATCATCACTATGATTCATTCAAGTTAATAATATTGAAAAGAGAATCTGGATTAAAATTTTATATATTTATATAATTTTATATATTGTCTAAGTTCCTTAACAGATGGTAACATTCATAAACACTTTGCTCATTCAAATTGCCAAATATGTGAAGGTGTTTATAAATTGGTGAGCAAGGAGTTTGACTTGGTATTTTCAACTCAAGGCCAGTCTACAAAAAGTATGTCTTCATGGAGAAATAGGGAAAAAAACAGATGCTGAGAAGAATGAACAGGGAAGTCACCCGGTGTTGTGCTGAAGCCAAGCACTGGCGTTCCTTGAGAACAAAACTGACGTGACCTAAGCAATGCTCTGCATAGTCTAAAGACATCTGATGTTTCTAATATCTTTTTCATCAGAAATTGGGGGTTTATCTTCCTTCCATATACTTCAGAACAATTTGTCCTTGTCACCTGTCCTTATTTTTCTAAAAAACAAACTCCTTATAAAGCTGTTTTGGACAGGAGAGATGTGAAGGATTTGTTTACAAGCTTATAATCAGCAGCATATGAACTCTATAGTGAGGATAAAGTTACACGTAGTAACCTCTTGCCTTATTCATGGAGATCTGAAGTTTGGCCCGTGATATAAAGTCTCAACATGAATGACCTTGTGAGCCATAATTAAAATTCCTTGAAACAAAGGTTTTTCAAAAGTTCTAATAGTTTGCAGCCCTGGCATGTGTAGCCCACGTTACTGGGACACTGCGTTACATGAACTGACTACATCTGATATCTCACTGCAGCAAAATGTGGGGTTGAGGGACTAAGTTTTGCTATGGAATTACTGATGCTTTTCACCTACTAGTGCCAGTGTGGGTTAGCTTTTTTCTTACATCAAAATAAATAAATAAAAAATGCAATCACAGTTTTCTTTCCTTTCACACCTTGAAGGTCAATGAAAATTAATCTTTGCATAAATATAAAAGAAAAAATATAAACTTGATAATTTTGTTCTAGTAAATCATAACACACAAGACTTTCAGAAACTGTTTCTGAATAAGTGGGACTACATCTGATCTGATTTCAGGAAGGGTGGAAACCCTTCTCTTTTGGAAACATTTTCATGTGTGTTAATGCCACAAACAGAAGCGTCTTTCTACTTTCTTAAGGAAGCTGAAAGTTACACTTGAAGCATGCTACATGGAATTCAGCCTATGAATGCATGTATTATCTTTCCCATTTCTCTAAAAAAGAAAATTTTCTCCTTTGGAGAAGTATGTACCCTCAAACAGCGAAGCTGGCTGGAACCTCAGTTTTAACGGAAAACTTCCTTATAGAAATGTAAATTTCTTGCTATGAAGTTCTGATATTAAATATATGAGAAACATATATACTTTACGTAATGTACATAAAGAAATAACTGATGTTGAATTTCTATCCTTTGTGCAAATAATACTTTTGCCATATTAGTTGCTTCTTTTTTTAGCTAAGTACAAACATGTGAATGATAAAAATACACATTTATAAAAAAATAGAAAGAAAGAGTAACTAAACATGGAATACCTATGGTACACTAACTAGTGAATGAAAAACTGTACAACTTCTGAGAAAGATTAGAACTCTGAGCAAATGGAAAAATGCTAACCCACGGCACAGGAACAATTACTGCAATGGTTTTATGAAAAGCATATACTTAAAGAAGAATGAAACTTTACAAACCAGAAGTGTGGAGATATGTGTGTAGATGTACACATATATGTATGTATATGTGTATAAAGACACACATTAAAGAAATGTGTGTTATATGTTCGCATTACATCAATATACATATAAGCATATAAACATTTATACACTGTTATCTTCATCTGAACACTTATTTTCATCTTACTATTTCAGAAGAGTGTATGATCACAGGTAAATGAGGCTGCCAATTGGTTCACCTTTGTCTAATGCCAAGTTGTTGTTCTTAAAAAATGTGCACCTGGAGCCCAGTGCCTCACTGGTGCTGGCAAAATTCTCATTGAATTTCAAAAGCATCAAATTGTAACCTAACACTGTTTTCCAGCAATTCAAGGATACATTTTCCTCACGTTTTAGTTTGCTACTGAATCTTGAGGTGCTTTTATAGAGATTCTTCCCCCCAAATCACTGAAGTTCTAATTCCTGAAATTCTGCTAGGTCCAGTTCTTAGTTGTGCTGCTCAGAGTGTGTTTACAGTGAGAGAAAGAGCAAAGCTAAAATGCCTTTCCCCCATCTTGATGTAAAAGCAGCAAACCAAGTGCACAAAAAGAACAAGTTGCTCTTCATATTATGAGAATAAGGCATTTGAATGAAGAAACACAAACTGTTCCATGTTTTTCTTCTTTTACCAAGGCAATTGTTCAGAAAGGCAAGGAAGAAGCTTTCCACTGGTCTTTTGTAGGTGTATGCTCTGATTAGTATGAGCATTCTTATTCAGAACACTAGTCAAGTATAATTGCCATCCTAAGGAAGACTGGATTAATATTAAGCTGAAGGGATTTATCACGGATAACTGTGGGAGCAAAGTGTATTTCCTCTGTAGATATATTCACAGGAATGTTAACACTTTATCTTTATTAGAATATTCAAACATGAACACATTTCAACAGACCCTGAAATACAGGGACATGTGAAATTCTTCACTAGAGCAGAGTAAAGCTGTAGAAATAAAAAAAAAAAAGTATTTCTGACCCTTGGAAACATCCAGCTGCTGCACTGTCACTAAATGGGTGTTTCAAATGGTTTCAGGTGTCAGGTGCCCATCAGTGAGGCTGTAAGACTTCTAGAGTAAGAAACCACATCTTAGTATTTCTATTGTGATGCATACAATTGCAGTCGTACTTCTCACCGTGAGATTCATAATGGACACAACGGAAGGAGTGAAGCAGACTTGTGATCTCAGATTTGCTAATGACCTCATCAGAGTTACTTTACATGCCCTCAATCAAGCTAATAACATATGAAAACACAAACATTGCAAAGTTGCTCTTTGCAAACCTGTACATCTAAGTTCTCGTTCGCCTCACTCACTTTGCTGTTGAATTAGATTATACCCTTAATTTGACTCCAAGTAGGAGGCTGCATGTAACTCCTGGGCAGCCCAGGGAAACACTGTGAGTCACAGACACCCCTCTGACTCATAATTCCTCTCTTGCTTCCTGCTGTCACCCTCAACCTTTCCATGTGCTTATAGTCTTTCCCAGAAATAAATTCCTGTGCCACCTCCATGCCAGCTCAGCTGCATTGGCCAGCAAGAGGAGGAACTGAGCCAAAGACAATGTTCATTCCGTGTCTGTCACCTGGATGTTCCCTGGGCTGGGCAGGCAGCAGAGCCTGCTCAGAGTTCCAGCTAGCCCTGACAGTCTGAGAGGCTCATATAGGAATACAAAGTAGTCGTGGGTTGTCCTGTTTTTACCTTGTGTGGGCATTTAGCTCTTATTCTTAACCTAACCATTCTCATTAAGACCAGAGAAAGAGTCCGGAAGAAACTCTAAACTGCACAAGGGTTTCAGTGATTCAAGAAGTAAAAACATTACTGATATGTAAATAAACAAATATAACTAGCTACTGGCAGCAAGTCTCCCAGAGACTGACATTGGGTAATAGGGATCCAGATGGAAGAAAAATGTAGTGTCCAGGCATTGTTTGATTTAATACATTTATCCGTTGTTGTGTTTTCCCATTTGTCAGCAAAAACAAACTTTCTTTTCCAGAACAGGCCTGTGAAAGCTGAAAATCTTCAAAGCAATTAAAATCAAACTTGTGAATCACCAAATCTCCATCTGAATCAGTTACAGAGGAGTAGATCTGTCTCTCCCAGACTCATTTTCACTGCAAATGCTGATTTTTAAGACTCTGAGAATAGCCTATTAGAACAACTTAATAATACATTAACTTTCTTACATACTTTTAAATTACTTGGCTCCTGTTCAGAGTTTAAAATAGAAATTGATGTGAAAAGGAAGGCAGGGTTACAGCAGTCTCAAAGGAAGTTAAATTCAGCACTATGGTACAGATGATAAGTGCGGTTTTTATTAGCTGTGTAATAAAATTCCGCAATGAAGATAACATTTAAAGCAATAATTAGAAATTTAGTTTGAAATACTCAAATTTGGTATGCTGACAACTGCTTGAATATATGGAGAACTTCAGCATGTACAGAATTTACTTAGCCAGGGCATTGCTGAGCTTTCAGCTGTATCCTCTCTTTAAAGAGTCAAGAATTTTATGGAAGTGATAGTTGCCGTGGGAGGAGAGACAAGGAATCCCCACACAATATCAAAATTCTCCACAGGAGGTAAATGAAAAAAAGTTGAATCGTCACTAACCAAAGAAGGAAGTTGAGTTCAGACCTCTTACATCTCAAAGAAAACATGTTCTACCTATTAAGTTAGGTGTGAATGAAGCTATGTCAAGAGGGAAAACTAAGATCTCATCTCGTTTCAAAAGTTGATGATTAGTTTTAAAAAGCAAAAAGATTTATAATTCTGTTTTGCAGATATCTGAAACCTTCAGTTACGTGGGGACTGACATCTCTTAACTAACACATTTCAGTCTTTTAGTTGGTTTCTGACTTAAAATAGTGTATTTGGCAGCGTGCTGGCTGTTCCCAATCTGCTGAGGTACGTAACTTAGACATGGAAAGGAGACTGTGAGCTGATACAGGACCTTAGGCTTTATTACAGAGGACAAGAGTATCTATTAAGTAGTGGAGCCACTGAATTTGTACTGAATCAGTCAATATCTTGAGATGCCGTCTTCCTTTTTCTGGTGCCTCATATTTCATACTGGGGAGATATCAGCATACAGAGTTTATTCCAGTTTTGTTCAATTTAGATTATAACAAAGAGCCAGGATTTGACTTCTTTTTCTGATATTATACCATATTTGTCTAAACAGCTTCTAAGATCAAGCTCCTAGTCATTGCTGACCCTTATGAAACGTGTTTATGAAAGAGAGGACAGATAGGACATAAGAAAAATCGTCCTACAGTTATTTAATGAGAGTTCTCCTAACTGTATGATATTTGCACTTTATTACTGTATAGATAGTTGCTTTCCAAGAATATGATAAAATTTTCCGCAGTTTATCTCTTCTCAACTGTAAATTCTTCCTGATTATCATGCAAAATTGGTGAGGAGGTAAGGTAAATAAACCAAATAAACAAAAATTCAACAAATGGAATATAACCCTACTAAATATTTTCCATGTACATTTTTTATCTAAAATTCCTGATGAAATAAATTGTAAAGAAAATAGTATGCATTTTGGACTTTTCTTTAACAACATTTTTTAACTTAAAAATAAAATTAAATCAAAGGCTGTCAATGGAATAACAGTTTTTAAATTAAAGCTCTTGAAACTGGGCAGAGACATCATGAAATGTCTCTCTTCAATATTTTTAATGCATTTCTTTAAGATGCCTTCTGTGTACCTTGCAAACTGGAAATGACTCTGTCTCAATAAACATAGATGCTCTGCTAGAAAATGTTTCTATAATAAGAAACATACAAACTTAACTTAGTATGTCTGAAAGCTACTGGAGCTTGAAATGATCTGTGGAGTTGAGGTAATGTGGGGCAAGAATTTCATGGGCTGCTGAAGTTGTTTGGTTAGGAAGGGAAGGGGACTGAGATATGTGATCCTCAAGTTCTTGTCCCTTGGCTCTATAAATTAGACCATGGCTAATAATAATATTTCAGACATGGCACTAGCATGGGTAGCTTAAACTGGCTTTTCACAGTTGCCATGCACAAGAATCACGCTGTTGCTTTGACCTCTGTCTTGAAGAGGGCACTAAAAATTATATAAATGCAGAAGACACGTGTCAGCTTTCCAAATGAGTAAACCAGGCAGATGGCTGATTAAATGAGAACTATATCTTTAATGAGTGTTGTACATCTTCTAAAGTGCTATGAGATCTCCAAGGGAAAAGTAAAGTCAAATTACAAATAGTTGTGATACAGAAATTAATAGCTATAATAGCATAGTATAATTTAAATCAACTTAATCTACATGGTCACTCAAATAACAGCCAGAGTATAGTGCTATAAAATGTTTGATTTTACTTCCAACCATAAGCACATCTGTCATTCTGCTAACCAAATATTCAAATCTTTCCTTGCTTGAATAAAGCTGCTTATGTAAAATTTTAAACTTTTATTTTATATATTCACTTTTCATACCAACTGTATTTCCATTCCAACTAGCTTTTAACCACATCAAATAAAGTCTTTTTTAAATCTTTTCCTCTCATGTTGGTTTTTTAATAGGCTGTATTTCATTCAGATATGAGCAGTGGAACCTGAGATATTTTTTAATTAGTAGACAAGACTTATTCCCTTCTCTGTTTTCCATATTCCTAACCATTATTTCAGTCAAATGGAAAGAATAACTTTACAAGTAACTTTACAGATCTGATTACGAACGTAAAGGAAGAACAGGATATTATCTTACTAAAAATGAATGACTCAAAAATCAATGTGGATGACATCAAATGACTGTATTCAAGAAATTTCAGACAGCCATACATGTGACTGTGTTTGGCTTTCTGTGCTGTGTAATTACAAATCCATAAACTAGATCTTGAACCCTGTTTTGTCTCTGTAAAATCATACAGTATAACTCATGTCTCTGCAGTACTATGTGCTGCAGACAACCTAATTGTTTTTCAGAATTATTAAACCAATATAAGTAAGGAATTTGACATTTGCATATAAAAACTGAATTAATTTCTCAGAAGAATAACATTATAAAGTTAGGTTTCACTAGATTACAAGATCAGAAAAATGAGAGATGTCTCATTAAATCCTATGGATAATGCCAGAATAATAGTAATTGCTCTAATTGCTTTTATATTTATTTTCCCAGCAAGAACAGGCAGTATATGGATATGAAACAAAAACTGAGCTTAATACTACAGATATTTTCAGGCAAAAGCCAAGCTGTGCTCCCTGGGAACAGAACAATTGTGCTACAGATTTGTACAAATGTCACCCTAATCTCACTCACATTCATAATATATAAAGGCATTTATAACATAAAAAATTGTAATAACTGAAGACATATAGATATGACAGAATGTTGTAATTCAACTAATATTAGAAAAGCATTGAATTGTTCTTGAAATTGTTATGTTTATGAATATTTGATTAAAAATTATATACAATTTAAAATATATATGAAGCATTTCAGGGAGAATGATAAATAGAAGCTGTGCTAGATTATATTGCCAGATATAAGTATAATCATTTTTATAGCTGTCTTTAAATAATTCATACTTTTCTAACAAGAATATTTTCATACTTTTCTCAAAAGGAGATAATTAAATATGATGTTAAACTACTGCATGTGTAGCCAAAAAATTAGAATTATGTACCTATATATAGAATTATATAAAATAACAACAAAAAACTACTTTATTTCAAGAGTTAAGAAATATTACCTAAAAACCACCTGCTGTTCTCCTCAATGATGTGTCATTCAAAGGGCTACATTATATCATTTGAGAAGTAGATGAGTACTTTCAGAAATAACTCATTAGGAGAATTCAATAGTTAATAATAGGATTTTCAAAGTGATTTAAGTGGATTAGATAAGGACTTGGTCACTGAAATCTCACAGCCTTCATTGAAAATGTCAGCTCACATGAAATTTAAGTAAAAAAGTCACACATGAACAGTCAATGATTTGTGGTTAAATTGTATTTGGTTATAATGTACTTGAGCCAAGCAAGAATCTGAGCATTTGAACAGTCACCAACAGGAGGTGTAGGATAGTGTTTAACTCAAACTAAAATAGCTGACTTAAAGAAAAGCTTATTTTGTTTTCAAGTCCCATTAGCCTGAAAAGAAATATGTTGTTTTATTTCTTTGTGAAAAGTATATTTATTATTTCTCATGAACTAAAAAATTTACACGAAGAATTCCACTTCTCAGGTACTTCCAACAAAAAATCCTTTCCACCAATAATTACAAAATCAATTCACATTAGTATTTACTTTTTATGAAGCGTTAAGTCAGTAGGGATGACCCTGCAAACAGAGAGTTATCGGTAATTTAAATGGATTTAGTGGAATCACTAGTTGAAATTCTATGATATTCCAGACATGGCATTTTAGACACTGCATTTGCAATTATGAGTCTGTGTATGTAAGACTTTAATTTAGAACATAATTGGGAATGGTGCTAAAAATGTTAAAGTATAGCGGGATGAATCCCACAAAGTTCTTGCACAGTTACATCAAAGATCCAGTCATAGTGATGCTTTATGAAAACTGAATGCCTGCAGAGTGCCTAGATACATCCAAACTATTTAAGTGACAGCTGCTTCTCTCAGTTTAAAACTAATTGCTCATTATTAAATATCTCTGAGTATGTTAATTAAGCATACTGACATATGTTTCTAAAGAAATTATATCCTGGAAATCTCTTTCTTTCAAAGAAAGGTATATTGCTGAATGTATGCTTCTCTCTGTTCCTTTTTCTAAGGTTTTTTTGCTTTTAATAAAAGCAATGTGATGTGATTTTAGTTGCTAATGTGGAATTTTTTCCATTTCCAATGTTTTCTAGAACAGTGAAATCCATTAAGTCAGAGAAAACATTATGCTATACATAACAAAATATCCTTTTCAACCAGAATTACTTTTCTCTCCCTGAGGATGGAAAAAAGTATGCTGTGGTTAAATAGGATAAAACTTCCTCCATTTTTTTTTCCTTTTTGAATTCAGGCATGCAGTAGCAGCTAAAATGATATATTTCATATGTTTCCTTAAAGTCCAATGAAAAAAAAAAGTGCATCAGCTGAAAACTGAACATTAATGATGAAAGAGTATTAGAACTGCCTTTATAAATTAAGAGTCTATTGACAGTGAAATTGTATTAAGCCTGTACATGCCTTTGCATTCAAGAGAGCTGGACTGAATTATGCCAAACAAGAAACATCCCAGAAATTTCAAGGATATAAGACAACACTATAACGCTCTATCCTGAGCCTGTGTACACAGTACAGGTTGTACTATTTCAATGGTGAGACATATGAAAAGACTCTTTCTTGTACTAGAGATATTATCAGAGGAAATGCCATATTATAGGTATTGCTAGATGAATTTTTGTATTTATACATATATGTTTATTGAAAAAACTTTACCTTTATTTAACACACACATATATATATACATATATGTATATAGTATGTAGGTATATAATATTATTTAACCAATATATATAACAGGAGCATAAAGACAGATTGATGTCCTCACATCAGCTGATAGAAACTAACGATAATCTCTTTATGCTCTTTATGTGAAGAGCAACTGGAATATATTGAGCTCTGACTAGAGGAGGATGAAGAACATGTTGAGAGGTTGTGGCTCAGAATTAAGGGCCAAGCTAACGTGAGCGGCAGTGTTGTGGGCGTTTACTAAAGGGCACCTGGTCAGACCACTCTGATATCTACTGTAAAGAAAACACAGCTAGGCATGCATAGCCCAGGAGGCTCAATGCAGAGCACTGATTTTTAGTAAATTTAGTGAATGAATCACACCCAGTTGGATTCATGAGAATTGTTCCCTGTAGGATTCATGAGAGAGGCCAAGGATTGAGTGGAAATGGCAAGCACAACATGGTACTAGGTAGCCAGCTATGCTGATTGATTTGGTACAAGATAGTTTGGATACGTTAAGCAGCTCCCAGCCAAAGCAGCAGTACTCTGTGCCTCCCACTTCCACTTAATTCTTGTCCACCACTGACTGGGCTGACTCCACACATCTCTGCAAGCCTAAGAAAGCAATAGGTATACTGAACCTGCACTGATGTAAACCAGTGAAATCATGCAGATCCACATAAGTTGTGGATGATATACCAATTTATGCTGAGTTGCAAGGTAAAATGCAATGAATTTGGAATTTGAATGCAATTTGATCTTTACTGAGTGGAAAAGATAGTGGGTCTGAGTATACTAAAACTGAGTACTGGGAATCCCAAGTACTTGGCATGACCAGAGAAAGTGTAAGCAAAAACTTATGCACGTGTAGCCTAACAAGGAAAATTTTAACTCCTGGATTATTCTGTATCTCAAAATGATACTACTCTTTCAGAGAGAAGAAAATTTTGCTGCTGTTGAAATATTTGCTTCATGAATAAGTGTGTAGACACTCCGGAAAACAAGGTGTTTGAAGAATGATGATAGAAATGCCAGGTGTAGACTAGACTCATTTTACATAATTATATTTATTAAGGAATAAAACGATCATCATTGTCATCATCAGCCCTAATTCCTACTCTGCTGCTATGAACTTTACATTGATTTATCACACAGAAGTTGTGACTGTTTGTACAAATACTTAAATAGTTAAGCCAGATCACACATTTGTCTTAGAT
This sequence comes from Cephalopterus ornatus, assembly GCA_013396775.1. Taxonomy (NCBI): domain Eukaryota; kingdom Metazoa; phylum Chordata; class Aves; order Passeriformes; family Cotingidae; genus Cephalopterus; species Cephalopterus ornatus. The sequence continues at coordinate 1,061,335 of VZRE01004381.1, read as the reverse complement.
TCTTCAGATTTCTCTTCTGCAGAAACACTATAGAAATTGCCAGGTGTGGACAAAATTTGCTCAGGGGTTGTTATTGTGCACTTGCCCAAACATCTTTTTGTAATCTATTACTTAAAGGAGTACAGGTTGAGGCAAGACATACTCTTGTTGAAACAATTGCTGCTGCAAACCAGGTTTTGCAATCCCCAAAGCAAACTCTTCCAATATTGATGGTTTCTGCTCTGATGATCCCACTTTCGGATGGCCATGTTGGAGGTTACAGTCATCACAATACCTATTGTAGGAATTCAGCTAGTCAACTGAATAGGCTGAGTAGGAGAGAAGCAAACTGAAAAGCTGTTTTTAACAGTGAATGTCATGTTCTCTCTCTGAATATATTCAGCTACTTATCGCTGCAGGTGAATAACAGGACTTCCTGCCAGTGAAAGACGTAAGTTGTTGCAATATATATGATGAAAAATATATTATTCCACAAGCTATGGACAGATGTGGGTTTTTGGATCTGTTAGCATGATAAACTGTCTAACTGATCCATTGTGAAGTAGAAAACTCTATCCTTTACTTAGTTAATTGTCCAGGAAACTGCTTATACTCCATGGATCTATTCTCAGTAAGCTGAAACATCAGGGATCTCTACTTCTCAATTACATGGAGTGAACAGCAATTGTTACGCTCTGTGCAAGATTTTACTGTCCTACAGACATGTTTGAAACAATAGTAATAGGTAGAACCCAGCAAGTTGAATATGAGTCAGCAGTGCCCTGGCAGCCAGGAGGGCCAACCACATCCTGGGGGGCATCAGGCAAAGCATCTCCAGCCAGTCAAGGGAGGGGATTGTCCCACTCTGCTCTGCTCTGGGGTGGCCTCACCTCGAGTACTGTGGGCAGTTTTGGGCACCACAATACAAGGAAATAAAGCTATTAGAGAGGGTCCAAAGGAGGGCTACAAAGATGGTGAAGGGTCTAGAGGAGAGGCAGTACAAGGAGCAGTTGGGGTCACTTGTTCAGCCTGGATAAAGAAGAGGCTGAGGGGAGATCTCATCACAGTCTGCAGCATCCTCACAAGGGGCAGTAGAGGGGCAGGTATGGATCTCTTCTCCCTGGTGATTGGTCAAAGGACTCTAGGGAACAGCATGAAGCTGTGGCAGCGGAAGTTTAAATTGGATATCAGGAAAAGGTTCTTCACCCAGAGAGTGGTTGGGCTAAAACGGGCTTCCCAGGGAAGTTGTCACAGCACTAAGCCTGCCAGAGTTCAAGAAATGTTTGGACACATTTGCTCTCAGGCACGTGGTGTGATTCTTGGGGTTGTCCTGTGCACTACCAGGAGTTGGACTCAATGATCCTTATGGGTCTCTTCCAACTCAGAATATTCTTTGAGCAACAATATGACAATATTTCAAGTAAAGAGAAATCCACCTCTACTTTTCAAATGTTAGGCAGCTTAAAAAAAAAAAGAAAAAAAAAGAAAAAAGAGGCCATTTTGAAAAATTGCATTAATCACGCCAAGTAAGAACTTGGCATTTAAGGTTGTGTTAAATTCTATCAAACCATACTTCAGAATAATACAACATAGTTCTTCAGTTTAAATCTGTTTTCAATGTGCTTATGCAAGGAAGCTTCAGATGACCAACTATAGATGTAGAAAGGCAGCTTTGGTTTCCATTCCAGCATCTCCAAATAACTAATTTGTTCTCAAATTGTTTACCTCAAACTGTATTCCAAAGTGCAGAACTTACAATGTAAGAAATTCAGAGTAATTTGCCTTATTTAAGATGGGATGAATATAGAAAGGAAATCATATCTGAGGGATTTTTTTGTAATTCTATATCTTCCTCAAAAATATTGTCACACTTCTATTTCTGATCCTAGTTATAACTACAAGGGTAAAAACAAGGCACAAAGGAAATAGCAGAGATATTTAGATAAATTTTATCTAAATTTTTAATATCCCACAATATTGCTGTACTTTGTTTTGGTTTTCATCTCAACAAATTGTTTTGGAGGATGTCATTATACAAATCTTTGCTAGCAACTAGTTTTAAAATTAGTCAGTCACTTCCTAGGTTTTATTTGTGGATTCTGCTTATGATTTTCCTAGAATGGAGGTAAGGAAAACAAAGAGGCTACAACTTCTAATGACAAAAGAGTCGGAAAAAGCAACAAGCTTTCACACAAAAGATCTTTTCTGCAGTTCTCTCTGATGTTATGTTTCCACATCAGCTGTAGTATTGTGATCTCACAGTATGACAATTAGCATTTTAGTTAGATTAAGAGGGTCCTGCTGAGGAAGATAACCCAGCTGTTCTACTGATTGCAGATCTGAAAGAGTAAGAAGACCACCCATTTGTTCAGGGGATATGTGTTTCTAACTCTGCAACATGGGACAGCGTTTAAAAATACAGCAAACACAGGTCAAGATTACACAGACATTGATATATCAGTTTAGATGAAACTTTTAGTTTCTTCTTCCTGACTTTCTACTGTGTTGACCTGGATTCTCGCCCTGGATTCTCACTACAAGATGTGAATGTTATACCCAACATGATTCTGGTTGTAGCATGTGGGTGATAGGAGTACATATAGGCACAAAGCCGGATGAGATAACTTTATAAAATCATGCCAGAGGAGATGTGGCACAGCCTTACCCAGTTTCAACACATTAATCTGTGCCATCTCCAATGGTACAACACAACTCCAGTGTTTTTTAAGAGGTGGTTGCTTTGGAGTTTTTTTGTTTGCTTTTTTTCTAATTTTTGGGGAGGGAGATGGGAGGAGACACCCAGGAATGACTTTCTCCTTTTTCTTTCTTCCTATCCCCTTGAAATTGTTCCAGAGGGTGCTCACAAAATATTTCTTTTCTCTTATAGGTCCAGCCATAGAGTCCTAAGAGCACATAACTACAAGAATCGCTCAAATCGACTGTAGAAACATAAACAACCAGAAACTGGGTGCGGATTCATAAAAATCCAGAAAAATTACTTAATCATACTATTTTATGAATCAAAGAGAAATACTCTCCCTGAATATTACTAGTAACCACCAGAGCCTTAACTCAGCTTTACTTCCCAAACAGTAAAAACATCAGCATGCTTCTAATACCTCAAGGATAATTAGTTAGCTATGAACAGAAGGAAAGAACTAACATTTGAAAAGATCACACATCTTCACTCTTCTTCACTACACTGTTAATTTGGATTTTTACAAGGTTCTCATTCATAAAAGAAACCTTAGCTCAAATTTAAGAGTGCTGCAAACAAAGTGAAAGGACCAGTTTGGGATGTGGTGTGTGAACTAGTTCTATCCTAATTTTGCAGTGAGCATGCAGTGAAAACAAAACTAATTGAACTTTCAAAAACACAAGTTGCCTCAAAATCTGGAAAAGATCTCAAGAGACTCAGCCAACTGAAGCACTGAAACGTCAGAGGATATGTTCACAGAAGTCCCAAACACATGTTCAGAGGATATGCCCAATATGAGCTTCCTCATGTGATATATAGCTCAAATCTCGTCCAACTGATCTCAATGCATACAAGAATTAATACAAATGTGATGTATATTTAAGTAGGGAATTCTTGTCCTTTCTATTCCCCTTTTCCTATAGAATAGGAAAATATGTAGTTTTTCTATTACTATTTGGTCAACATCTGAAAGACAAGTTAATCTTAAAATTACATAGAATACAATGTATTATTCATCAGATACTTCTGCATTCATTATGCACTGATTTTTACAACTCAGAACAAATCCCACATATTCTTATGTCATCAGTCATCATTATAAAATTCTTCTCCAAAGGAATCTATGCTTTTAGCACAGAAACCAGACACAAAAGAGTATTCAAGTAGAGATGCTCAGCTTGGGAAAACAAAAACATGTCACTTATTCAGTAGTCATGAATGCTCTATTGTGTGTTCAATTATGTCACTCTCTTTCCAGATTATCCAAGGAGAGAAAAAAGTTTCATCTGTTATTAAACTGTGGATAGCCTGAACAGTACATCAGAAATATAGTCCACCACCTTTGCCAAATAAATTTGACCCAGGAATTTATTGCATATTGAGAGCTTACATTTGTCTTAGATCAAAAGTTGAATCATTTTAACAACAGTTCAGTTGGTGTTTGCCCATGCCTCAGAGATAACACACAACTTACTGATACTAGAATTCTTTAGACCTTTTCCAGGTTCCAGTGGAAGTTTAAAGGAGCAAATAAAAAAAGTCAAGCTCATCTCCAAAAAAAGTTGACAGCTTCGGAAGGCAAAAGTAAACCTGCTCCTTATCCAGACATTTAACAAAAATTACCCTAAACAAAAACTGATAGTTTCTTGACGTTTTAAGCGTGTGCAACTAAAGTGTAATAACTCATTAAAATTAACTAAATTCCCCTAAATTGGTTGGTAACTCAAAGTAAATCCTGTACCTTGAGCTGATAGGTTAACTGCTGCTTTCTGTATTTTCAAATCTGTTTTCAACTTTAAAAAAGCAGACATAACAGCAGCTCCCGTGTTCTAAGCTCTAAGCTTATCTTCATTCAGACCCCCCAAAACTGAGCAAGAGGCATATGCCACAAAAGAATGTGTAGAAACACTTCTATGGTATACAAGCAAGAAGCTGTACATAATACAACTGTTGAAATGTATGTATATTCGAAAATATAAGAAGTGCATTTATTTCTTGAACTGATGTCTGTAGAGAACATGGAGAGAACCATAAGGACATGGTACTAATTCTACTGGAGAGAATGTTAATAACACGGTCTTGGCTGAGATCAGTGAGGCTACAGAAAAAAATAATATTATATTAAAAATATATATTGAACATCTCTTTTGTGAACTATATCTGGCATAATAAAGAAAACATTTAAAGAAATTGTGGTTTGCATGTTAAATGATTCCTTCTTGGAATGACTTATTCTGGAACATGTCTGAGGAGATGTTAGTCAAAGATTGAAAAAATAGTTATACTTGAGACATTAAGTAATAGTGACCACAACAGAATTAAATTTAGTTTTCTTAGAGTAGGAATAATATTTAAAAATAAAAAAAAAAGAAAAATTAACCTTATGATCTGACATTTCAGAAAACATTCAAAACCAAAAGTGAAACTTATACAAAAAATAAAAGGACTGCCATAACTTAATTTAAATCCTCCTATTAGTAGCTGGAAGCTACTTAAACACATGATACCAATCATACGTATTTCTGGACCTTAAAGAATCAGGAAAATGAATTTTAAAAAACTCCACTAGCAAAACAACAAGTCTTAGACTTTTTTTTTTTTTTTAATCAAGTAGAAACCTTTTCAAAAGAAAGAAACCACCTACTGAGGCCAACAGAAGAGAATAAACCATGAACATGAACTGATGGGGATTTGGTGCATGACCAAGCTATGATGAGATGACAAGTTAACACGCGTCAGCTGACTTGTGATAAACGGATGCATCCGAATCAAGTAATTTTGGCCTCAAATTAACAATTATTCTGTGAAGTTTCTTTAATTTATATTCACAGCACGCTGTAAATGTGCACCCAGTTGACACATGACTTGTTAAACCATTGCAAACTCTGTTCCCGAGTCCTGCATTTGTGATTTGCAAATCTACAGTAAAAGCTGAAGAATGTGTAGCCAAACTCAAAACCAGGTAAGTCATCTGCAGGATGCGTGTCCCCTACTCTACCTTGAAATAAATGAGCCACTGAACATTTGCTTGCAGTTCTACACCACAATAATTTAAGGAAATACTTGTTCAAGACATAGCAGTTTCAAGCAATAACAATAAGCCTCTGTTCTACAGAAAAAGCATCACTTAAACTCACTGATAATGTATTAAGTTTTTAGTACTTATTGACATTCATCAAACAACAGAATTTTGCCAAACTTGGGAATTCTTCTAATGGTGGATGAGAGTTTCCAAAACAGCATGTAATATTTCCAGAAATAGATGCAAGACTCTTTCAATTTACTGTCCATTATTGTTTCTAAGAATTCTTTGCAATACTGAAGACTATAATTTTTAAAATTTTTAAAAAGTAATACTTATTCTTAAACTTCAAAAACTAGGACTTCAAAGAAAAATGTTGCATCTCAATTTATTAATACAGCCATCATTGCTAAGATAATTCATATGGAATTTTTGAATTAAATACTGAACTGTGAGCAACACAAAGCATTCTTATGGAGACCAGAACTGAAGGACAACACCCATCATTTACCCTTTCAAAGTGTTGCTTCTGTTTCTGACAACTGAGAGACAACAAACCCTGTTTTAACATTCCTAAACTATCTGCAAAACTGAAGTGAATTAACAGTATCTAGATAAACATTACAAAAGAATAAATGATAGCAGTTTAAGGAGAAATTTGGTTTCATCAGCACAGTAGAATTTTTGGAATGCATTTCCAGCACAATCGACAAAAGGAAAAAGGTTAGTTTATCTAACTATCTCAAAACACTTTAAAAAAATGCTGTACTTAAGTACTTTGGAGGTTACTGATAAATAAAACTGCTTGTTAGCACAGCATATAAAAATTTATTACTAGTTTATCACTCAGAGCTGTGAATGACACCATCTAACATAATACAAAGTAATTAGAGAATGTTTTTTTGTTATTACTTCTAAATTAGAATGTGCTCAGATACCCATAGTTTTTATTTTTCATCTTGCTTGTCTACACACTTGTCAGCTGCTAGCCTGAGCAGCTTGGGTTTTTAACTGTTCACATTAAATCTTTTGGTAAAAACTTACTGATACTGATATAGTGGGTTTGATTTACAGTAGGCTTCAGCCTTGTCTCATAGCCCAGCTATCTGGTCTTCTTTGAAAGTTCTAGTCCATACATTTATCTAGTGAGGCCTCTTTCATCTTCCACAGTCATACAGACCTTATGTGGTCTTTTTTCCCTAGAAATTGTTTTCCTTTAACACTGTGTTGATCTGGGAGCCTTCTTCATTCTTGGGCTTCTTGCTTTAATACTTGTCTGCAGAAAGCTCCAGACGTATGTACATCTCCAAGACTCCCCTGGGAACAAGATCATGCCAAAATCCTGCAGGGGGAGGGCTAGGGCAATAATCCTAACTTTCCTGAAAACAAGGAGTAGCACAGAAAATGTCTTTCAAATACTCATTTATTGTACTGTCTCCAGTTGTCGCTAAAGGACAAACTTCAGAACCAAACCCAATGTTTTTATTAATTTTAATTCTTTTCACCCTTTATAACACAGGTTTGTTGCTTTTAGCTCATGAAATAAGAAAATACTTCATGCTTGGATATCACCTCGATTTCCCAGGAACAGCTACCTGCAACACTGGAGACTGAAATTTCCACAGCAACTATTGGAAAAGATAATTTCATTGCCACTAAAATGACAGTAGTTAGCTGACTTCACTAGAGAATTACCAGTTTGGAATGAACAAAGAAGATAAATGCTCTACCATAGTAAAGATTATTTGAGTGTAAAAATTGTAAAGATTATTTCTTGTGACGAAAACAAGCCTAATTTCCTAAAAAAATGAGGTGTTCTGGAACACTCTGCCAATTGGTGACACAATCCATGTTCCCTATGGCACATGAGATCCCACTGACAAATTTCAAATTTTGTGGGAAAAGGGTGAGGAGTAAGGGCAGTCTTCAAAACATTAAGTTTTTTCAAGTTTCATGAAAATCACCAGTTAGGAAATAGAAATACTCCATTAGTCCCTTAACCATAAAGGAGAACAAACTCATTATCCAATTAATACAATTAGCAGACAACTGGTCAATTAGCGCATGCAAACTGACCGGTCATCAAGCACATGCAGAAACAACTATACCTCTGCTACTTTTGGCCCACCTAGGGAACCAAAAAAAGTGGTTAACAAGTTAAAAGTATTGAAGAAATACTGTTGAAGGTTACCTGAGAGGGAGATGCTGAAAGGCAGGCTTTAGTGCCTGGGATAAAATTATGCGTGCCGCTGTAGCAAAATATTAGGGATAAGGAAAGGTGAGGATGACTTTGGAAGAATTGTTTTGTTAAGTGAAGATACTGAAAAAGCTAGTGATAAAGAAAAGATCTCAGACTACTTCAGTAGAGGAAAGAAAAGGAGAAGCCCAAGGGACATGTGATATAAGGATATAGGAGGCTGGAATACATTTCTTTCCCTTTTCAAGTTTATCTTCTGCTTTAATTTTTGCCTGCTACTGAGACATGTCCTAGTTCATATTTCTTATTGTCGGTGTCACACTACTCAAAGGTATTTCAGTCTAACTAGGCAAAACAATAGGTAGATGGAAGGAAGTTTTATTCTCATGCATAGGTTGTATAATTCTACCGGGAAAAAAATTATGAGATTTAGCAAGACAAATAGTAAATTTCAAAATGCACCCAGCTTTCTCAAATCTAATAGATTATTAACACATTATTGGTGATCCAATCAACCCAACAGAAAAATCCTCAATGAAAGAAAAGTTTTCATATTTTCCAAAAGAAATAATTTAATTACAAAAGGATTTGGCTTAAAGACATATTTTATGGGTACCATAACTTCTACAAACACCATATCCCTGGAGTTTACCATCCAAGCTAGCTACCAGCAGTTGTGAGGTCTTTATAAGGGTTAAAAATCAGTAATTGCTTAGGGTTAGGAACTGATTGGTTAAAACAAGTCTTGTCCAATCAACAGAATTAAGGTCAGCCTGAGGGCTTTCTAATCCAATTATGCAACATGCTCTTGGGATCTACCTCCACCCTTTAGTGCTCTCAGATGCATTTTTAAAAGTCTGTAAACAATCCTGTGGTGAGTAAGTAGTATCAACGCTATTACAATCCCTGTGAAAGCAGCTGCAGAACTCCAAGATGCCAACAGAAACACATTATTACCCTGTGCTACTTTAATGCACTTGCAAGCATAATCATGGGACTCAGGTGGATGCTGTAATGCCTAACCTCTGCCATCAAAATTACAGTGCCTGCAAGAGCAGACCTTACACACTGAAGGACCAAACACTTATAAAGCGAAATCACTGCAGCAAAATTTGCACAGAAATCAACATCTGTAGTAACTTACCATCATGTTGTGAACAGTTAAACACAGAGGAAACAGGTTGAAGGAGCGCTACAGTCATTCATAGAGGGTATGACTAATTCAGAAAAGCTCTGAAGCACCTTTTCATCATAGACTAGAAATACACTTTCTGTGCGTTAATTTATAGTTTACACCATTTAAAACGTAAAACATGCTAGGACATGACAAGTTTAACTTTCAGATATTCCCCATGGGTCCCTGCAATACTCCCACACAATAGTATCCGATATCAGTACATGTCAATATATCTGTTACCTTCCAACAATCCCAAGGTAGAGCATTTCTATGCTGCTATCAACTTCACAGCACAATTCAGGAGCTCTTTCACAAGAATGTATAAACATTAGTTACTATTATTTTCAAATCTCTGTGCTGTAAGCTTTTTGTTTTGTTTTACTTTTAAATTAAGAGTACAAGGAGTTTTCAACAGCCCAGAGATCTAATTTTACAGCTCAAGGGTTTTAGTGCTATTACGCATTAAAGCAGTAAATGTGAAACCACAAAAAAAATTCCGATCCATTAACTTGATATTATGAAGTAATTTGTTACATTTTCTAAGAAAGTAAGGGGTTGTTCCGTGTCAAGAAAATTACAGAGACCACATATAGCCCTTGTAATATCTATTTCACAATTCTAAATGACACGTACCCACACATATTAGAGCCTCTATCAAAGAAGCATCTTCTAAAAACACCATTTTCTTGATAACAAAAGTGCATGGTAAATTGCAAGTATCAAATTTTTCAAAAGTGTTTAACCATAGAATAAAATGGAAAGTGAAATTATACAGATTAATCAAAATTTTCAGCATTTCATGTTGCTTGGTAATGCCTGGAGTATGGGCAAAATAGAACAACTTTTGTCATGAGTGACTTTACTCAATCACGCTACAGGGATTGCCTCAAAGAATCTGTGCCTTAGACTTTGATCTTGTAAAAAACCCCAACTTAACTTTTAATCAATGGACTAATTTGTCTAATTAAAGGTACACACACATGACCAAATATTTATAGAATCAAAGTTTTAGGATATAGTCTATAAGGCCACTTTGTGTGCAGTGGAAATAACAAACAGCTTATATATAACCTGCTTTTTTTACTACTTCTTGGCCAAAGGGTAGCTGAGCTCTGACAGGAAGCTGTCAGAGCTCACCTATTTACATGTGATAGGCCATCAATTTAGTGTAAACTAAAGCTGCTTAACCTAAGCATATCGGGCTTAATCTAAATCAGCATATTGTGCACAAAAGCAGATGCAGAGCTCATCAGAGTCATTACTGTGGTCCAGAGATGGCTGTGTGCAGCAGCTATGGAAGCCACTTAGATCAGGTCACTACTCAAGGGACTACACCTCCATCCTCATCTTCCTGACCATTATTAGATCAAAAAAATGCTACTTAGTAATAATATCTTCACTTATACTTTATCAGGGCAATAGTGCTGCTGCTTGTAAACTCTGCAGTAAGTCATTCCCAGCCGAAGGGTTTTATCCTTGGATGTGCAACATGCTAGGCTTATCATCAGACATTCATCTCAAATCCATCTTAGTTATTCTTATCAGACTGTAAGCAGGGCTACTGCTTTAAGATGACCATTATCTTCCTAAACTCAGGAGAGATAGAAACACACTTTTAGATGTAGTGCAGCAAACAAATGGATCACCCCTTTCAGAAAGTAAGGTCAGGAACAAGGAATATCTTGACAACGTTTTCATCACAAAAGTTTGTGGGAGGTTTGCTATTGTCCTTAGTAACACTGAAATTAGGCCTCTCTTATATTTTTGTATTAAAGGGTTCATATATTTAGCAGTAGAATTTAAGGACAGTGTGCTACATTCAGAGCTATAGTTGGAGAACCACTCTTCACTGTAACTTTGTCTTCTAAATGTGAAGTGTTTATTTACAAAAATTCAAGTATTTTACAAACTAAATAACCCATTGCAGTGCTTGAGCGTTAACCCACAGAAGCTGCAGTCACTCAACAGGGAATACTATGGAATCAGTGAAGAGCTTTGGACTGTTTACAGCCTGGTTCTGAGGTATAATAAATGCTCAACCTGCTGAATACTTTAACAACATCTCAATAGTATGTTTAGAAATGACTATTATCCCAGGTGCTTGTGTAACCTGAAAATATGCAGGAAGACATGGCCATGCCTAAGATAAGCAAAGAAGAGAAAAGAATGACTTACTGCATGTAAACACAGGCATGGAAGACATTTTTTTCAGCAACAACTTTAATAAGAGCAAGATCTCTAAGACAGCTTACGTCTTTCTGGGCTCCCAGACAACACATATTTTCAAGCTTTGCATCATACTATTCTCAATCAACTGAGAGGAAATATTTAATATATAAAGGAATGGGTTTATTTTCCTTTACTCTTGGCTTTTACCATTCACCCACAGGAAAGCACTTGGCTTAATCATAACTAAAGAGTTGCAGGAGCTCATGGAACTGAGCAATGCTTGCTAACCTTTAGCTTTCTGGATGAAAAATGACCTTCAGTGATGACCCTAGTGAATAGTGCTATCTGGAATAATTCCCTCACATCAAGCAACGTATCATTTTACTGTTATTTAGTTTTAGTAACACTGCTGGGAGAAACCATCTGTTAAAAGAGAAACAAGGTACTAACCCCTAGGTATGTGGCGACTGTTGTGTTCTGCAATCAGTTTAAGGCACTTTTCATTCATTTTGTACAATTTCCTTTCATCAGTGTCAGAAAGATCAGGATAAGAAAAGGCCAACATCCCTGTGATGTTTATTGCACATCAACAAATAAAAGATATATTTACAGCTGCATTCAACATTTTACTAGGCCTATTAAACAAATGTGTTGTAAGAAAAAGCCTATAAAGTGAACTTAGCAACAGTAAAAAGCCCATTGTTTGACTCCCCACAGAAGCTTCAATTGCTTCACAGTATGAAGTCAGGAATCCTTTAGATAAAAATAAACACAGAAGAAGTAGAGAATAGATACATTAAGGATGTTAAGAAGAGTGAAATCTTTCACTGAATGCCTACCTTCGAAGCACTGGTTCCTTGGTTTACAGAGTTACTTTGCAAACAGTTTGCAAAAAAAAAATAATCCCAAAAAACATCACCATACTGGAAGGATATGGTTGAGAACCTTTTATATTTGTATGTAAATATATTTTGGGGGATTTAGAAAAAAATAGAAAGAGTAGGTCAACTGCAAATGCTGAACTGAACAAGTGAATTTCCCAAAACCTGAAATTCTTCATTGCTGATGAAGTAAAAATGTTAGCAACATGATTTCACAAGGATCATTAACAACTTTTTTACTTAGCTGTTCCTGCCAAATCACAGTCTGAAGAGTACTATATATTGCTTGTCATCAACTTCTTATAAATAATGAGCATCTTCTGCTCAGGCCAAAGAGATATGAGAAGTCATCAGTGACATTTTTTAGTTTCTCCCAGTTTTGGCTAACAGGCATTGTTTGGTTGAGTTTTGGTTTTTTTGATTTTTCATAAATGAAACTTTTGGCCTTTAATTTTTTTCTATATTTTGAGATTAAGTATTCATAGCGATCCTTTGAACTATACTGTAGTAGATTGCACAAAGCAGACAAGTCTCATATTTGTCATATAATCTTCCTTGACTGGAAATGTGTCCTTCGCAACCAGGTTTCTGATATGAAAGCTTGTGTCAAGCAAATTCAACTAAGAATGTTAACACAATTTTTGAATGTTACATGTCTGTGGCAAACTAGTCTTCGCCATTAAACCATTACAGGGTTTCCTTGGTGTTGACTTTTTAACCCGCAGAAGCATTCAAAGCTTCAGTTTTTAATCCATTCCTTGATATTGGAGATCTAAGGACCGAGAGTCAACCACTAACAGGCAGAGGAGTTACAGGAAGCGCTACCGCACCACGTTTCTCCATGGAAGGCAAAGAGGCAACATGACAGATTATTTCTGCTTCCTGGTAAACATAAATGATTTTGGATTGTGGAGTTTAAAAGGTAAGAGAATGCCACTTCCATGAGGCAAATGAAGCTTCAGTCTGAAACACAGCACTGCATTCAGCAACAAATCTGAGGTCGTTACATGTAACTGGATGACTCTTGTTGACTTTTAATAAGAGCTGAGCAGATTCTGATTGACAGAAGAGGTGATAAAGCATGCCAAGTACTCTACTGAGACAGGGTAGCAAGAGATGACAGAAAGAACAGCCAATTATCTGCTTTCACCCGAGACTAATAAAAAGTAATTTAAAGATGAGATTCAACTTTTATTCCACCAAAAATTATTTTTCAGCTACACGAGCGATCCAAGTTTTGCAGCTATTGGCTACACACACAGGCTGGGTGTCATGCCAGGGCCAAGATTTTTGGCAGGCATCCCTTCGCTGACAACTTTGTGGTTGCAGACCTCCTGTACGTACTTGCACAGAAACTGTAAAAGAAACCTTTGACATGCCATTGCACTCTGGAGGTCCTGTAAATTGCAGGTGAAATAAGAATGAGCAGACTAGAAGATGAAGAAAGATTTGTCACTAAGATTATATATTCACCCAGAGCAGTGCAGCTAAACAATGTATTTGGATGCTCGATTGCAACGTGCTGCAATTTACAAATCCTTTGAAAAGGACATCAAAATGTCACCAAGAAACCCTGAGAAAAAAACAGAGAAACCATTCCTTGTGTTTGCAATGTTGTTTCTTCAAAAGAAAAACCCAAAAATCTATCTCAAAATACTTTTGCTTGGGTCATTTTTATAGGCATGAAAATCACCAAAGAGTAAGAAAAAAACCTGAATACATAACGATCCAGTCCTGCTTTACATTGTTTTGAAAGAAAAAAAAATAGTCTTTCGACTGCTATAAAACAGTTTGCCAAAGGGATGCAGCATGAGTGAAAGCATATCAATTTATAGCTGAAACTAACAGAAGATGCTTAGAGGAGAAGCACATTGAAGTCAGCCTTCAATTGAATTTTTTAACAAGGAGAAATCTCTCTCCCAAAATAAGAATTTGTAGCCTTGAGGACGATCAGAAGAACTGAGATCAAGGGAAATAGGAATTTGTCAATGTGAGATGATATAAGTAGGGAAACAATAAGTTGGTAATATTTGTTTTTGAAGCTGTGCTCTGAGAGAATCCTGATCATTTCATTTGCTTTAATGTATGCAGTAACCTCAGTAGATTCAGTTCCTCAAACTCAATCTTGGTGATGGCAATTTAAATTTTTCACCAATTTAAAGATGGAGTTTAGTTTTAAAACTTCTCAAATATTGTTTCTTCAAAGTTAATTATGTCCTTTCTTTACAGGAGTTTGAAATTGCAGCTGAAGTGCACTACAGATTTTTTATAATGCAACATTTTCATTCTTTTTCTCTTTTAACATGTTCTTTCATGTTTAATCCTGAATCCTTAACTGATTTAAACAAATGCCAAACATTAACTAACCAATACAAAACATTTTAAATAGTATACTCAAGAGGGCTTTTTTTTTTTCCCTGTAAAATGAAGATTATTATCTTTACCCCTTCAGGCTATGATTTTTTTAAAGAAACTATGATTTTCCTAATTAATGCTGTCTGCACGCTATAACTGCATCATATTTGCCTGCCTACATGAAGAAAACCAAGGCTGCAGTTTTAATAATATGTAATATTTCCATTGCACACTTTCAGAATATTTATTGACCAAAAGTTTCTCAAAAGGCCTGACGCAGATGCTCACCCTTGCACATCATCCCATAAATCATGTAAACAGCATTAATCCTGTTTTCATTTCAGTAAAATATAACACTTGCTTTCAGTGAAATAATGACGAGCATGATATCTGATAAAGAGTTTAAAATAGCAGATGGTGTTATCACTTTGAAAGCAGGGAGTTAGCTGCAGAGAAGCAGCAGCATGCAGGATATTCTGGTCTTGCACCTTCAGATGGTACTTAGTTCTTTAAAGCAAAAACAGGCAAGTGATTGATGTTAGGCAGCAAACCGTCTGCTCCTTGCGTCCCCGGCGGCGGTGCTTATCGCTTCAGAGTTCTGCTACAGCAATACTTACAGAAGCCTTTGTCAACAAAATGCAGTTATGAAAGGAACTAGCATGAATTCTCTGCCAAAAATATTCCTGTCTCAGTGAGCAAGTCACTCCAGGATTACCTGTAAGCACTCCTGAACTTGCTAGCAGGTACCTCTTGTGATATGGATGAATAGCAAACCTAAGTCTTGTCCTAACTGTTGGTAAACAATCAGTTGCCTGGCCAGTGGGAGATGAGATTTAAAAGCTCTCTGCAAGTGGCCTAGACTGCATATTTCTCTAGGACATTTCTAAACTGACATTGAGTTCTATGTGGCCTCGAGAATTTGGGTAAGACATTCCTTGTCATTTGGTTTTTCCGAACACTCATAATTCTGGTTACCAGCCCTTATAGCCAGACGCATTTAGATGTGGAGCCATAACACAGTCCTTTACTTCTTACACCCTTGGAATGATATTGCTCTTTAATTCACTGTAAGAAACATAAAAACTTCAAACTGCTATATATATACACACACATCTTTTAAAGATACGTACACAATATCATCCATCTTTTTTAGACATTGACTTCTCTGGACTATATGTAAGCAAAGACGACAAGTCAAATCCTTATTCTGGTACAAATTCAAAGTGATTTACATCTAGCATGAATTAACAACTTTCTTGAACTTGAATTTGCTTTGGTAGGAAAGCTAATTTTTCCTAGTCATTCAAAACCAAAATTCTATTAGAGTGAAAGCTGTTAAAAATAGAAAACATTTTCATTCATCAAAGTGAATCAGTCATGACTCAGTTATGGGTTATGTGGCTAGTCATTAATTAGGCATGATTTGTGTGGCCAGTTGATTACTAATTGAAAATACTATACTTGAATTACATATATTTGCCTACTTCAGAATTCAGAAATGCCTGTCTAAAAAATCCCTACATTTTTATTACTTAGTTTGGTTGCTAGCCCTTGAGTAAATTCTACTGCCACCTAGCTAAAGAACAGACAGAGGAAGATACCATGGATAAGCATGGTGAAACTCTTAGTGTTCGTTAAAATAAATTCTAAATTACAAATATCAAGAAAGCTAAAGTAGGTGTGCTGAAACTCTGGTCTCTGCAAATGGCAATGAAACATTTTTTTCTGCTGTAACAGACCTCAGCAGTCCTTAAAGATGATTAGTCCGCCCTAACAAACGTGAATTCTTCTACATTAAATATTTTATACTATACATTTTACATACTAAAATCCGAATACATGGATAGTATCACTTTTTGTCTGCAAAATTTCAGCTCTCCCTTCCTTAGCTATCTGCTGCTTTTGTTTGAAGTATTTATGCTTGGAGAATTAATTTTTAAACCCGGATGAATTCCTTTTAAGTTCAGTCTTCTCCTTCTGGCTGCTGCCAGAGCTATTTGGACAGGTAAGACAGGTACAGCTGCTTCTTAAACACACCTTTTCCAGACAAGAGCAGTGTCCAGTGCATAGCTACGCAACCTGATGTCAGGTAATGCCAAAATTTGTTAAGTCACTCAAGAGCAACGTTAATGGGTAAAACAGAAAACAGATTTCTCAAGATCTGCAAATCACTGCATGTGACTGTACCAGATCCCATTGCAGCAACAAAATTGTACAGACCACTCATCTCATTTTCATACTATATTACCTTTGTTCTTTACCATACTCATGAACTAGAGAAAAAAATCCAAAACCAGTTAGAAATACACAGCACACCATGCATAATGCTTGAATTATACAATTACATCTTTCATGGGCCTTTCAGGTCCTCATGCTTCCAGTGCAGCTCTATTAGGCTTATATAAATATATCCCTCCTGTCCTCTGGAAACCCAATATATTTCAATCTGTAATGTAAATAATTTCTTTTTAACACACAGTGTGTGCTGATTTCACCTTAATTGTATATTTCCCATTGCGAGAACTCAAACTGTGGGATACTAGGAAAGAATTTAACCAGCAGCCTATAAAGAATAGGGGCTGAAGCTTGGCTTCTATTAACACCTCATTAGCCAGGGCCTGTACCGTATGTAAAATGAGCTAATGATTTTTAAATCTAGTTGTCAACCTATAACTTAATAATGTAGAAATCTATTTTTTCTGTAATATTGAGCAAGCTATAATACATTTTTCTCTCTACAAATCAACATGAAGCTAGTGGAGTACATAGATCTTAGCTGGTCATCATCAAACACTGACCTTTAGTGCAATCATATCATTAATACCAGAAGTGGTACTAATTGCAGTGTAAAATTTCTGATAGACACAAGCTGATGGTTTGAGGAAAACACCTTCAAGTCCTGGACATAAATATAGTTCAACTTAGTAAAACTGAAGTTAGAACCATAAAATGACTACAAGGAGGTTATAGGATTAAGTTCTAATCTCATATAAAGGAATGGCAAAATCCATGTTTGAGTTTACTGTGAATAAAGACTATCTTTAACCTTACCAAAAATCACCATTACCGTTTTGCATTGACTTGACAGGTTTAACAGTAGTTCAAGAATGCAGGACTTTCATTAACTCCCACTGAAGCAGAGTAAATGGCCATAGAGTCAAACAGGGGTTGCACAATAATTGGCAAGGGGATTGTGGTATTCCTATCCATCAGGCGACCCCTCTGCACTGGGGTTAGGACCTGATCTTGTTGCTGTGGGTTTGGAGACACGTGTGCGCTGCAGGTGAAGGTCTGGCTCGCAGTGAGAGCAAAAGGTTCTCATTCATTGTCAGATCACTACCTCACTTTCACTGAGCATCACTTTTAAAGAAAAAAAAAAAGAGACAATTTGTGAATTTATAAAAATCAAATGAGTCTCTAATTTGTGGAAGCCTTCTTCTGGCTCTTTAAAGAAACAAGACTTTAAAATAGACTAGTTAAATACTCTTTCATAACAAAAAGTCTCATGTCCGTAACCTCATCATACTCATCACAGAAGCCTTTACCTTTCCAGTCAGCACTAACAGATCTTGCAATGGCCCGAATCCCAAATAGCCACCAGCATCTGCAGTTCCAAGGGGAGGCAGTGAACAGACCTGCTCGCTTTGATGTTTCAGGGTCTTTGCAGTGAAATTTTTAACTGAGTTTACAGCTACTCAAAATTTACACAAGTGGGCTTTATCCTCTGTACCAAAACAGCAACTCACAGGACAGGCTGAAGCAACTTTGTGCACAGAGGTTGCATGACCATCTCTTTGTAACCACCCTGCACCTCGCTGGTACCCACAGCAGCCTTTAGACGGAGTAAAAGCAATTAAGATGAGGGACCCTCCTGCTGTTCCTGTTTGATTAGTGAATGCAGCAGTGACATTTGCTCATTGTCTTCATGCTTGGTTGCTACATTCTTTTGGCTGGGAGGATTGCAGGAGCTGTTCCCTGGGTGGCAGGCAGGTATGCCATTTCCAACCTTTGGCTGGAGATACGTGGTCAGGCACTCACTGACTGCAACACAGCTTGTAAAATCACTCACATTTCATAAGTGTGAAAAATGAGATGGGGTACAGTACAAGGTGAAATATGTGTTTTCATGGGAGGGAATTTAGGAGGACAAATCTTCCTGTGTCATTGGATCTGAGTGAACTGCCATCAGGCAAGGGCCCTCATTTGGCCCTCTGTGAGAAATGGATGTTTTAAGATCGCTTTGAAAATATCAGAGTTATGATGTGTTATTGGCAAATTACTGGCTCACTGCTGAAAAGAGAAGTAGTATGCAGTGAAATGTACACTGATTCCAACCATCAGAAAAGCAATTAGTACTACAAGTGAGCAGAGAAGCAGTTAATCGTTGCAGCACCATAGTGGGGAGCTTGCCAAAACTGGCAGTTAAGCCAAAGTCCTGAACCAACATAACACTAAGTCTGTTTGTCTCATTTACTGTGCTTTTCTCATCTCTCTTCCCCATCACAAGCAAACAAATATCAATAATAATTATAGCCCCCGTAATTGCATCAATGTTCAAATGCACATTTTCAACAGTAAAAGATGTGAAAGGATTATATAATCAGCATTCCTACTGTCCTCTGAAACCACAGGTTAAAACATGAGTGGTTTATATATTAAGAGAGGTCATATTATTTATGTCATTTAGAGCAATTAATAGTTTACTTACAAGAAAGCTTTTCATGACAAATATTTCTTCTTTTAAAATGTGTTTCACTACCCTATAAAGGAAAACCCCATTTCTTATAGCTTCCTAGCAAGACATTCGGACCAATTATCCTACTCAGTTTCTCCCTTCCTTATAATTGGTAATTTACCTCGCTATATAAAACACAATTAAACCTTGTTTAGAGTAAACCTGTCAACACATGGAGCTCTGGCTGATGTTAATTCTTAAATTTTATCCATACTTAAAATAGGTGTTCTAATGTACTTCACACTGATGCAGCTTAGTTATCAATTGCATAACCACCAAAATGTTCTTGAGTAAATTAGAATTTACTTATTCCCAACTGTGTCAGCAAAAAGGCATTTTCTTTTCATCTATGCATAAGAGGTAATGTCAAAACAGTATTGATTGGCCAAGCATCAGTTTATCGTACACTTACAGTTTTTGCTCCTACTGCAACAGTTATCTGTCACACATATCTAAGTATATAATCTACAAATGTATGTACTGCTGCAGAGAACTGAAATACCATGGCTGTGCACAGGTATTTTTATATATATACAGGATTAAACCCAAATCATAGGGAAGAGTTTAAATCGCATGCAATCCAGAACTGAATAAGGACACTCTGAATGGGCTAAGGAAGAATGGTTCAGGCTTCAGGTAACTGAAACTTAAATAATTTAAAACAAACAAACAAAAAAGTTGTAAGCATTCTACATACATATGTCAGAAAAAAATAACACTTTTCCTCAGTTAAACTGCAAACAGACTTACATTGGCAGTTAGTCATTTTAATTATAGTGTGATGACACTTGCTAGTTTAGAAAATGAATCATATGGTTCACAGGAATTCAGTCTTTTTGCCTTAGCTATATTTGTAGACAGATAGAATTCTAAAAGTGAAACAGACATTTAATTGTTTAAGGGCTACATGATGCACAAGAGTACATTTATTCAGCAATAATTTCAGGTTATCTTCTTCATTTCTTTCCCTCCTATTAAGAGACCTGGCAGCCTGCTTACAGCATGGAGAGTAAGTGAGAATGGCATGCAAATCTAACACACTTTCAGGTAGCATATTTCAGGAGTATAAAATCATCACTGTAAGCACCTTAAGTCTTCCAGAATTCAGTAAACTTAGTCAAGGATGCAGTTAAGTACAAGGAAACAATCACAAGATTTCTTAACAGAAACATTTTACTCTGTCAGGGGACCATCATTTAACCCCAATGCAGTACATTCGGTGAAGTCAAAGAACCTGCATTAGCATAAAGTCCTTAAAAACCTGACACACTGACCTACCTTTATGTGACAGACGTAACCTTGGCTGCCTCGTATCCGCTGCGTGACATCCAGCCGGCAACTCTAGTAACAAGCCATACAGTGCCAGGATTAAAAGGTCCTGGGCAGATGCCATCCTGCCCAAGATAAATTTCTTGCTCTCTTCACTTAAATGCTGCTGTTTGTTTGTTGTTTTGGTGGGGTGTTTTTAAGGCTCCAACTTCCACTTCTACTTTCCCAGTGCAGTCAGATCTCTGTCTTTGGTCAGTTTGTGGGGTATCTCTGTGTGATATTCAACGTTCATCAGAGCAGCGCACAGCCTCAGCTAGCCATTTGTCAAGCTGTGCAAATGTCATGTAAAAATATTCCCTCCCTAGGACAATTGTTTATAAAGTGCGAGGACATTCCAAGGCGTTACTCTGCAGTGTTGTGTCTTGAGCTGTCTCTAGTAACTCTGCCACTGGATTCAGGAAGAAGCTGTATTTTCAGTCCCTCCTGCAAGGCAATTCATTCAGAGAAGGAGGGAGGGAAAAAAAAAAAAAAAGGAAAAAAGGAGAAAGCACCCTCCTCCTTGGTGCTCTTCAGAACTCAGCCCCTTGCTCTGACTTGCCAAACAGCTAGTTTTAATTCACCTTTCACCTTTGCTAATTAAAAACAAGAAGTGCCATTCCCTCCTGGAGTTGCAGGATCCACCCAGCGGGAAGCCAGGCTGTCAGGCTGCTGTATTCACTGAGAAAGTTCAGGGAGGGTTGAGGCAATATACAGTACTAGCTGCTTCTAGGAAGCATTTTAATCCACATGCCGCGCACTGATTCCTCAATTGCTTTGTGGTTTCACGTTGTAAAGTGTCGGGAGAAGGGTCAGAATTCTTCCTGTCCCTCCCTTTCGAAAAGTCATTTCAGCTTTTGTTCCCAGCTCAGTTTTAGAGGAGGATCAACCCTTGCATTAACCATTTAAGTACATTATCACTTAGAGTCGTTAAACAGCATGCTACTAAGTGGATCAGAATAAAAGATTCCAGTTGTATATCCTTTCCTACTTTAAGGAAAAAGATTCTGCTTTTACATCTTATTTTTTTTTCCCCAAAATGTGCTTTTAGACAGTAGCTTCTCCTCTTTACATTTTAAATGTGTACATATCTGGAACCTTAAATCATCTATACATGTGAGTAAAATTACTTATCTGACCAGATGCCTGTAGGATTGATCAGTATTAAAAAAAAAAAAAAGCCTGATCAAAGTGTTGTGATGATAAACAGCATCAGATTTACAAGTGCCAAGCGGCCACCTTGGTATTTGCAACTAACAAATATCTGAAAACTTCATCTCTTTTTTGCATCTTGTGTAACTTAAAAATATACCCATGGCAAGAACTAGATTTTTATAAATGAAAACTACAGATGTCCGGAATACATTAATTAAAGAATAAAGTTCTCTGTAATTAAGATTTCATTCATATAATCATTTAGGGTTATGCAAGGTGCATTTTAGACACTAACAATTGCACTTTTTTTAATGGGATGAAGCGTTAAATCCATGTTAGGTCTTTATCTTTTGCATTTTTTTGTAAAGAAATAGAATCACAAAGAAAGGGAAATGAAAACTAATATATGCATCAACAATAATGCACTCAAACAAATTTGGTAGTCAACCAAAGATAATGATATTTGGAGAGAAAGATTTAAGAAGAGATTACTGTATGCCAGCAAACTGAAAAGAACCCAGAACAATACTGCAGTGAAATGGTATTAAATGTAATAGAAGGATACATGGATGGGAGCAGACATATTTGTTCAAGAAGAATAAAATATATGAACTACTAGGACAGAGAAAAAATACAGCTTCAGTGAAAGGACAGAAGTAAATCATCAGAGTGCCCAAGGACTCCTGGAGGCTGCTGCATAATCAGGAGCAGGGAAGAGGTCATGTCTACCTGTTAGTTCTCCAAGAGCAGGTCATGTTCACATACCTGGGCTTGCTTTGAATCAGCTGGAGACTGTGCCAGTAGCAGTTAAGCCACAGGAGCATAAGCTAAATCACACAGCTATTTGCTCCATTTCTAGCACACAACTGCAGGTTGCAGTGGATTTTATGCTGATGTGCCAGCTGTCTGGCAGTAGCTCAGCATGAGTATTTGAGACATTGTCAGTGGAGAAGGCCATGCAGGCTCTCCCTCTAAGCACGGACCCCAGCATGGATGACTTTATCGCCTACCCAGTGGGATTGTTATTATTGGCACCTTTCTGTAGTACTGAGGCATACAAGTGTTCTGCATTTAAACCATTAAGTTCTGCTCAAAGGGGCATGATCTTGTGCCTCTTAAGGTTAGTGAAGATTCTCCTTAGGTTGTGATTCTGTGATTCTTGGATTTTTCCTAAAAAAACCCAAACATAAGTGCAAAGTCCCAAACCTCACTTCTCTCTAAAACTCCCCTCCAAGCTGTTTTAGGGTGTTATTTATTAATTTTCCCAGGCTTCAGCTGTGATTTTGTATTCTCAACAGATTGAATGTGTATACTTTGGGTATCCTGAGGTGGTATCAAAAAGTTAGTGTGGCAAGTTCAAAACAATTTCCCCAATTTTAAAGTTCTGATTTCATTTTCCATCTGGTTAAAGTGAACAGGAGGAGAGAAGGCACAAGGGAGCTGCTTGAAATTATTGGGCCTTATTTTATATTTAGATAAGATGTAGGCTGCAGCAGGTCTATTCAAAAAAACCAGATATATACAAATAAGGGCAATTCCCCCACCAACCTGAGCTTACATGCACTCACATGCATTTCTAACCCCACACATCCCAGCCATTACACAACTCCTTGGCTCCCTGCAAACACATGACCCAGGGCTGGAGCTCCAGTAGAGTCAGAAATACCCGAACAAGCTGATTTTCATATTTGTGCCCAAGGACAAAGCTTTTTTGTCTGAAACCTGATTCAATCAGGGTGGGCTGTGTGGGTGCCTCAGGCTCCTTCCCTGCCTTCCAAGGGAAAGGCTGGGGCAACGGCACAGAAGCAGAAGCTGGAGCTGCTGCTTGATGTTCTGGCTTTGGCTGTCAGCAAGAGGTGCTGGCATAGGGAAACTGGCAATGGCTGCTGGGCACGGTGAAAGATACCTGCACTGGAAAGAAACCTAACAGAATAGAGGAGAAAGGGAAAGTTCACAGATCGGGATATGCAGGAGTTTGATTTTTTTTTCCCTAAGTTAATGGTCTCATGGGGTGAATCTTCTCATTATAGTCCTCAAATTGCTGTGTAAGGATTGCAAACCTTACACTCTTATACAAGTTTTGTAGCAAAACGAGTAGTGGAAAGGTACACACAATCTCAACTCAAGAGAAATGTGTGGCCTTAGGCAAGGCAGTCACTCTCTCTGCCTCAGCATCTTTTCAGTTGGATAGGTACATGTTCTTACCCCAAGGGGTGTTTTAGGAGACTTCTTATAAGGTTTTAAAGAGTAGGTGGAAGGATGGCAACACAGATGTTCAAATATTAGGATTCAGTCTCAGATGAGTACAAATACAGGTGCCCCAGGGCTTTGGAACCCTCATGTAGTACAGTGCCGGGTCTCTGAAGAGTAAATAAGGTGGGTTTACTGCTTATTTTCTGTTAATAAGGCAAATACAGTAGATCTCTGTCAAACCTGAGTTTGTTTCACTAGTAAAACCTCCAGTTAAGTAAATGCTGACAGATAAATAAAAAAACAAAGACTGGAAACTCGTAAGTAAAGAGTATTTGAAAATTGAAATGCAAACCCTGTGTTTGATTGCTGGGGTAGAATATCTATAATTACTGTCCTAAAGAGAAAGACAATAAGTTTTTTTAATAGGAAAAAAAAAAAAGGTTTCTGTGTACATTTGCACTTTTTATGTACTGTAAGGAAGTCCATTAAAAGAACTACAAATTAATTGTGAGTCGCTATGTAAAGTCTGTGAACCTTAGTTTGATTTGCTACAGCTGCTGCAGATCCAGAGCAATTGTAATGAAATCGTTGAGCCTGTAAATCTAAGAACTCTAACACAAAATACTTCTGACATATTGTGTGAACTGGTTTAAGTTTAACTGATAGAGTGAAATGTAAACTCAGGCGCACGATATAAATAAGTAGATTTGCAGCTACTAGAACCAGTAACAAATTCTAAACATTATAACTATAAAGCAAAATGAAATGTTTAGAAAATTTAAAGCTAGGGTGGTCCAAGAATTGCCATAACCATAACTTAAAACCAGTTTTAAAGACTACCTCCTTCTTCTGATGATGATACACTGAGTCACAGCAGGAATTCTCTCTTTATTTCTGTCTCTTTCTGACTATGTTTGCAGATCTAAAGAAGGTAATCAACCACAAAAGGAGCTGTGTGGCCTTCACTGAAGTTAATGAAACCTGTATCTGCATTAGTACTGTAACATGCAGTAGATACAGTGCACAGGTAATCATATCTTCATTAATTTAATAGAAAAAGCTTTCAAAGACACTTAAATAACAACTAGTCTTATAGCGCTTCATCTGTAAACCTTTTCTTTATGTCCCTACTTGTTCACTGGGCATTGCAGTTCATATCGACATGTCGACTTTCAGATTCTGTCAAACAGAAACTCTTACAACAGATATAGGAGATGAAGGAAAGATCTGTATACCATGTGGCTGTTAACTCTGCTTTATCTCTGCCCTTGAGGTGGGAATTCATGTCTGCTCCAGTCTCCGTCACAAACCGGCCACCGGCTCTCTTACGTCAGCAGTACTGGAAGGAATGGTTACACCAAGCTGCTTGTCAGGTACTGCAGCGTATTAGGTAAGAGTGCTGACAAGACACAACAAGAAAGTGAAAAAGCTGATCCAACAGGTGAGTAATCACTCAATAATATCTTCTGGAATCTCAACGAAAGTAGCACAACCACCACTTGGATGACCCCACTGCCCCTCAGGAGGATATGCTAACTGATGGCAGAAGAATGTTGCCAGATCTTGTTTGTTACAAGGAAATAACAGGAAATAATAATAAAACTTGGTCCTCTACGGAATTTTCAGATAAGAAATATTTTAGGTCTTTGCTTTTGTTAACAGGAATTGGATTATAACCCTATGTGAAACTAGATGTGTTTATATGTAATGTCTCCAGGACGGGGAAGTGTTATTTCTCTTGTTTTATACACAGTGAGTTCTCTTTGATCCAAGATCAAATTTAGACAATATTCATTAAGCAAAAGAGTTTGACAGAACATGAACCTGTACTTCAAACTAGCCACAAAATTACATGATAAATTAATGCTCTGGAGGAAGAAAAAGAATTTCAATTAAATTACAGTCCTCTTAATTCCAGAAGGACTGGGTTTTGTCAAGTAAATATGGAAACACACTGTCCTTGGAACATTGTTGTTTGCAGTAACATTATTTCTATGACTAATTACAGGTGAATGTCAATACTACTTGGGATATATATTGGTACTTTGGCTAACCAATAAAAAATAGGTGGAATAAATGTTTCTTTCTTCAAATGCATACCTCTTAAGGGATTTCTTTATAGGTTGCACTAAAAAAAACCAGACATATTGCTGTATCTTATTCCTGAAATCAACTCCATGTGCCTGACTTACGATTAGTACATGGGTCACAGCAATCTGTACGGTTAGTTATGGATGAAAATCGAATTACTGATTTCTCTAGGGGAGTGTATTTTTGATGATATTTTTGCTACTAAATAATTACTGAAGTCTCTCAAATGAAAAAAAGAAATGAAACAGTTAGTTGTTTGTTGAAGATGAAGAAGAAGATGAAGATGAAATATAGCATGACAGATTTTCCACTGATCACTGAGCAGGAAATAAAAATGTAATGGTCAAAAGTCTAATATTATGGCTATCAGATACTTCCTATTAACTCAGAATGAGGAATATATTTTATTAAAAGTTAATGATGCCCATTTTTTATCCCATGTTATCAATGTGAATACCGTTTGTTTCCCCCTTTACGTGATTTTGCTTCCAGTTGGTTGCTTCTTGGTTCTTCATTATTTAGAAAAGAGACAAAACAACAAACAAATATCCAGTTAAGGAAAAATATTTTATGCCTTAAAGGTGTCATTTAGTTACCTCAGTTCTTAGCTAATAATTTCTCTATGCAAGAATAAGTGGTTTGGCCATCTTCAGAGACAGCTGTAAAAAAAATTTCCTTTCCTTGATCAGACACGCAAAATTATAACCTACACGTTTTCTGTCTGAAGCCTATGACCATCATGTGATGCAATTACCATCTTAAGGTGAAATGAAAAAAATAAGCCGTTTTGATCACAAATAAGTTGCAGATTTTAAACCTGCAAAAGCATTTTGATGCAAAATATTTAAAAATCAGTTCGAGTTTTATTGCCCATTAATGGAGTCCACGTTCCTACTTAAGCAAGGTGATGACATCATCAGTCTGGACACAAGTCCTGGGCTACACTTATTTTGTATTTTTACCGACACCTATTAGTGAAATATGCATGCCATGACAGATCTCAAAAGCAGAGAGCTGGTATGTGCTGTGATTTGCATCAGTGGGATGTAATCTGCTTTCAAGAGTGAATTAGATTTCTTATGACGGCAATGTGGGTCCAAAACCTGAAGGAAATATGAAGGAAATCTAAAGACGCTCTTCTGGCACTTAACACGGAGCCTGCTTGGAAGTGAGCTGTCTGTGTTCAACTTCAGTGCGGAAAGAAGCTTAGCGGATACGGTTCTGTGTCACGGTGGTTAAAGCATTAATTCTCCCCCTGGCTTAAAGACGTCAATAGGTAAATATCCTGCTTCGAATCCCTCTACAGCTGTCAGGCAGCTAACATTCAGGTGCTGTGATGCTGAGTACTGAAGCACACAAATCCCCAGTGTTCTTCAGCAATTCCTGGCGAGCAGTGGCTGATCTCGCTGTAGCCACGGGGGGCTTTGGGAAGCACAGGAGATGTCAAAACTCTCAGACTCTGCACAAAACCTCCCAAAGGAAAGGGACCCCAGTGTGGTGGGAACTGAACAATCTATTTCCCTTGGGGTCTTCAGAAATCCCAGCATTAACCAGATCATAACTTTCAAAGAAGAAAACCACAAAATCCACTGTTACATTTCTAACCACTTTCCTGTACGTGCACACACCCCCCTCACCCACGCTGCCTCACAGAGAGTAATATCTCCCTGTAAGAGAACTTCTGGTCTGATTGACTGACTGCCCTTTGCTGGGTGGTAGCTGAAACAAAAAGATCTGGCTCTGCGTTCAGAACTTGGGTGTTCTTTACACCACAAATATTTTTTTTTACCCTCTGCTTTATTATTATCATGAAGAAAGTCTTTATCATTGGATTTCACTTTTGACATCTGTCTAGACAGATATTTATTTGAACCACCAACACATTCACTTAAAGAAAAAGAGAAAAAAAGGAAGAAAAAACCCCCAAACCAAAGGCTTTAATATATTGTCTTTATTGAAGAGCCAACGACTTCAGCTTTAAAGAAGTCTCTGGACAGGGTATCAAACAGAATTAAGTTAATCCTTTAAATTACAACCTTGAGGAAATGAGAGAGGAGTGTCAGTCTATTTTGCAACTAGATAAGTGAATACTTTATCTTAGGAAAATCTGTTGTCTTCCTGTTAAGATCATTTATATTGTTGTTAAGGATGTTCAAGTATTACCCCCATCAGCTAAGATACAACCCTGTTCATAATCATTTGTCATTGTTCCAGTAGCAAAATCTCTGGTTACATTAGAATAACTATTCAGAAACCCAGTGTTACAGCTATGTAGAGAAAGTGCAGTAGTATTGCCAGATGTGAGAAAAACATAAAAAATCAATTCCTAAGGCTGTGTTGTCTGACATAGAAATTTCATCTACACAAATTTACCCAACTCAAAAGAACAGTAACAAGATAGAGCATAAACAGGAGGTGAGCAACTGTCTCTATGTGAAAGGCTGTCCTAAGGCAAGGGAGGATCATTCCTTCGCCATAGCTGAGCTGAATTCAAAGTTAGAGGCTGGAGCTGTGAAACAGGGTATCAAAAAAATCAAGGAAAGCATCATGGCAGCAGGATGAATTAGGCAGTGGACTGGCTGGCTCAGGATGTGGTCAAAACCATGTTATTTGTGGCATTTTTAACTAGGCTACCCTGCCCTGTTAGGGTGGTGTACCAGATGATGTATTAGTTGTTTTGCATCCCTTGATGCCATGATCTTATAAATGTTGTGGCTCAAGACCGTGTCTATTTTGAATTTACAAAACCACTTTGTATGTAGTGGGCAAGGCAAGGATTAGAGAGCCAATTAATTAGACCAGTACAAGACTATTTATATAGGGACTTTGTACACTGGATGAGGGCACAGTGAAAGCCACATTTCTCTGGTTAATCTCTCTGTAGGGATTCTCTGAATCATAATTTGTTTTTATATGTGACCATCTTCCTCCAAGACCAAAGAAGGGCACGACCCAAAAGGCAAAGTCACCATACAACTGTAGTTTAGTCTGCTATGACTTCCCTGCTCTAACACAAAGCACATGTGTAGTCCCTAAAATAGAAAAGTTAAAGTAGACAAAACCAGAAGGACAGACAAATTATGGCTGCCTGGGGGAATCCCTGATTTACCATACAGCAAGTTATACAGTCTGGTGTTATACAGTCTATGCTAGTTGATACTCAACAAAATTACCACAGTAGTTGCTACGATAAAGTTTTAAAAATAACAATAATTAAAATATTAGTTGTTTAATCACCTGGAATACAGGAGTGCTGTGTAAAATGTAGAACCCTCTCATTTTGGTTTCTATGTATGACTTCTGCATCTGTGTAGCTCTTATTCCTTCAGTTAAATTTTCCTAAGATTTCAGAGCCAAATCATTGCATCATCAAAAATGCCAGAATCAGGATGGCCTCATATTCTGGTTGTGTAAAATGGCTTTATTCAATTTCTATTAATAGGGACAGCTAGGAACACCAAATATCCTGAAATTATAACTCTGTTGATGGGAAATGTGAATATGCTAAACATATTAATTAAAAAAAACAAAACCTATTTTATGCATTACATTCACAACACAGAATTTTTGGGGTTGCATCAAGTTAGTTGCAGCACTCTTTATGAAAACTGAAAACACTATAAATATAATAAACTTTTTCTGTTGCAGTAATCCAAGGCAACACTTCAGACTTATCCTTCTGACTATAAGCAGTAGCACTGATTTCAACAGTGCCATTCATGTGTTTTAAGTTAAGCACATGGTTTGGTGATTTGCTATTTGGGGCTCAAAATCCTGGATTTCTTTAGTAACAGAAAAATAAGAAATTTAACAAAAAATTTTTGTTCCCAAAGATAGAAAAGAACAAGGTACTCCTTAGTTTCAGACCTGTTTATCCTATTTTGGGAATTCCCCCAAAACAGACGATAATTTCTGTGAAACTAATTCCACATAAAGATAACATTTTTGCATCTGTACAGTAAAAAACCAGTTCTGAGATGATGGGAAACTGAGGGTTTAGTTCGGCAGAACCAGTTCCAGAGATGTGAAGGCAGGAAAATGGGGGCCAGGGGTGGAAGTGGGATTGGAAGGTATATCACCAGTACTAAGATAATTGTGGGATGCTTTCTGACTACAAGAGTGAGTGGAACAAACTGACCTGTTTACATACAGCTTAGGGATAATTCCTTCTAATGCAGATTGGCCACATCCATTTACATAAAGTGTGAATCAAAGGTTTCTCTGCAATCCTGAGTTCCTGAGGTGTTTTGCTGGTTTCAAACTGTCTGATAAGGCCTCATGGGTTATGTCACAGTTCACTAGTTTGGTGATTTTATGAAAGAAAATTAATGTTCAGTGATTGCATGCCACCACGTGAGTTATGAGGGCTTGTGAGCTTTTCTGAGGATGCAAAGCCTACAGAGATAGTGTTGAAAGCCTCTGCAGGACCAAGACTGGTGCAGCCTTTCTGTGCCAGCTACCAAGAAGCATTCCTGGAGTAACTGGAGCAAACTGGTTGGCAGAGTCCAAAAGGAGTCAGGGAATAAAAGATATTAATTAGTCCTGAGCTGGCACAATGATAAGAGGCTAAGATGGGCTCCAAGAGATTTTAGAGGCACAGGAGGGAGGGCAGGGACCTTTATCTTTGTTCTCCCTTTTCATCTGGGGGGCAGGAGCCATTCCTTCCTTCCCATATGTGCAGACCCCCTGCCTTCCCTGCTGCAGCCTTTTCCTCCCCTCAGTGTTCTCACTGCAGTGTAAGCACTCCCCCTTTTTCCTTGCTACTGATACCTCTCTTATACATCTTTCTTTGTATCTTAGACTGGCATGAAGGCTGAGCTTCTTCTACATGGAATGAGGATGGATCAGTTCCTTCCTCTTCAAAAGGACAAAGTCAGCATGGAATCTAGAAACTTCAGTAGCAGTAAAAGTGCTCCTGCCTCCCCCAGCCTGTGAATGGATAGTTACAAAACATTCAGTCTCAAAGACTCTTCCTCATCCCAGCTGCAGATAAAGTGGATTGTCTGTTGCCTCTTGCAGGACACACTTGTAGGCAATTGCCCCTCTGTTTGTGCTGTGCAAGCTTTTAACAGCCACATACTATTCTGTGAGAACAAATTCTAATCAGTGCCTAGCAGTTATTTTACTTTACTGGAAATAAACATTATTTAGGAGGTTAGGTTAGCCACATCTGTCATCACACAGCTCTAACTAGTCGTCAGTTTCTGACCGAATCTTTGTACTATGAACTTGCAGTGAATTTTCTGATTCACACACCACGCCTCGGTTTGCATTGCACTGCAGTGGAAGAAGATGCAAACTGGATTCCTTTGTGATGAAACTAAAACGGAAGATACATTCCAGGATTGCACCAAACACGTCCCTGCTGTTGCTGGGCACCAGTCCAGGGTATCAAACTACAAGTAATCCCAAATCAAGCTCCTGGAATTCATATAGCATGGATGTCATGTCTTGTTAATGTTATAAAAACTAATCAAAATGACTGTTGTCTCCTGGCTGCTGATAAATGCGGACTAAATTGGTTGAGCGGTTTCAGACACAACTACTTTTCATGGAAATAGCTAGGAAGTGATTAGGCTCATAAAAATGATAAAGCAAGAGTGTGCATCTTACCTATGTTAATCCAATACCTCTGTGTTTACATACCTAGATATGAGTGATCCAAGTTTATACTATGTAAAAAATTTGATTTAAACTCATGAATCCAAACTCCTCTTGGGATTTTTTGTCTTTTGTTTTTAGTACGAAAGTGCAGTAATTTGACTTGTGGGCCAGTATTTTTGCATGCCCACCTCAGACAAGATCATCTGCCATAGACCTTCTTACACCTTTCCTCTGAGGTTCACTATGAATATAATCTTTCATTCAGCAAAAACACTGTGTTATGGGGTTTTTTGAGAAAAAGAATTTTGCATTCTATTTAACTTGAGACTGAATTTTCCCTTTTAATATACTGAAACTTCATTTTCACTTTTAAAGTACTGAAGTACAATTCTTTCACATAGCACTATTCACAGGACCTCACCACATCTGGCACTTGGTTCCCATGTTCAGATCATCAGACTAAAACACTCAGCAGAATGGAAGCCTGTCTGAGAAAGATTA
This sequence comes from Cephalopterus ornatus, assembly GCA_013396775.1. Lineage (NCBI taxonomy): Eukaryota > Metazoa > Chordata > Aves > Passeriformes > Cotingidae > Cephalopterus > Cephalopterus ornatus. The sequence continues at coordinate 1,029,273 of VZRE01004381.1, read as the reverse complement.
CTATTACTTGTCACTTTTATGGAAATGTGCCATTTTCTTCTAAAAAAGGGGTGTGCTTGATCAAGAAAGCCTGCCAACTAAAATTATATATTTATAAATACATAAATCTTCATCAGCCATAACTGGGAGTTTATTTCTCTGTGGACTGAACACCCAACAAATGACCAATTGACTTCTGTGTTTGAATAGCTGTAAGATGGGAGGAATTATTTGGTACTGGAGGTCATATTTTATTTACTTCAGTTCAAGGGCCAGTAATTTTCCACAGCTAATATCCTGTTTTTAAAATATCTTTAAATTATCTCCCTAAAAATAAAATTGCATGCTCACACATGTCGTTCGCTGGCACTAAACTTTCAGAAAAATTTAATTTGGAGCTTGTGTCATTGAACTAGTTCTTTCGCCAGATATTCTAAGGAATTTTTCTTAGGGTAAAGATTTCCTTGAGTCTTTTCCCCCAGATTTTAATGCTGTCAGGATCTTATGATTATTCTCTTATAATTTCTGTAGGACACCCACAAGCTTGACCCCCAAATCCATGATCTAAGAAATATTTTTCACTGAGCTATTATTCACCAGCATCACCTTTTTCAGTTGTTTGGTGGGTTTTTTTGTGTTTTTTTTTTTGTCTGTTTGTTTGTGGGTTTTTTTGGAGGGAAATTGATACTTACCACAAGTACAGTCCTGTTTGAAAGAAACAAGAAATACGTATAGAATTCACCAGAAATTGATCTACATTCCTTTAGACAGAGAAAGGAAAGAGAACACCTTGGTGCCAAAAAAAAATGTTTGCAAGCTGTATGTCAAAGAGGAGCCAGCACAAAAAGATGAAGGTAGGTGCATAGTGAAATTGAAAAATGTCATTTCAGGCAACTGTGTTTTTAAGATACGATATGGAAACAGGTAAAGGTAAAATTAAAAGAGAATGTTTTAAAGGACCTACGAAGAACACAGTCTGTCATAGTATTAAGGTCTCAATGACTTTGGTTATGGAATGGGCACAGATGTTTCATGTCTCTAGACCACTTCAACTTTGCCTCCACAGCCACAGCAGTGGGAGAAGCCATCAGTTCAAAAAGGATTTGCTTTGTCAGCGTTTGGGCCTAAGTATCTGCATTTAATTTTAGAAGCAACAGCATAGAGAGAGAGACTGTACATTTTGGTGCTCAAGTGTACTTCAGCGCTGACAAGGGAAAAAACACACCATCAATCTTGCTCACAAGAACCACGTGATTCTGTGCAATCAAATCTATCGCTGTACCTTTTTTGCTGAGGCTGTGACAAAGTGCCACATGTCATTTTAGGGTATTAAATCTAGCTGAAAATGGAACTCGGCCTAAATATGTCACACTGACCACTGGTCAACAAAACCAGAAATTAGCCTCTTGTGTCTGCTAATATTCTGGACTGGATTTGGCCTGAATCAAATCTCTAAAATTCTTGGTACTCTGTAAGTTGTAAATTTGAATCAAAAATTATATTCTGTAGACTATATTCATTTTGGAACTGTATTCTTCATAAATTTTTAATTTCATTCCATGTTATTTGGAACATAGAGAATGCAAAGAATTCAGGAATAATAAAAAAATAATAATCAGTGACAGTTTTGTGAACTGGTTTTAATTTGGAACTCCTCCTTAGCTCAAGCTGCCCTTCATCCCTGTGGGACTTCCACAGCCATCCAAATTTAATTGACTCCTGAGTAGCAAAATGCTCATTTAAATTTCCTGGTCTTTAGTCTACTGTAAAGACTCATAGCAGCATTTATGATGCTGCATTGATCAAAATGTGTAAAAAAGTGGCTTTTTTCAGGTTGAAATTCCTCAACATTTCATGTCTGAGTTCCTTCTATAAAATATTTTTATTATTACCAAATAGCAGAATGTTATTGCAACCCTTGCTTGATATTTTGAGTTTAATTCCCACATAATAAAAATAAAATGTAATGTGTTCGGTCTAATAATTATTTCCCTTTTATTACACATAACTTGCTTTTAAGCATGTATTTTAGTCTCTCTCAGACCTCCCTCACCAATTTCTTCCCTTTTTATATTTATTTTCATACTATTTCTTCATATGGATAATTTCTACAGTTAAATAATCATCAAACTTAAAAGCAAAAATTGGAAAGGGATTTTACTTGTAAAGTTTGTTTATGTTTTGGAGAGCAGGCTTATGATTTAGAATCTTTGGTGTGAAGAACATGAGATATTGGTACAATGTTTCCTTCCACCAAAATTTCACTGGCAGCAACAAGAGCTGTGTTTAAATTTATGGTGGTCACCACAAAAACATTTACTCCATCTAGAAACCTGGGAAAATTGCACAAACACTGATGCTGTTCTATGAGCTATAATTTTAACCTGAAGAAAAAGGCTTAACAAACCTTATTTAACAGTCATAATTTTCATCCAAGGAAATAAAAAGCACACTTAAACAGGTAGATAAGCAGAACAACATATACAAGGAGGATACATATCAATGCTTAGCAGTCTTTATCTCCATAGATGCAAATCTTTTTAAAATAACTACCTCCTAAATGTAACACACACAAAACCAAGGATGTCTTAGACCTCTCTATCTGTCCTTTCCCTTTTTTTTATCTCTTTGTTCCACCCAGTGACAAATAATCTCTTTCTCTTGTGGCTTTCTCTCCCCTCTGGAGTTCTTAGGATGGAACTGGTGTCGTGGTCACGAAACTTAAATTGGCCTTGAATGAACACTAAATACAAAGTTCTTTGCACCTTAATATTTGTCAACTACTAGTGTTAAGTCTCAGAAATGCATCTCAGGCTATATTGTAGGTACATCTCTTTATTGACTGTCGTGGGTGTTTAGATGTCTGTGCTCTATAGCACAGTTTAGAGAATTATACTTATTTAAGCTGCCAAATTTGGCTGAGCTAAAATCTACCTGAGTGTCTCAGGGTTATCAAGAATGCAGTCTGTCTCCTTAAAATACTGACTATATGTGTTGTGTTGTTCAATAGAAAATGTGGTTCCAAATTACAAGCCCATTTCTTCCAATCTGCAGCCATTACATATCAGCACATCTGTTTTGTTGTTTCCTTGGCTGGCTACAAAACTTAGTTTCAAGGTTCAGAAAAACAGAATTCACTTGAATAATAACAAGTTAGCTGCCTCCTTGCACAACTGCTGAAATGAATACACAGCTTTTTGCTGCTTTTTAAACCTGCTTTATTTGGAACCAAAAGAAAACTGCAAGAATGTCAAATGAAAGATGCTGAACAGCAACACATAATTTCTATCCTGAAGGATTAATTCAGCAGATAAAGCCAAATAATTACCATTCAGGAGATCCAGATTCAATTCCTGGTTTTGCTTTTGTGATGTTTGTTCAGGTCATTTAATTTCTTCACGCCTGAGGTTCCCCATAATTAAAAACAGAGATATTACTTTACATGTTAAAAGTATACAACAAGGATATTTCTTTAAATATTTATGAAGTCTAAACATACCAAGTCTGGAATACAAACACCTTTTGGATAGACCATCATCTTCTAAAAACGTATACATTTTAAGCTTCAAAATACTTTACACATCACACTGTAAGACTAATTCTTCTTATTCATATATTCCCTGCTTAAACAGCCTCAGGAGAAGCAAGTTGAATTTTAAATAAACCATGTTCTTTCACGTTCAAAAGATAAGATAGTCTGCTCTCCCAGATGCTTGAAGCCCTTTAGAAAAGTTCCCAAAACTAAGTGTTTAAAAACTTTTCCTTAAAGTCTCATGCAAAACTTGTGAAAAGGAAACAACTTCAGTTTAAGAAACATCATTTGTCATGTAAGGGAGGCAGATGTTATTAATTATCAAATAGAGATCATGCTCATATCGCACAAAAACGTAAAACGTGCAGTAGCACTGTAAGTGAACCAGAAAATTACAATGTGTTATTTTTGCTAGAGGTGGTAAAACTAACATCGTATTCAGTAAGAAGGAATGTTGCTTTTCCTTTTAAAGACAATGTTACAGGAGGAACCTCTGTGTGACTACAGTTGTCAGCACTAAAAGACTTCTTCTGTTGCATCGATTTCTGATTTTATAATGGTACAAAAGGATGAAGTTTGCACTTGAAATGAGTGACAAATCGTGGCACAGTCCAACAAGTCAGTGTGATGTGGTTCTGCTTCACTGGCTTCCTGTGCGAGTCTGAATGACCTGAAAAGGTCACTTTTCTCTCCTTCCTTGCTCTCCTTTTTCAACTGATTGATGGAACATTTTTTATTACACACCTGAGTATGGACTAGAACTATAGACTCCAAACTCAAATGCTGGTGATATTTTTTCTTATTTTATTTTACTCTTAATTATATCCAGAATGCCCAAGATATCAAATGCATTGAAATAAAATTATGTTACTCCTTCTTCTCCCAGCATCTGTTATAAGCCAAGGAAGATATATTTTTGATCTCAGGCTCCCAAATCCTTCGTACTTGCATTTCTTTTCAAATGTGATAAAATTTATTTTTACACTTACTTTTGTATTAAATTTTGACCCTTATTAAGAGGATGCTACAAGATTGAAAATTGGGTAGATATATCACAGTAATAATTGCAATAATAAATCATAGAATTATAGTATTATTAAGGTTGGAAAAGACTATTTCAACACAGCACAGAACTTGTGTGGCTTTTTTTAAAAATTAATTTCTATAGAAAACCCAATACAGAGTATTGGGTAAATATAGTACAGAGTAAAATACAGAGTAAATACAGAGTAAAACAATTAAAGCAATTAAATACTAGAGTCAAACTAATACAACATTTTTTATTGCTAACATTGCTTTTGATTTGTCACAGAATTTGCTTTCCAAAATTGGAAACTCTCACTCTTTAGCTGAGAGTTATGTGTATTTGGAATAAATTATATGACCATATGTTTTATTTTTTCTTAATGATTCCCTCGTATTGCTGTTTACTTTTTTTTTTCCTTGGGACCATTTAGTTCAAAGCTGATTCTTCTTCATTAGTCATTGATCATTCAAATCTAAAATTATCACGTGAGAAATGATAATCGAGATTAGATTCATTAACTTCTTTAATACTGCACGTTTTAACATCGCTCACACGAATCTCTACTCATGTAATCATTTTTGGCTAGGCTTTACATGAGTCCTCTAGTTGCAATCTCCATGGAATATTCAGCTTGTCATTAGGCAGACAGGTAAGAAACTAATGATCAATATAGATTATTTATTTCCTTCAAAAACTTTTAATTTTCTGAAATATCTGTTCAACTTAAGGTAGACATTGAAAGTAATTTTAAAGCATTTGAACAGTGAGGAGACAAAATATAGACCCTCTACCCGATAAACCCATGAAATTTTACAGACTTGGGAGATGAAATTTCACACATTTCAAATGCCTTATTGGTAATTAAAAAAAAAAAAAGTTTTCACAATCTATTCTTTTCCTCCACGGATGTGAAATATGCTTTGTCCTGATTACATAGATGGACCATTTAAAAATGAAAAATAAGGAATACCCTTAAAAATCTATATCTAAGTTAACATTATATTTACAATTTTCCTAAGAACTTTCATACACTCTTTGTACAGGAAACTGCAACAGGGGAAGATCTTTTATATAAAGAGTGTAATCAACCAGCTGGGGACTAAATTCTCCAAAATACCTTGTGCGGGGCTCTTTTCTGGGGACAGTCACTTGCCTGCCAGACCCAGTGGCTGATCTGGTAGGACTTTTGAGAGCTCCTTTGCTGTGGAAAAAGTGTGATATCACAGTGCCCATCGGAACTTCAAGTGGCAAGAGCTCTGCTTGGCAAAGTTGACTCCTCTTCATACAATCTGCAGTGGGTAGCTGGATGTGTGGCAAACGTGGTTTAGTAATAGTCCTGTACATGCTCTTTTCTTATACTACGATAAAGTAGGTGCCTCCTACCCCAGAATGAAGCATGGAGTTAATAAGAAAAGTCTGAAAAACAAACTATGAAAAAAGTTGGAAAATAGTTTTTTCTATGTTATGGACCAGTGCTGCTTACAGTAAAAAATATGTAGCTTTCTTTTATTTCTGATCATTGCCATACCTAGAAAGTTGAAAGTCTGAGTTTCCAAAAAAGGCAGAAAATTTCCACATGGCTGTTCAAGATTTTTTAGCTTTCCTGTTGAAGACCCTTGAAAGCAGAATGTTTAGTTTCATTTCTATCTTTCTGGACCATGACTTTTAGCTCAGATAGACTCCAGATTTTTGGTCTACATGTGTTAGCTCTTGACATTTATGTGAAATTGCAGTCCAATATTTTATTAGGCTATTGGAATAACTTTTTAAAAATGTATTTAGAGTTATATGGAATATGTTACCCTTCTTTAATATATAAATGACACTCTGCTATTTATTCAGTGACATAACATTTTCTGTTTCTCAGTTCTGCTTCATCAGTGTCAGTTAATATTACTTTGATTGTTTCTTTGCTTTTTATGCTGTATGAAATACTAACAGCAATACCTTGTTGCCTTCCCTCTCTCTGCATGGTCTGGCATTTGAATCAACACCACAAAAGCAGGGAGGTGTCATGCAGGTCTTGCCAACAGAGAGGTTTTTTTCCTCTGTAATGTAGATTTCTTCACCACCTTCTCAACCAGCCTCCCAGGAACTTTGCAAAGTTGCTAAACAGGGGAAAGAGAGTAACAGGAGGAGGAATGAATGAGTACTTGCAGCTGGAAACTACTGGGTATTTAGAGGCAGTGGAGTCTTGATTTAGCAAGGCATTTCTCCCTACCTCAGTGAACAAACACTTCTTGACTTAGAAGCAACAGCCTAACTTAATGTTCTAACTTCTATGCATAGATATTACAGGCTTAGAAAACATGAAAAAGAAGTTTGTGTGGAGTGAACATAAGGACCAATGTAGTGGATGCAACTGATAAGTTGTAGGACCTGTATACTCTATAATGACACTCATTAGACTTTTTGAACATAAAAATTCAGCTTTTTTAATTACTCATAGAGAAGTAAAATATGTTCAGGTTATGGCTGGATTACTTGGGTCTTCAGGACAGCCTGATTATTTGTCAGGTACAGAAATATGAAGTGAACTTTTAAGGAAATAGTTAGGCAAAGACAAAATCACGTTGCTGCCCCTTGAAGATACAGTGACGTGATTCTGGTCCATCTACTCAGAAATTTTCTGATAAAATGAGTAACATCCGGAATTTATTTAGGAATAATGTACTTTGTAGAGAATGCAAGAGCCTGGCTGCACAAGATTTTTTTTTTTCAATGACTAATATCCTTCCTAAAATGCGGCAGCTATTATGGTGAATCACAGTTGTCAAGCCCAGGATTTTTTCCTCTGCAGAACCAGATAACTCAGAGAAAGCCACAAGAAAACTAATGGGACCCATGGAGTAACATTTCACAGAATAATATTTCTGGTGCCTTGTTTGAGAAGAATTACAAGCCAGAATTATTATAACAATAATAATAATAAAAATAACACTTGAAATAAATATTCTCATAACAATAAGAAAAATCAATTAGAAGCTGGTAGTCCTGTCTATGTTACATGTACCCAAAAGATTAAAATTACTTTTACTTTATAGTGCATCCTCAAATAGCTCAAATATACCGATAATTCCTTATTCTGTCAAGATCAGGAAAGAAATGTTTCAGAGAGCAAAGATAAAAGATGAACTGATTGCTGATAAGAAAGATCTTTATATTTATTTTGATTATAGTAATGATTTTACTTGGCTGTGAGTTCACATTCTTAGGCAATTTTGGTCTGTTGATCCGTCTTAGAAAAAAATGCAAAATCTTTGGGTGAGGGTAGAGAGAAATTTTTTAACTTTCCCTCCCCCAAAAAAAAAAAACAGACCAAAAATATATGGCCTGCTAAATCTGACCAAGTAAGTGTCAGGCTATGTCACCTCACCCTGACCTAAATTAGATCCTTAGTTCATAAGTAGTCCCATTAATTTCTCTGACACTATTCCTGGATACAGGTGATACTCGTTCTACTTAAAGACATTCATCTGTTTTTAACAAAATCCAAATAAAGAAAGCCTGAAATGGTATGCATAGATTGCACACATCTGCTCTGATACTTCCAAAGTTAAGATACCAGTAAGGGTCTTGTATTTCTCTAATACCATTATAGACAGTGAGTGAAAACAGGACAAAAAGACAGAGTCATATAAGTCTTGGCTGTTTATTAATAGCTTTACCAATGCTATTATTAAGACTTTACAAAATGAAAATAAAAGTATCAAGGATACTTTAATCTTGTTGTGAGAACACAATAAGAATCCATGACAGCAAATTTGACAGAAAAAAAAATGAATAAAAGTAAGGTCCCTATTCTTTCTTAACGCAATTGTGTCACAGTGTAGGAGGATATGTTGGATGCCCCACTTTTAAATTCTCAAAATAAAACAAAACTAAGTATATTTTAAAGCTGTGCTTTATTCCCATGGATTTATTAGATTTCATACAGGAAAAGCTAGATTATATTTTATGTTGAGTTACCATTGAATCAGACATACTCTGAATTATGCAGGAGGTCAGACTATGTGAGTTAATGATACCTAAGGTATTCATGGACGACATTTCCATCAGAGACCTGTGACAGGGTCTGATATATCTTAACTTAGTCCCCTTCTAGGAACATGTCCATACTTAAGCTGGAGGAGAGTTTTATGCAGAGGTTGATGTCAGGCCTCCTGTTCTTCAGGTGTTTTCCAGGATGTTACATCCTTTCGATGATGCCAGTGAGACATAAATTAATTCAATTTTTTTCCCTTAATCACCACAGAGGATTTCAGCTAAGGCTCAGTTATGCCTAACAGTGACCATTATCCAGTGCAATATTCCTGATATTTGCAATAACAGTTGACTTTGGCTTATCTGACATCATTGCTATAGCTATTTTTCAGGGGACTTGGGTGGACTTGGCAAGCATCATGCATTATAACTATCAGATCCCCTAGAAACAGTTGTGGAGGCACTGAGGACAGGCTGGCACTTCCTTGCATGTGGCTGGAAAAAGCTGTTTGTTTCCTCATGGACAGCATACCCCCAAAGAGCACACAGTTACAATGGTTCTTTTATTAAGACTGACTTACGTAAAATCTGATTTATGTAACAGTCAGCCATCATTCTGAGTGGCTTAACTTCCAAAGGGATTGTAGAATACAAAGCCATTCTTTGGCTTTAAGGTTGCTACCAGCAACATGTAATAATAGACTGTAAGTCAATAGAAAATAGAAAAAAAGTTATTACATACTCAAGGCACATCGCTACTCCAGACAATTTTTTTTTAATTTTTATTTTATTCAGAATATGGACCTTAACTGGTTTTATTGATATTAATCCTAATGACTCTAAATCATAATTGTAAAATCAGAAACAAGATTCATTATCAGGTCTTCAAAATAAAAAATGTACAAGGATATGTATCCAAACAGACAGCATTCAAAATGTGCATTGATTTATTTTTAGGACTGTGCATACTGAATATCAATCACAAAGTTACCAGTGTTGTGGCAGTTGGAAGACAGCAGATTTTTTCCACTTGTGCATACATGGGTATTTCAGATTTTTCTCATTTCCTCTCTCAAGTAGCTGTTCTACTCTTTTTTTCTCTAAAAACTCCCTCAAAATCTAGGAATAAAAATCTTTTGTGACACTTGCAATTTGCTCTAAGTCCCACCAAACCAGTGAACAACCACTCTCTGTGGAAGGCTCCCCAACATCCTGTTTAGCATCAGTTAGATTACTTTCGACATGAAAAAAGGTTTGACAAGGAAAGCATTACAGCAACACTCCATGGAGGGCCATGTAGCCACCTTCTTCTTTTATTTAGATGTCTTGGTTTTGTCCCATTTAGGTTCTGTACTAAAAGCATTAAGCAAAACCGCTATGTGCCACCATTAACACACAAACTGGAGCCAAAGAAGTCAATAAAGCGTTGATATATGAGTGTGATAATCATAGTCAAGGTTACTTGTGATATTGGACAACTGAAAATACTTTATTCAACATTTAAGAAACTGAAAGTTCTAATAGCACCAGCTTGGCATTAAGACTGTGATTTACTGATTGGGTTAATTCAAGTTTATCTTCACTAATAAAACTGGCTAAAGTTCTTGCTGTTTGAAGACATTAAATGTGTCCCAGTATAATCTTTCAATGAAAAAAAAAAAAAACAAAAGAGAATGAATGTAAGTAGAGAGCCAAGATCCATAAATATTTTATAATAAGGCCTGTTCATGTATTCTTTGAAAATCTATTTAGAAAAAAAAAATTTAAAGGACAGATCTGGGAAGGAAATGCTGCATTGCATCAGACAAAAAAATATGCTCTTTGTTCTGATTTAATCTGTACTCTTCTTGTTTTTGGGCACTGATTCCTCCTTGTCAGTGTTAATCCCCAATTGTTCCTACCTTAAAAGCTATCTGATTGAACTTCTTCTTCAATCATTCTCTAACAATTGGATTGATTCAATCCGTTCATTCATTCAAAGATGAGAGAAGACACGACAAGAAAAAACAAGTGTGTTTTTTTCTTGTATTTCAACGAGACACAGCAAGTCATAGCAGATATTCAATGCAAGGCCCTTTGGGCAAAACACATAACACCAACTTTTCTACACTGGAATAAGTGGACTTGCAAAATATTTCCTATCTCCAATGTACAGCCATCATTTCCATTTGACAGCTTCAGATACAATCACATTTCTTCTGCAAGGAACTGAGAACGGGTGAGGAGGTCAAGAGAATTTATTGTACTGTGACTGAAAGCAGGACTTTTGATAGTCAGAGCACACTGTTTCCATGAATTCAGTGGAAAGCATCGTAACATATTTTGTTAGTACAAAATATGTATTTCATCTTTGCTGCAAGATATTCCTGTTGATCTGTGCAAGAGGGAGAGAAAATACACTAAAGTTCCTCCAGTAACCCTCCTTGTTCTTGGTTAAGCTACTATTAATTAAAAAAAAAAAGAAATAAAATGTCCTGAGTATTTTAGATAACAGAGTAATCTGAAGTAGGCTTCTAGAAAACTGAGTGGTAAGGATCCTCATTTTTTGCCCATTTCATAGAAGACTGCTATGGGCTCAGTAGAAGTGGCTGATTTTCACATTGTAATTTGGAGAAATCCATACAATCAGCTATAGAGTGGCAGCCATAGTGGTAACTCCAAATAATCAGTGTTCTAATTCTCAAATGCCAGAAGTGAGGCTTTTCTATAGGAAGAGTTCAATGGGAATTGCAAGAACCATGATCATTTTTATAATAAAAATAAGACCAGACATAATTTTAAGGTTTTGAAGTATTGATAAACAAGGTCATCACTAGCAAAATATGTCTGTTTATCTGTTGTGGGAATGTGAAAATGCAATGTGTTATTGCTCTAAAGTGGGGAAAGAGGAAGGGAGAAAAGCAAGAGGGAAAGAGTAAAGCAGAACAGAATAAAGTATTTTCTCTTTTTAAGTTATGGGATCGTTTTATTTCCTCATGTAGGTGATTGTGACTGTGCTGCAAAAGCTCAGACATGAACTATGATTCTTTGGGGTGCTGTACTGATGTTAAACTGAGATTAAGTTCTCTCCCACACAAATCTATTTCACTTTAGAATTTAATATGGATGAAGTAGCTTTTATAAACCTTCCAACTGGAGAAACATAATAAGATTTTGACAACTTTACTAGCAAGTGTCACTTTGCAAATATATAAAGCTAGGAATTGATTTTCTTTCTCTAATCTTCTAGAACCAAGATGTAGCTGAGAGTTCTAGGGATCAGATCCATAATGGCGTAAGAAATGAAGGATATAGGCTCTTTTCTTGATATTAGAAGCAACTGGAATTACCAGACAAGATGTAGTCCTTCTCATGCTACATGTTTTGCAGATATTTAGTGAAATACTGTCCCTGTAGTAACTGAAATTTGCAAAAGAACTAAAGGAAAGAAAGAGTCACAAATTTTGAATTTACATCTATTTACTTATTTATGGCTTGAACTCACATAGAGAAAGATAAGCATAAGGAAGACAAGGATTTAGTAAGGGCAGAGGAGTACTGGCAGTGCTGCAAACAGAAACTAGAGATAAATTTTGTCTCAACTCTGTTTTTCCGTGCAAAAGTTGGACTTCCAAATTGAAATTCCAAGATGTCTCCTGAGCATTGGTAAGTTCAACAAGGATAGCCTAAAACTCACACTCAATTAGCACTCAAAATGAGTCACTATTTCTTTTTTTGATAAGTCTTAAAATATTTCATTTGCTTTAGTATTTTGAAGTAATAAATATTCTATAAATAAATAAAATATAAATATAAAATATAAATGATGTTTTGTTGTCTAACATTTGCAAAGGATCATGCTATGAATTTTCAGGAGAATCTATTACTGAGGAGAATTGTTTGTAGGATTTTTTAAAATACATTTTGTAGAACTCATGCCTAAAAAGTCTCAGAATACCTTAAAAGTTAGGCGAAATAAAAATATTTCAAGCTAATTGTGACTTTTTGAATGAGGTCTGTTAAGCAGTTGCTGAAATGCAAATTAATAATATTTAAACCTTGCCCACTTGCAAACTAGAACCTTTCCTTTAAACTAGTTTATACCTTAATATTGTTTGAGAAAACGATAAATGTATCTATAAGTCAGAACCATAACAGATGTGATTCTGCCAGTGGCTCCCTACCCTGAGTTAGCTTATTGCATCCAGGGGTACCAGTTTCAAATCTGGGGAAAGAAATGTGCTGTTGAGTGCAGACATTGAGTTTGAATGCCAGGTTGTGCAACTCATATACAAAACACATGTACTGAGTAACTGTGATTTTCACTTTCCTGTCTTACTGTTAAACCTTGATATTTGAGAAACTTCCCATGAAATCAGGCCACTGTATGAAGGTGTGCGGCACACCGAAGCCTGTGTTCTCTGGGACATTATTCTGCTTGTGTGCTACAAGCACCAGAACTGTTCCTTTGGGGCAGCAATTATGAAAGGAAAAGCCAGTTAATGGCTGAAAGTGTACCAGGACTTCAATTCTTTTTCATTTCCTATAAAGCCAATCACAGAGCCAGGCCAGTAAGGCTTTTTATATCCCTAAAGACACAACTACTGTGTTTCCAACATTGGTAAAAATCTTAGCATTTGTAACCCAAAAAAGCTCTATTTGTCGAAAATTCTGTAAAGTCCAAAGAATTTTCTTTTTTCAGTCAAACAGGGCTGGCTACACTGGGCTGAGTGTTTATTACCACTACTTTTCACCACTGCCAATTAGCACCTACCAGTGAACACAAAGCCAGATGGTCATTGCCACTGAGGGATTGCTGTCAAGAATTTCCCTTTCCCAAATATGGGTGTGTGGAGGGGGATGAGGGAGGAGTGTGTAAGGAAGAGAAGTTGCATAAAACGTGCTTTGTGTTTTTACGTGAAGCAAGAAATTTTATTATGTTATCACAGTTAGTTCTAAAATAAGAATTCTATTTAAACAGAATAAGAGTCCCATTCTTCATCTTAGTTTTGAAACTTTGTCTAGTATGAGCCCAAACGGATTTAGCTCAGGTACCCTGGAAAACAAGATGACAACATTGTTTTGGGCTGCTTTAAGAGAATAAGCAGTTAATAAAAAGCCTATTTTTTTGATTTAGAAATGAAACTATTAACCATTCAAAAACTTCACAAGTCACTCAACTGTAAGTAAAACTCTGACCCACTCATTATCTGCAGTAATTAGTTACAATTAATGATAATTATGTATAAGAACAAAAGTATATTGTACTAAATAGAAGTGAAATACGGTATTATGACAGAAATTCTGAGGGTTATTATTCTTTTAGTAAGATGCAAGTGTAATAAAGCTAGATTTAAGTGACACAGAGCTATAATTTTTGGATCTTTACTAAAATTTCACTTGAATAATTGCTCCTATATCTGTATTTCTTACACTGGTATGAAAATTCCTTATTACTCTCCTACTTTCTGTGTCATCTGATGTACGTTCACAAGGATGTTGGATTTTTTCTTCAGCCATAGCTGAATTTCAATAATGGATACAATGATCTAACATATTGGCTGCAAAATTTGAGTCTTCAGCTCAAAGCTCTTGGGTCTTTGGATAAGAACTGTTATACGCAAGACTGTCAACTAAATTAAACACCTCTCACTGTGTTCTGCAGCTCAGCATTTTTTCTTCCAAATATTGTGTCTTACTAGTTTTGCCTTATCTGCCAGCACAGAGAGTTGGTCAGAAAACAATTGTATAAATCAGAAATTAAACCCTTGCCTGGTGGTGGAGGTTAATGGGGCACAAAATACAGATCATATTGATGGAGGAAATTAAAAAGTACCATGTGTATTACTTTAATATATCCCTTTTTATTATGGTCTAGAAATCCTTCATTATAGAGTAATCAATGTTGCAATGTTACTGAACTCATCAAGATGTAGAAGGAATGTTGATTTCTGTTTGTGTTTGATAAGTCATCTATGGGAAATGTAAATATTTAGAGGAACCTAAATTATGTACTGATTGTTAAGAGGGTATAGGCTTGTACTGTTTGCATTTGGATGGGGTATTTTTCCATAGTGCCACCAAATAAGTATTTAAAGCTAAAATCGTAGAAAATTGCAGAAGTTAATTGTGGAAAATAATTTTTAATGTATAATGTCTTTATAAAACAAGGCACAGTTAGAAAAAAAGTCTAAAAGGTGCCTCAAAAAGCATGTACCTCTTTTATTAAGAGTGACCCTCATTGAGACTTCCTCTAAACACTGAAATCCCTGATGAATTAATTAAGAAATTAGAGCATGAACTCCAAAAATGAAAATGTTGTTCAGTATATATTTCAGTCTTGGGATGCTATGGGAGGGTGGGTGCTAATACTAGGACCGTGTTAATGCCATTAGGTAATTAATTAGTAGCTATTTCGATCCTGGTATTTCTCACTGGAACTCCTTAATTATGCTTATGTATTTACATAGGGTGACATGTAGACATTCAATTCACAAAATATTTTTCCTCTGAGTAAAGAATTTCAGGTTTTATTTAGGTGAGAGATAATGCATAATCTCCCCTTGCAAAGCAGACTAGCTTGAACTGTGTGCTGGAGTTGTTTTTAAGCACTGACACATAAGTACTTTTGGAAGCAAATCACATACTTTGACATTTAACATTGTTTCCCATTTGTATGTTAAAGACAAAAATTCCTTAGCTTAGTTTATTTTGTATTCCTTCTCTTGTCCTTATTGTATGTCTTTTTTACCTCCTTCATTATTTTAAAGACATCTTAGAGAGCTTCTGGTCCTTCAGTGAAATATTCCAGTCTTGGAAATTTGACCTTTTATGTGAACATTGTAGAAAAGGAGTAGATTCATAGCTTTTAAGTCCAGAAGGGACCATTCGATCATCAAACCTGACCTGTATAACACAGGCAAAAGAATTTCCCCTCTATTGAGTCCAATAATTTGTCTGTAAACCATCTAGTAACAGGGTGTTATATTTTAAGAGTAGTTTAAAACTGTACAGGTCTCATTTTAATTTTTCACCAGTGGTTATGGTATATAATTCAAATAATATTTATAAGAGAGAATATCTGTATGAATATTGCTAGCACTTTATATAGATGTTTGGTTAAGCCTTAATTTAGTTTATTAATCCATTGGTGAAACATATGTTGCTTTGCATTTCAGTGGTTACAAATCCGAGCCTTAAAATTCTCCGAAAAAGAGACTGTGCTGCCATTAGACCAAATAATTTCATCTCACTCACAGTTATCCACTTGCACCCACATAAATTACCAAATTTAAATTCAAGACTTACTTGTTACTTGTGAACAGTGCACAGCTGCTGCCAGATTTGGCTTTCACAATCCTATACAGTATGGAAAAACGCAAGGGCACTATTAAATTGCCAGTTCACATCTATTTACATCACATATAACAGCCTTTATCTGAGCTTTATTTAGCTCTGGCTCCTCAGCTGCTTACAAGTTGATGGGAAAACTTACATTTGCAAGAACTGAGAGGCATGCTGTGGAAACAGGCTCAGGATAAAAGACCCGCAATGGGAACCATGTTCAAATTACACAGGGTGTTTTGTTTTTTTTTCAAAGTGTGAACACACACCAAGTGTTCTGCTGAGTTACTGTGCAAAATAGTCTCTCTGAGAACAGGAATAAAAGGCTATCATGGAGGTTTTGGGCTAAGTCAAACTCAACTCAAACCTCTTAACCAGTAAAAAAAAATTGTGAAGGAAGAGTTCAGTTCCCATCCACAGCTACTGTTGAGTGGAAGAAGATTTTTTCATTTTCACTGAAATAAGTAACACTCAGCCTCACCTACTTGTAAATGTTAGAGTGTAGTATGTGGAATTACAAAGAGACATTAATTTTTAACACCTCACCACAGTTATAAAACAGATCAATAGCAAAAACTACATGGAATATAATGTTAGAAATGTAATAGATGAGACTCCTCAAATCAGACTCCTCAAAGCTGACACATAGTTAACTGCCACATACACTGTTGTTACCTGAATGTGATACAAACCAGGGAAAGTCATCCCTGGACACACTTGCAGCCTTCAGTCAGGAAACCACAATTTACTGTTTTGTCAGAGTTTGCTAAGAGACTTGCTATTTGTCAAGAAACAGCACTTAACGTACGAAATTAAACTTCTCAAGAGTGACTGGACATTGCCTGGAACCAGCATGTTAGGGATGTTCAAATGTGTTAGGGTCAAAGTCTGCAGAGGAAGGGAAGTGTGAATATGTTAAACAGGTTACTATTAAGAGCTAACTTCCTGAGGGATTGGAGGGGCCTCCTCTTTTTTAATGGGAATCACCATCACGCATTGCCAAGCTAACTCTCAGTGATGTTGACATATCAAATTGCTATTGGCTTGAGCAGGGAGGCAAGACAAGGACCAGGACCATAAAGACTCTGTTAATACAGTCTCTTGTAAGCAGGGTGTGCTGGTTTCAGCTGGAGTAGAACAGGGGGTTGATAATACAGAGATGTTTTTGTTAGTGCTGAGCAGAGCTCCCGTAGAGCCAAGCCTTTTCTGCTTTTCATACTGCCACACTGGTGAGGAGGTTGGTTGGGACAGGTGATCCAAATTGACCAAAGGGATACTCCATAGCATGGGACATCATACTCAGTATATAAGGTGGAGGGAAAAAGAAGGAAGGAGAGTTTTGAAGTGACGGCTTTCATCTTCCCATATTACACGTGATGGAGCCCTGCTTTCCTGGAGATGGCTGAACACCTGCCTGCCCACAGAAGCAGTGAATTAAATCCTTGCTTGTGCGTACAGCTTTTGCTTTTCCTATTAACCTGTCTTTATCTCAACCCATGATGTTTCCAGCTTTTACCCTTCTGATTCCTTCTCCAATCCTGCTGGTGGGGGAGTGAGTGAGCAGCTGTGTGCGGCTTTGCTGGCTGGGGTTAAACCACAACAGAGGCACAGAGAGGCCTGCTCATACACATAGTCAAAGGGGAAGAATGGGAGTGTAGTTAAATTCTCTCCAGTTTGAGCTCGTGCATCCTGCCTTTTGACATGTTGGATTTTTCATGTGAGCTGGCTTGAAGCACAGCCCCAGAGGCAGAGCTTGGTTGCTCCTGCTATTTAGAACTAAATGCTGTCTAGATATGTATAGCAAATACCATCTAATCATGCTTGTTGTGGCCTTTGAAGCCCCTGGCAAGATATGTTAGAAGCCAAACTGAATCTAGTGATGAAAGAAGAACATTTTTGAAAACTGCATGATCAAAAGATCAGCTGAAAACTGTTCCACAGCACCCGCAAACCACACAAACCTCTAGGAGATGAAGAAACTACTAATCAGGAAAAAGAAACAGAAACACTGGCAAAATCCTCTCACTACCATTCCATGATTAGGTCACAATTGGCAGAGAATTCTGCAATTTTTAGATTATAAACAAGGGAAAAAGAAAACATAGTTATGGAACTCAGCAGGGTAATACTCAAAGTTACAAAAAAGATACATAGTACTAGACTACCTGTTCTGCATTTCTTTTTCTGTTCATGAGGTGTTTTTTCAGATCATAATTAGAAGGAGAAAGAGTTGAGTGGGGAAAAGAATCTGCATGGACAGCAAGAAATTCATATTTAAGTGCATTTTATATTTCCTTGAATTTTGTTAATTTTCCTGATGCCAAATGTCTACCAAATATCCAAAGTAAAAGATAATCTACAGTGCTTGAAGTGCATTTCTGAACCACAAAAAGCCTAGAGATGCAAATAAGGAAAAAATATAGTGAAAGGCTACTGAAATAGAAGGGTAACCTTATACATTATTTATATTTTAAATAACAGAACAGATAAGCAAGACATGAAAGTTAGAAAAAGAATTCAAGGACTCCAAAAAAACAAATTTGGGAAAGTGTGTATGTAGGGACAGCACAAAGTATTTCTTCTAAAAATGTGTACAGAAACAAAACAGAAGTTTTAATAATAGCTATGCTATTAATATTTAGTGAATAGTAAACATTAAATGCTTATGAAAAATGAACAGGAAATGAATGCAGAAAATACTTTCCAGGATATAAATATTTGTGACTTGTATCTGCTGCCTGTCACAGAGACACTGCTTCTCCAAGAGTTGTAAACTCCTTGAAAGAGCTGAGAGCATCTGGGAGCCAGTCTGTGAGCCGTGGCCTTATGAAGCAGAACAGAGTCACTGGTGCTTTGCCCGTGTGAGAAACAGTGATTCTTCAGCCCATCCTCTCTGTAGCATTTACAGGAACACAATGGGAACAAAAGGAGATGCCTCACATGGGGCAGGTAATTGAATTATAGAATATTCTGAGTGGGAAGAGACCCATCAAGATCATTGGGTCCAAATCATGACCCTTCACAGGACAGCCCCAAGAGTGACACCATGTACCTGAATGTTTCTTGAACTCTGTCAGGCTTGGTGCTGTGACCACTGCCCTGGGGAGCCTGTTCCAGTGCCCAACCACCCTTTGGGTGAAGAACATTTTTCTAATATCCAATCTAAACCCCCCCGACACAGCTTCAGGCCATTCCCTCGGGTCCTCTCACGGGTCACCAGAGAGAAGAGATCAGTGCCCACCTCTCTGCTTCCCCTCATGAGGAACCTGTAGACTGCAGCTGAATGGCCTCAGAATTGTAGTATGTGGCCCCTTGTACCCAAGGAAAAGATAGGAACATTCCTTTCCTGAGCAGAGGAATGCAGAATGGCAATTCTTACTATACATTGTCAAGTAACTGAAGGTAGAGAATCTCAAACCTGGATTGTCATTACCATCCATGTTTAGTTCATGTGCAGGGAGTTAGGCTTTAATTCGTGGCATGCAGGAGTATAATCCCTTTTCACACTTCTCTGTGCACTGTGAATATTCAAGAGAAAAGTGACAATTAAGAAACATGACAAAGTTACATAAAACTTTAGAAGTTTTAATGCCTACAGACACAAGGTCAAATGAGAAGATCAAGCAATGACAATCAGCAGAATGCAAAGGGGTAATTAACATGGAGAATTGATCATCTGAGATGGCACCAGAAACCACAGCTGTGATGATTCAAAAAAGTGTTAGACAAGCACTTTGAAGCAATGAAAACATTAGTGAAGTGTTACTGGAAGTGACTGCAGTGGCCTACATGGCCTCCTTCTGTCCTGAAGCATTATTGTGAAAACTTCTAGTTCAGTGTTGAAATAAAAGGGGGAAAAGGTTAGTAATACTGTGTTGTTAAACTAACACCTCAGACTAGAAAATATATACAAAGTTTCTGCCCTATTCATTAAAGATTCCTGTACAACTGATCAAGCAATTGTTTGTACAACACATGCATAGAAACGTTGCAGTGAAGTCTTAGAACACAGAATCCTGATATGGCTTGGTTTGAAAGTGATCTAAAACATCATCTAGTTCCACACCCTCCCTCCTCTCCTCCACAGGCAGGGACACCTTCCACTAGATGAGGTTTTTCAGAAAGTCCTATCTGACTTGGCCTCAAACACTTCCAGGGATGTGGAAGTACCTCAAACACATCCACAGCTTCTCTAGGCAACCTGTGCCAGTGCCTCACGTCCCTCACAGTGGAGAGTTTCTTCCTTCTGTCCAATCTAAATCTACCCTCTTTTAGTTTAGAACCATGACCCCTCGTCCTGTCACTGTAGTGCTCTCTGTTGTTCTTTTAAACTCTCTTTAAGTATTGGAAGGTGCTCTAAGATCTCCCTGGAACCTTCTCTGCTACAGGCTGAACATCCCCAACTCTCTCAGCTTTTCTCTGTAGGAGAGGTGCTCCAGCCCCCCCACCCCAGACATTTTTATGCTGATTACCCAAGATGTGGCTAAAATCAATACATGCACTAGACACATTTTCTTCTTTTTACCAGCTGCCTGCAATTCCTGCTGATTCCATGAATACTGAACTCGAAAAGTCACCTTCTTTTTAATTACAAAGCCAAGAACAAAAACTAAGCTTAGCAAAATATAAAAATAGAAATCTCTGCAGACAAGATCCCATTACCCAGTGTCTTGTTAGTATTTCATTTGTTTCAAAAGGAGTTGCCAAGAACAAGTCACAGTTAATTGTATAGCAGGTTATATTTACCTTTCACAAGCATGTCTTATGGAACTGCATTTTCAAAACCCTTTTTATAAGTAAATCTCAAAATACAGTCTTGTCTAAAAAGGGAAGTTAGTGTTCAGTAAAGCAGGATGTGATTTTCTGGAACAAAATTTATCCCACATTACCTCCCAGTGAGAACAGTCCAGCTCGAGAAGTAGGCAGTGTGTCAGGTATTTCTGTACTAGCTTTACACAGGAAAACTGAACTGCATAGACAAAGTCTCAGACACCTTCAACAAACTCCTTCCATTTTTTTCAGTGAAGCCTTATTTTCTTTACTGTGAGGGTGGTGAGGCACTGGAACATGTCCAGAAAAGTTGTGGATGCTTCATACCTGGAAGTGTCCAAGGCCAGGTTGGATGGGACTTTGAGCAACCCTTTCAACCCAAGCCATTCTGTGATTCTATGATTTCTGACCTTCTAAATTGTGCCTGATGAAATCCAGGTATGCAACAGTTTTCACTAACTATATCCCAAAACATCTAGGTCAAATTTTGACGCTAAGGAAATTGAATAGGGTTTACATTGGATTTCTTTGTTCTAAAACATTTCAAAAAACCAACCAAAAAATGAAACCAAACAAATAACCAAATGAACAACACACAAAAAATAACAAACAAAAAGCAAACAAAATCCAAACAAAATCAAACAAACAAAACCCAAAAAAACCCAAACCTAGAAATAGGTAACTTCTGGGTTTGTTTTTCATTTAATTGAAAGGAAGAAAATCTCCCATATAAAGCCTAAAGGCTTAAATTTGTTAAAAGCATTTTTCATACATCTCTCATAAAGCTGTATTAGGGTCAAAATGATTCATTCACAAGTTGCAAGAATAAAAATAGATAGGAAATGAAAACACCAAAATTAAATTAATACCCAAGTTGGTGAACTATTTATTTGCTTTATACATTCTGCTTTATTACCTTTTCCATAGCACGTGACAGAAATATGAAATATAGATTTCATAACATAAGATGATACCTTTAGAAAAAACTACAGAAAGCAGTGTACTACAACTTATTGAGGTGTATGCCACAGGAAAGTAAACCCAAACGGAACAAATAAGAAACTAAAACCAACTTGAGGGTAAGAGATTTCCAAGACATGAAGCAGCTGAGACCTTTGGTTTAAATCATCTGTGTTCTGGTAAAATGAACACTCTGTTGACTTTACAAACTTTTTTTCATCCCCTGTTCAGAGCAACTGGGAATCCATCTTCTTACATGTACTTTAGCATAACTACATTCAAAAGGTTTATTACAAATAAAGTTTGTATGTAAACCAAATTTGGCTCCATGCATTTACTTTTTGTTGTTACTAAGTCCACTGTACCCGATTTTAACAGATGAAGAAATCACACCTTTTTTTTTTTTTTTTACTTCTTCTTTGGCTTTGCAAATCATTATTCAGCTGACAGTGACCAAAGACTGAAAATTGGCCTGTTCCTAAAATACAGCATGAGTCATTGGCCCGTGCAGACGTAAGCAAAAGCATCTAAGCCTTTCTGTTTTCCTACGGAGAAATGTATTGTTTTGCTGACACTAAAATGTGAACTACAATCGAGATGTACGTAGTCTCTTACAGTGCAAGAGCAACAATGTTGGTTCCTAAAAACAGTAGCAAATACTTCCTGTAGGATTTTTGACTGCATAGGAAGCTTGGACACTTGTATAACTTCCACTCAATACAGAGGATTCTCCATGAATACTGGACTTATCGAATCAGGTCCACTTTAGTGCCAATGCAATGTGAAACACAGAGGCTTGTTGCTTTCTTTTTATTCACATAAATCCCATTCAAATGACATGGCAACATACACAGCATAGTTGATGCTGTTCAGATTCGATCACCTACTGCAGCAAAACCTCCAGGAAGAGATTAAAAAGTTATTATAAAAGAAACATCGTCATTCCTTACACTGAAATTAGTCTCTATACAGCTTATCCCAGATCCAGCTGCTTGTAGTCCACATCCAGCTATGGGATTTCTTCCAAGTCATGGCTCTGAGTTCATGCTAAAAATTCCCATCACAGAACATTAGCTCCATGCTGGGTTGCCCTCTGGCCATGTTTTGGAAGGAACTTGTTCTGTAGGATGGAAAACCTGAGCTTATGGGTCAACTATTCATACTCAAACTTTACCAGAAGCAGAATTAACAGGATTTCCCAATTTCTTTTTTCATTATATAAAATGTAACTATCTTAAGAATGTTAATACTTTTTCAACATTTAATTAGACTTCTTGTATTCCCATAAAAGCCAATCAAAATCAATGCACAGGAATTCTAGGACAATTAAAAAATCAAAAGCCAGCTCTCTAAAAACGGATCGGATGTGCAAAGATTTGTTGAAATCTTTTAAAAAAACCCAACAGTTGAAACTTTTTTGAATGGGACAAAAAACACTCTTCGAACAAAAAAAACAATTCCTATCCAGAATTAAGATGTTCAGCTACATGTGTCAATGAAAATTATTTACATTTAAGCCATTTAGAATTGTTCAGAGTTTGATTAGGAAATATGTATTGAAACATTTTCATTTTGATGCAGTAATTTGATGTTACTATTATTAGCATTATTTTTTCTGCAAAGCAGTTTTACCTTGAAGAAATGTTATCTACTTTCTCAGACACTGACATGTTGTTATGTACTATACTTAATATTAAAGACTGTATTCCAGCAATGTCCAGCTGAGACACAGAAAAAGAAAATAGGGGTCATTTGAAAAAGGACCACTTCCCAGTAGGAGTTCTTATAAACCTCTTGTGAAATGAGATTTATATTGTCTTGCCTGATACTAATAAGACATAATGAGTAGAATTTCTGAAAGAGCTATTGTAGTCTATCTGCCAAGTGGAAAACTGTACGTCCAAAGCACTAATTAGACTGTTATCATAACTTACACAAATTGTGAATCTAAGCTGAAGGAATCCACTGGGGCTAGTAGACTGCTCCTGGTCTCCTGCTCACATAAATTTAAATCTAATGACTATGTTAACAGAACTCATTTGCTGAAACACAGGTCTACTGCACATGTGCAATTTTAACCTCATAAGGTAGTTCCAAAAACAGGGATGAAATGGTAGGAAAGAAATTCTATTCACAGAAACTGGGATCAATTAACTGGCTTTGCTCTTGCCAAATCAGTATGATATGCCTTTACACGTGAAATGTATTTTTCAATAATATTTTGCAAAATAAAAATTAATTAAAATAAGACTTTCTTTTAAAAATTTTCTCTTTACTGAGGTAATAGAATCACTGAATAATATATCAATATCTCTTTCTTCATATATATATATATACATGTTTATGTACCTGCAAACAAACATATAGTTGTGTTCGTTGGATATGTGTATGTATGCATACAGATACACAAACACAGAGAGAAAGACAGAGAAAGACAAAAGTGATAGTGCACAGACTTCACATGACTTTTCTTGGAAAAGGATTGATGGAAATCAAGTTAACTGTAACTTAAAACAGAGACATTTCCTCGAGACTGATTTCCCTGAAGAAGACCACAGGGTTTTAAAATCAATAAAAGTTACATTTTTGTAAGAAAGAAAACTAGAATTTACAAGTTCTTTTTGTACAGAGGAATATTTAGAACTCTTTTTATCCATGAATTACAGAAAAAAACAATAAATATTTTTCCACCAACTTCCTCTTTCCCCAGGAGCCCTTGCAAGTAGAACTTTGCTTTCATATGATGTTGCAATTAACTCAATGATCTTTAAAACTTTGCACACACTTTAATCCCTAGGGAGTTTCTCATTTGTTTCATCAAAACCTTGGCTGATCAGTCCTCATTTTTCATAGCACCTTCATCATCTCTGAGCTACCTTTCCCCAGTCCCACATATAAAAGTTTTTTCCTGTCACTCCCTGAAGTCTCTAAGAATTTTTGTCTTTGCCCCCAGGTGATTCCATCTCCCCTAATCTTGAAAGAGGAAAATATATGATCAAGAACAAATATGACACACATCTCACCCGTCATAAAGACTAAAATGCATGAAGACTGAGGTTTGGAGAGTAGAGTTAGGGTAAGACAGGAAAAAGCTTAATTAAGTTGGGAATATTCAGAAGCACAACCAATCAAGTTCTGAAATAAATCGTTGTATCCACCCAAAGGAAGATATTCTCACTTACACATTAGCAAATGCAAATCTTCTTCCAGACAGTTTTTTCAAAGACAGTCAAATGGAGTTATTTCCAGACACCAAGTTTAGCTTAAATTAGATAATGTGGTGAATAGACTTCACAATAAGCCTTCTGTAGTCAGAGATCTGTCTGTGTTGACTCTTTATTCTTCATGAGGAACTGTTGCTGCTGTTACATATCGTTTCAGATTTTACTTCAGCAGAATATGGACCACAGATTGTTTCAGGAGTCACGTACCTTATGGATTTTACCATTCCTCTATTTTTAAGTAATCAGAAGGACCATACTGCAAGATTTTCACTGAGTGATGCTGGGACATTTGTGAGGAAATAATAATTATGAACTTGCTTGCTTTCATCAAAGTTGGCTTATTATACTTTTTAAAAACTCACCCTTTTTTTTTTTTTTCCTGTGGCACAAAAGCTATGTATATACTTCCCAGAATAGTTGTGGATGCCCCATGGCTGGAAGTGTTCAAGGCCAAGTTGGATGGGGCTTTGAGCAACCTGGTCCAGTGGAAGGTTGGTCTGGCAGGGGATTTGTAACGAGGTGATCTTTAAGGTCCCTTCCAACCCGACCCATTCTATGTTTCTATGATACTACCATCAAAATGCTACAAAACTTAGCAGCTGATGGCCTTTTTCTCCTGAGCCAAAATAATTGGCAATCTGCCGGAAGAAGAAAAACTGTAATTGATTATGCTGCTGCTCTGACCAAGTACTAATGATCCCAGTTTCTCTTCACAGTGTCAAGCTCCATTCTGATATTTTATGGGGGGAAAAACCAAAAAAACAAACAAAAAACAAACAACAAAACCAACCACAACTCAAAAACATATCAAAAAGAAAACACAAGGCATGTGAGAGTCATGATTTCAAAACCACAGTGACCATATTAAAACTCAGAAGCTGCTGCGGATGCATTGCTAGAATTTTTCTCTTGTCTCAAGATTTGTTATTAGATACAATCATAACCTTATCAGCTAAAGGATTGTTGTTTGGAATAACACCATGTTAATAAAGGATAGTGATGGAGAACTGGCTAACCTCCAACATTTCAACTTTATTTTCATGGAAAAAAAATCCAAATGTTAGTTGCTTATCAGAATATGCAAGCTTCTTGAATCTGTGAGTGATGCTTGGAAATCTGGTTCTTTCAATACTTGCGATTTCTTTTTTTACTTTCTCAGGCCAGCTATACCTTAGGGCTAGGCTTTCCTGAGTTACTGCAATGGTATAAAAACAGTATTGATTTTGTCTTTAGGTTAGACATTGGAGTAAGGCTCAAAAAGTGTAGATTTAGTGTTTGACACAGAAAGTCAGTCTGGGTCTCAAGTCACAGACACGTGGAAAGTCACGGTGCCATGAGTTGCCCAATATAGCTGATCTGCAACAACGTTTATCTCCAATCTCTTAGCCTGTGACAAGTGTGAAGTGATTTACATTTCTTTGGTCCTCAACAAAATATGTGATGAAAGAAGATGAGGATTATTTGAATTACTTCACATTTGCCACAAACCAAGGGAATACAAAAGGACAGTTAAAACAAGCTGGTTGCTCTTCAGTAGCTTGTTATCTCTGTGGGAACTTGTCCGTGTGTCTAAGCCCGTAACTCCACCTCTTGAAAAGAGATAGCACTGTTTCTTCCTCTTCTCTTTTTATCTTAGATGATTGTAAATTCATCAGGCATAAGGGAGTACCATAATAAGTGACTTTTTTTTGGTTGAAACTACTTCTATGTTAATAAAAGAAATTCAATAAATAATACCTACTTTTCTTGGCTCACTCACATGGATAAAAATAAAAGGCTGTTGCCAAGTAAAGATGTTTCCATTAGCAATTATTATCATGTGATAAATGACACAATGAACATGGGGTATACCATCTGCGGCACTTGAATCTCACAGCTTGACCGTGCAACATTATAAAATTTTGTTTGAATCTCTAACTTCTTCATGGTCACCCTGAAGAGAAATTAAAACATGGAAATGGAAAATTTCTTCCTAAAAATATCTAACAATTTAAGGGTAGAATAGGAGATAGGTAAAATTTTCAGCCCAGTTTACTGCATAGCACATAATTCTGCCCTGTTGTATGTTGGCCATGTGTAAACAAAATTTTTGTGAAAGGAATGTATTTGTTCTCTGAATGCTTTTAAAAACTTTACAATTTTACCTTTTAAAATAGCAAACTAAAGTTTCACAACTTGCTTATTCAATGCTGAAGTATGTCAAGAGCGCATTGGAAGCATAAGTGTATTTTCTTTACGGTGTATGTAAGTGTATTTGAAGGTTGGACCAGATGACCCACGGTGGTCCCTTCCAACCTTACCCCTTCTGTGATCCTCTGGAAACAGTCTCTTTGTTCTATTTTTGTAAGCCCCACTGGGTAATAAACTATTCAGGATGGAACAAGTTTTCAGACTGAAGTCTGTCAGAGGAAAATGGCATCAGGACAACTCACATCTCCAGAGCAGAATCTTTCTGCAGAGGCCACTTATGCCAGCCTAAAATGGCAGAAGCAGTGAGACCGGACAGGAAGCTTGCCCCATACTATGTCTTATTCTTGGTGGAAAAACACCTTCTTGGGCTTGGCATTAAAATCTCACAGCACTAAATCTCAACTCATGTGAGGCCAGAGAGTCCTGGCTGCAGGATTAGCGTGTTTTGGGAAGTGAGGTGAAAGGAAACATGGATGTTGGAAACCTGTCAGAGCAATTTCAGAACCAAAGAAAGCAGAGGAGGGCTGGATGACCCGAGAACAAATTTGTTTCACAGCTACTTCAGGAACTGTACTTGCAAAGCATAAATATAGATCACCTACTTTCGTATTCAAGGGTGGTGTATCGCTTCTTGTTAATAAGAGCACCCAGTAATTTCCATCATGAAACCTTGCATTTAGTTGATTCTGGTTTTGACAAAGTCGGTAACTTAGAGTGAACTTCCACAAGTCTGCCATAGGTTGCACCTTTTCTCTAAAGGTTTCGGTCATACCAAAATGTTCACAATTAATGAAACAAAAAGAAAACCTGTCACAAGTGAGACTAAGTCTGAGAATAACACTATGTGACTGTATTAAATTCCTATCTTTGCTTTCTTTGGGAAGATCTTGCCTTAAGCATTCAAAATGGTAGGAAATAAATTGGAACATGACCTTTATGTTTGGTGCAGAAACAGCTGCGGGAACAAAGCCACCAAACCTACATACAGGGGAAATCTGACTGAAACAGAAAGAGGCAAGGAGCTCTCTGGTCAGAATTAAAATTAGGAAGAGATAAAGTGGAATTAAAAGGATCTGAAAGGTGCTACTTGAACCTTAAAAGAGATAAGAAGGTTTGAGAGGGAACAAGGAGCATAGTTGGAACCCTGTATTTGGCTTCACAATTTTTTTCAGTGAAACTCAGGGGCAAATGTATTCATTTATCTCACCCACATAAAGAATCACAGCCTGTGATTGCAGACAGTTAATAAGTCTTTACCTGTGCTGGTCCACATGTCTGAACAGTGAATCTACAGTTCAAACTTGTTAGTGGCCAAGAGAGTGGTAATGTAATAGAGTTGTTATTTTAATCAGTCTCATTTTTAAAATGTTGATACTAGACACCCAAAAATCTCTATAAATCATGAACTTTCAAAAATTAGGAAATAGGAGACATTCTTTTTCATTTGAAATATGATGCAGTCTAATTTATAAGCTCTATATGGCTTATAAATTAGCCATAAATATATGGCTAATTTTTTTTCTGCCAAAGGGCACATTACCACAAGATGGTTATTTGTCTTTACACGAGTAAACTTAACCTTCGTAATTCCTTAATTGTCAGAGGCTGTTTTAATAATCTTATTTTAACATAGACATGCACTCAGTAAACATGTAATGCTGAAATGACCATTATCTTAATCTCTGTTTCCATTTACTGGTTCTCAGTGGTTGACGCTGTTTGGTGGAAGGTCTGGAAAGCCACAGTTAGAAAGGAGCGGCTGTTTGATGTCCCCACAAGAGCAAAGCTGTTACTGTGTTGTTTCAGACAGGGTTTCAAACAGCAAGGTGTCCTGTCTGCTGCCTCTAAGTCTGGTGGTGAACTATCCTTTCCTTACACTCAGCAAAGTGTAGGAAAAACAAGTTATCTTTTTGCTCTTCCCAGAACCCGTTTCATAAAGATGATATAAAGAATTCAGTAAACTTTTGAGGGTGAGATAAATCTCACTGACCTATCGTCATCCTTGGCCAGGGTCCCCCAGCACTGAGAGGTGAGGAAGAAGGTACTACCAAACTAAAATGGGTGGTTGCTTCATTCATCTTAGACTCCTGTTTCAGAAGTGGAAGAATCAGCCTTGGAATGACTCAATGACAGACCTCAGTAAATGGCTGCTGGCCTTAGAGAAGATGTTTCAGTTTTACAGATACAGGGCTCAAAGTGCTGAGGAAAAACAATGCAAATCCTTTCACAAACATTAGGTGAGGCATTTTAACTTAAATATTTTTAGCATATCCTCACATTCACCATGAGAATACAGCACATGAAGAGTCAGTATTTCTAGTTTGTGATAGACATTAATTCAGTAAACTTTTAAAGTTTGAGTTTAGATTTCAATCATAGTCTGCTGCATAGTGGACTGCTACACAGTGTAATATAATCACAGTAATAAAAACTTAAAAGTCTTCTAGAACAAAAAAATTATGTATTTTTGAAAATTTGGTCTTGAGTTAAATTTCTTATTTGACCAAAATTCTTCTCTGTAATAGTAATTCTCATATCTGTGTTTTCTCAAATTTGTTCGCTGGTCTCTCCTTTTCATGGTGAAATGTTGGTTACAAAACATTACCACAGGCATTGTTGATACCTTTATTTAAATGTGTATTTTTATGCATAATTTCTAAGATATTAATCACCGAGAATGGGAGAGAACACACAGAAATGTTAAAAACCTATCCACTCCAAAACTCTCTTCTTTTCCACAGAGAAAACCTTATAACTGATCTCACTATAGCAGGGACCCCAATGTTTTTTTCTTTCAAACCCTGCATAAATTTGGCTTTTCATTTTGTTTTCACAACTTTTGCTGGAACTATTCAACTAACAGTATTTTTAATTTATTCTGTGTTTCTACACACCTCTCCACAGCTCTGCAATGAAGTCTGGGCAAGCCTGTCTCTTTCAACAGTTTGGCCAACAAAGGTAATTAGGAATGCTGTTCTTGACAGCTCTCCAGGGGAAATATTAAAGAAAATAAGCGAGAATAGAACAGTAAATATTTTTTCTAGCTGATGAAATTTCAAAAAGGCACCTGCACAATAATTCATCTTTTTTCAAATTTCTGATCACTGGATTCAAGAATTTTGACAGTGTTCAGTTTGAATTGGAGACAAATTATAAATTACCTGTAGCTTTCCAAGCACTTTCCATTGACAGTTGCTTTACTATCTTTCATTTCCCACATTTCTTTGTTTCAGGAATTCCTTCACTTCTCATAATATCACAATTATTTCTGATTCCTCTTTTGCTCCGAGGATATTCTTAATCTCTTTCTGTTCTTAATTACCTACTCAGAAATCATTTATTCATATGCTCAGCTCATATTTTAGACCAAAATTTTATAGGTGCTATTATTTTTTTAACTTCTCCTCTGCCTCTGTTGCAGGTCTTTATTAGGACACACTACAGCCTTTACATCAATGTAGAATCCCCTTGAGTAGGAAAATTCTCATTTTAGCAGCCCTTATCAGATTTTGGGACTTTGGCCTCTTTAATGGAGAAAAAGGGGACACAATTACAAATGAGAACCACTGTGTCTTCTTCTTAATTAAGGACAACATGAATTTGTGTAATGAAGTTTCTACATACTCTCTAGAAAGCATGTGGCTTCTAGTGTTTTCTGTTTCTCAGGCTTATGAGGTGCAATTTGGCAATATAATTCATGTTCTAGCACAAAGTACGCTGAAACCACACATTTTTTAAATGAAATATTACGGCATAATATACGGTAATACTTAGATTGAATGCTACACAATGAAAAATAATTTACCAAAGCACAAATTCTCCATAAAATATATAAAATAACACATAGTGATCCCCTACTTCTGTACACTACTGTGAAATGGAAATGTTAATGCTGTAGTTCACATCAAAATAACCTGTGTTAGAAAGTCTCCAGTTCAATAACTGTATTGTGGATGCTGAAATACAAAGAGAAAGCTAATGAGGTGGTGTTAGGGGATTGCACTGCACAGGCTGATGGCCCTACCATTGTACCTACACCGCAAGATAGTGAACTTGCTTTCAAGATTTTCTTCCTATCATGGTTTATTGAGACCAATATGATCTCATGAAATTCCTCAGTCACAAGAAAGTCATTTCCATATGGTGAAAAAAAAAAAATTAAAAGCTGTCTCGTCCTCTAAAGATTAACTTATATTTTTCATTCTTATACAAAGTGAAATCATTCGCTCTGTCATGTATTTTAGTCATATTGGATTCACAGCATTTTATAGAACTTCATTGTATGGAGTGAAAGAAGGATATTTCTCAGTGGGAAGTTAGCTTGTTGTTGCAGGGTATAAGGGTTGTGATCTGAAGATGTGGTTGCAGTTGTAAAGAAGATTCTAGGGTCAGTAAGTCCCCTCTGAGGCCCATTTACTTTGCTACCAAATTCTATCTTCTCTTGGACCAGAGGGAAAATTCTTCAAAAACCAATTCAGATAATTATCCTGCAAATCAAACCCTAATTTTTTTTTTTTGCTAAAATTCAAGATTCAGAATTAGTATTATCCTTTAAAAAGAACATGAACTAAGAATGTAAAAACTTAACTCTGTGTTCAGTTTCTGATACTAAACTTCTGATACTAAACTTCTGAGGTATGGTCAATATAAAATAAATCTCTCCCCCTGCCTCTCTCAACAGATATGGATCTCCCAGCAAAGGTATTTAAGATGAATGTCCCAACATGATATAATTCATCATCACAAAGTTCAAAACCAGATGTTATCATGTAACAGCTATACTGCAGAAAATCAGCAGGACATGAAACCTTCAGCTTGTAAGAATAGTCAGAATAGTTTCAAAAATTGGAACATATTTCCTGAGTAACAGACTATCAGGAGTATGTTAAGTTTATTCACTTTTCAATCTGGCATCCTAACAGACTATCGAATAATATTCTTGGGCCCAGATATTATTTTTATGTCATTCAACACTGTCAGTCAAGTTAGTCTAAAAGACCTTATAGTGGCAGATGATTAATCTGCTGGTAAAACGTTTATTACTCAAGCACAAAAGTAAGGATTTTCCCCTTACATCGGAGTTGAGCAATGGATAAATCACAAATTATGGAGCAAATCCTACATCCTCATCATTTATCTCTTACATCAAGTCTAAAATAAAAAAAATTCTCCTTAT
Source organism: Cephalopterus ornatus (assembly GCA_013396775.1). Classification (NCBI taxonomy): domain Eukaryota; kingdom Metazoa; phylum Chordata; class Aves; order Passeriformes; family Cotingidae; genus Cephalopterus; species Cephalopterus ornatus. Next base: position 997,108 of record VZRE01004381.1, on the reverse strand, counting down.
CCATAACATAAAGGTATTTCATCATGATTATATGTAAATAGAATTAAATAAACCCTACCATTCATAAGTGGAGCATAGGAATGAGAAAATTAGAATATACAAAAGCAATGTACTTTTGGATATGAAGGCTATGGTCATACATGGTTAGAACAGCTCATACAGCCCTACAAAACAAGCTTTCAAAATATCTGTGAAGAAATCTGCATTTATATTTTGTGATTGATCAGGAAGGGCAATTGTTACTTTGTAAATTCAATTAACTATGATATGAGAGGAAAAATTCTTGTAAAATGCATCTTATGATGTTTATGCTGTTTATATGATTAAAAACTAATCACTATAAACACAGAAGCCCAGTAGCATTCAGATAAACACTGCCAGGCTGAGAACCCCCAGTAAATGACCATGAATGGGGCACCAGAAAGCACTTGCTCGAGGTTCTTCAAGGAGAATGGTGAGAACTTTGTTCCTGGTGAGAAGTCCACCGAGAGCCAAGGACACTCGTTCATGTTGCTGAACCTTGGAGCATGGAATCACAATAGCCTCAACTTCACTGAACTAATGGATTCAGCAGCCTCTAACATTTTAAAACAAAGTATTCCTAAATACTTAACAGCATGAAATGGTGACCCATTAGCACACCCACAGCCAGAATAATGTGCCCTGCTTTATTTTAACAAGCTTCACTCTCCCTCTCTATCCACATGATGTAATTAGAGGAATCCCTTGGAAATCCTCTCGTCAATGATATCACACAATTTCTATCAGAACAAGATAATTTATCTTGCACAATTGTCTTAAAAAGGATGTAAAGCTTTAATGTTAAATAGGAATTTTGGAGAGAGATCAGGAGTTAGTGTTTCTCCAGTAATAAAAGTGCATTGTGTTGCTGATTATCCAAAAAGATTGTTGAAGGAGAAAGGGTGCCTCAAAATACAAAATATGAAAAAAAAAATCCTCTTACCATTTCCTTCATTTTTTTTTTTAATGTTATGTCGTTGTGATGGTGTGCTAAATGTTGTCTGTCCCTACCAGCCTGACACAAATGATCCGATGTGCTCCTTTGCTCATGTCCTAGAGTTTTACTCCTTGGCTTCCTCAGAAAGCATTGCTACATACACACTGAACAACTCTGACTTCTTATTTTTATCAGATTCCTGAGGATCAAATGAGGGTTGCAAAATTTCACCTGAAGAAGATAACACATTTACTGCCTTATGACACTTTCAGCAGAGAAGTGGGAAGATCCCTAATCATAGACATTAGACAGCTCCACTGTTTCTTACCAAATTAGGATTGATACAGCGCTGGATGGATGCAAAATATAGTGTCATTTCCTAAGTTTATGTTGAACTGTGTTCAGCCTCATATCCAGGCAAAACAAATTTCCAGTTATTCAAAAAAGTTCCCTGAAACTTATGCTGGTTGACTGGCGGTCACTCAATAGGTTAGGAACTTCCAGAAGATGATAACCCATACCTCATCACATAGCCTGGAGAGGGATGAGTCCACCAGCTTTTTCTGGCCATGGATTTTCCAAGACAGCATTCCTCAGTTCCTTAGCCAATGTAAAAATCTGTGAATTTCTTTCTAGAGCTTCATGATACGTTTAAATATTGTGGACCAGAATCTCCCTTCATATACCTGTTAATCAGTAATCAACCAAAGAGTGTCACTGATTAAATGAGTCAACCACGAGTCAACCATATGCCCTAATCTCTTCACGTCTGAGAATAAGAATTTATATGGGGTGATTACCTGATTTAATACACTCTTTCAGCCAGACCGAAGTTTATGGTGCTGAAGTTGACTGATACAGGAGTGATCCCTAAATCTAAGGCTCTGGAAAGAGAAATGAGTATAAATTCTAGTGTGAATTTGGGGTATTTTCTTGAACATTTTCAGATTTAATATCCTGAAAGTTACTAGAAAATAAATTGCAAAAATCTAACAATTCAACATTATGGTTGAAAATATTGAGGTGAAATTATGGGAAATTCTCTTTGATATACAGTTTTTACTTTGTATGAGCATAGAAATTTAATAAGATATCCAATAAATTATGAAACAAATGTTTGAAACCAAGGTGCAGTTGTGGTGAGAACCATCATTATGAACTTCCTGACTTTGGTGAAAGTAAAACCAATATGGGAATGTATCATCTGCATTTTTAGAGCTTCAGGTTTTAACTCACAAAAAAATTGAAAGGCAAAAACCACTACTAATGATTAATTTCTTAATTAAAAGTCACATAATCTTAAAGAGCTCTCCAAAAGATTTTTGAACATAACTTTTTAAAGCAATGAATTGTTCTTGATCAACAAGAACCAGCGTATCATATTTAATGTGTGATATTTGAGTTTATATAGTTTAGAGATATTTATTAGCATCAAAAGGGGGATGTGGGAAATAGGAGAGAGAGAATCTTTAATTTAGTCCAGCAACAAAGATCTGAACCAAAGCATATTTACCTACCAGAAACATTTGAGATGTTAGGAATATTTAATGTTAATGAAATATAACAAAATCCAGGTCTTATTTTCTCTTCTATGCTTTAGAGCTGGACCATCTTTTTTTTTGACTTTGGGCCTAAGTTAGGTTAGTTGTTAAAAAAAAGGAACTTTCAACAAGCAGTGGAAAATTGTCAGAAAGGGAAAAACTGACAAAGCAAACAATAAACTACATGAAAACACATTACAGTAATTCTGCATTGGCAAAGAATTGTGTATAATCTGTGAGTAAAGGCATTTTTTTACTCTTGTAGTAACAGTTCAAGATTGTCTGAGAGCAGAAACTAATTGAGGAACAGATTCACAATAAAATGTATAAGGAAAATTCCATTGTTGGGGTCTCAACCAATAGCAAATCTTTATTTTCCTTCATATTCTGTTTTATGTTATGCAATATTCTTTACATTAACCTCTCTGTTCTCACTATGTTCAATAATAGCACTTGAATATAGCAAGCCAAATACTTTATTAAAACTTCTGAGACAATAACAGCTTAAGCCGTAAATCTGGAAAATAGCATAAGTGAAAGCATAAGAGTGATGACAGCCACACTTACTGGCTCCTCTGAAAATGAAGGACTTAGAGTGAGGAAGTTTAGTCTAGTAACTATGTGAGCTAAGGGATTGTTTCACTCCCTTAGATTTTTTGCTCCAGACAGCAAAAGAAGGGAATAGAGAATACTGAATTCATATGACACACAGTTTTCTAGTTCCCAAATTAAGTGCCTCATCTCAGAAACTAGGATCCAGAAAAAATCCAGAAAACACATGGGGCAAATTTCTCTGATTTCAAGAATAANTGTATCGAATCAAAAAAAAAAATTTTAAAAAAAAAAAAAAAAAAAAAAAAAAAAAAAAGGAATATATAGCAGCCCTGAAATTTTTGGATATAAATATTTTCTATGCTTTCTGTTTCTTTTAGGTGTTTTCTGGAAACTGTCTTCCAAAGGTATAATGTTCAGGTTAAAAAAATTCATTTTATTCCCATTTTATGCCTTCGTCTAGTTTTGTTTCATGAAATTATGACATTTACAATCATTTCTTGCCTCTTTCTTATAATCTAGAAAAGTGAGCAGTAACATTTGGAAAACAAGTTGGATAACAAAAGTGGTGACCAAAAGCATGTACCAACTTGTCAAAATACCTTAACTTCTGTTAAATAGTGTCTTCCATGAAACAATTATCAAATATAAAAATAGGTTGAAGCTCCAGCTGTAAATGTACTCATTGCAAATTTTGGCAATGACTTGAAACAGTACAGGATTTAGACCTAACAATTTTATGGACAGAAATGTGAAAGGACTGGAAAGTTAAATAAAATTACTCTTTTAGGAAACCTTTAGAGGTCTGAAGTACTCAGTAGATTTTGGGTTCATACTAATAAAAGAAAATTGAGTCCATTTAATGAGCATGAGGGAGAAGAAATCATTCTTCTTTAAAGGATGGAAAATACACGGAAGATTCAAGGCCTGAAGAAATAGGATTAATTTAGGTGTTATGCTTCCATCTTCATCTGTGTCAATCTGGGCAGGACATGCTGGCAGACACAAACATGGATCTGTCTTGCTGTCTACTGAAATAACACAAAGTTGTTGTGCTTGGATTCACAGTACTGAAAGAATGTTGTGGAGTTTTTATAACAAAGGTTATAAAAGGTTATAGATTTTCAGGTTAGAAACAACAATTAAAAAAAAAACAAATATGAAAGTTTACTGAATGATTCAATTATTTTATAGGGTGAAAAAAATAATGAATTTTATTATTTGAAGAAATAGCATTTAAATTTCCTACACTAGGAGTAAAAGTAACACTGGCTTACAAACACTGTTTGTTTTTTTATTACTTCTTACATATTTTTAAAGACTAATAACTATTATTGGAAGGAATTGACATGATCTTTCCGTATTTATAGAGGCAAGCTCTCCCACTGCCTTTGGCACAGGCCATTTGTAGAGGAAGGATGCTGGGTTGGGTCCACAACAGCTTGGTTTTATTTAAGATTTAAGCTATGATTTTCATTACTGCAGCTCATGTTTGTCATCTTCTAGGGAGTAGTTTGTTCCTAATCTTTTTCAATAGGATATACTTAGGATATGTCTGTTCTGTGGCTTGGATGTGTACTGAAACACATGTAAAACTACCTCTAATTGATTTTATCATATACCTAGAATGTGGAATACTGTGCCCTTAGACCTGCAGCATTTGTTCCACCGTGAAATTCTTTTGACATGTTGTGCTGCTTACCATGTTGTGGCTATTACTACATGGGGCAGCTGGTCTGTAGCAGTCCCAATATTTCTACATGTCCTTCAATTACGCATTTGACTGCAGGGTAGACAGGCCAAAAGGAAAGTGCTGAGAGTTGGCTCAACTTGATGTGGTATATCAGTAGAGATCACTCAGATGAAACACTGAGCGTTGTAAGGAAGACCTTGACTAAAGCAGAAAGCGTTAATTATCTCTCCATCTGTACAAGCCTAAAAGATAAGGGGGCTGATGTGGATGTCAAACGGCAGTAGCTGGATGGTTGTGGAGCCAACTAAGGACTGTCGGTAATAACAGCCGAGGTCTGTTGTTAATACCACACTGTGGGAAAGAACATGGTGTGGTTTGAGAAGGGGGCCATGTGGAGGTAGAGCAGCACTCTTCTGGGACAAATGTCCTTCTTCTGGCTCCTGGAGATAAGAGCAATGTAGTCCTGCACAAGCGCACGAATGAGGTTGAGAAATGGGCATGGGCTGTAGGGGAGGAATAAGACGCCCCAGGACCCATTTCCAGACAGGCCTAGACAAATGGACTGTGCATGATAACTAATTTGCATAGAAAGAAAGAAACTTATATACAGGGCAGGGAATACTTATCTATAAAGAGGTACACTCACAAAACATGTGCTTGTGTGCACCCCAAGACCCTGGACATGCCATCAGGTGGATCCACACTGGAACCGGGACTGGTGAGGTCTCTCTTTCTTCCTTTCTTTTTCTCTCTTCTTCTTTAATACATCTCTCTCTTCCCTTTCACTCTGCTCATTTATCCAAAACCCAGTGCTTATACTTGGAGATCAGAAACCAACTTATACCAATTTCCAAGTGTGTTTATTTACTAATAAAACTTTACAAGCTTTTATGGACGCTATGACTTTCATCATTGCTTTTAATCACCAGCATCTACAAGTCCTGGGTGCTCCCTTCCCCCTAAGGGTGGGATGCCACACCATCTCTAGTCACTTATGCTGGTGCAAAGACTTTGTTGGACCGCTGTTCACCATCACTGCAGCAAAGGTACAGGTGTAGACTGAAGGATGATGATAAATCACTTCATGCTACCTGATAACCCATTTCCAGTTTAACAAAGCATAATGTAAGCTGGCTTACTTTGAAACATCTGTTTAACACTGTTATGCTTATAGTTGGGTCTTTGATTAAGTGCTTTGATGCCTTAAAGTCTAACTAGACAATAAAAAGAAATGACAAAGTGTTAAAGTCAAAACGACCTCATTAATATTTTTTTCTAATTTATTGACAGATAAGAACTTCTCAAGACTTCACGATACAAAGTTATACAGTAGAAAGTCAAAGGTGCATTTTCCAGATCATGCATCATCCTTACATTGATTTTCATTAGATTCTTAATGTTGGATCAGCCATTACCTACTATGTCAACATGCATTAAGAGCTACCATTAAGTAGCTTTCTATTTATTTAACTTCAGCTTGAGAGGTTGAGAGGCCTGCTTTACTGAAGGCTTTCTTACCAAGAATGTTAAAGAAAAAATTAAAATGTTACACCTGCTGCAGACAAAAATATCTATTCAGGGTTTATACAGAGCTTAAACTTTTTTTTTTTCCCTTTGATTTGTTTATACAAGGTAGCAGTGTTTTCAGTCAGTGTTGATCTGCACACCGAAACTGTATTTTCCCCTTTGTTCCACAGTCCTGACTATAATACCCAAGATCTCTTTCTTTTTTTTCAGGATGACATTATATATGGTCAAAAAACGTAAAAGAACTCAAGACAATAGGCCAGGTGGGTAGTAAGTGAGAACAGATTAGAATAGGTGGAATCTTACGGAGCAGAAGCACTGTCACTATGTTCTATTTATGTTGTCCTTTCATCTGCAGTTAGCTGTGAATGATTTTGCTTAGAATATCTTCCTGAAGAACACTTTTGAGAAGATAGGAAGATAAGCATTGTAGCTTTGCTTCCTTTTAGTCAAGTAAATAGCTGTAGGCTTAAATGACAAAAGAAAACACAGAGAGCTTCCATTTGGGATATTTTTTTTTTTTCAACTTTCCACCTTCATAGTTCTCTTTTATTGTTTGGGAGATTAGGGTAGCATTTTTCAGAAAGTAGAGAAGAAGAATATTGTGGGTGGGTGGATTAATTTATAGTTTACTTGGTTTCCTGCTGTTTTCAAGGTATTCAGGAGTATTTCAACCTTTTAAAGCAACACACAAAGACAGTTACACAGAGGCTTTCAGTGGTCTGGATATCGAAAATTATTTACATTCTGCAGTTTCAGTTTCAAAGATTTCAGGTTCCCAGTCTGTAACAAGTGAAAGCTACTTGACATAACTATAAAAATAAAACTATCTCTTTTTAACTCATGTTAGCTTGGCAAAAGAAACAAAAGAGTGAAATGAATTCAGTCCTTCCTTACAAGTCATCAAGAAAATCACTCTTTATTTAGTTCATAGTTTTAACAAAGATTAGTGGTGCATTGATATATTTGTACAATGGGATAAAAATCTTCATTTTGCAGCCAGGTTAAGAGATGACAAGGTAAGTTCTTCTGGTCAGAAAAAAATAGTGGAAAATATTGATAATTAATTAGTAATAAACTCATGATAGTGATTTCGGATATTTCAGTTATTTATTGTACAACTGCATTATTTGCTGAAGTATCCTTTGAGGATTTCAGCACAGTAATATTAGCAGATAAATGCTACTATTTATTAGTTTCACAAAGATATCAACTTAATTAGTTTAACTGTGTACAGTACTTGGATTTGTAATGGGCTGCCTAGTCCAAATAATCCAACAAATAAGAATATCAGCGAAGGAAAAAAAAAATACTAAAAATAGCTTAATTCTATTTTAGAGATTCAAAAAATACACTTGGCTATTCTTGTCAGGGACAGCAAAGTGGTGAAAAGTGGGTCTCCTTTAAGGTGTGTGAGAACTCTCTTGGAAGTCAGGGGGACTGCAGCGTTTGCTTTAAGTTACAGAGGTATTTAAGTGCTTTGCTGTTGTGCCTGCCATTGCACTGGTCAAGGCTTGTATTCCTCAGTTCCTCCACCAAGAAACTTCATTTCAGGGAGCACTTGTCCTCAGAGCCAGCTTTAATAATCTGGCCTGTTTGGAGATACTGGCATGTGACAGCTATAACCCACTGCAGGATCATGTGTTTCAGGATGAGACCGACTTTGGTGACACACGAATGTACCAAAGGCTCAGTTCTTCTCTATTATACTCACATTAATACGCACAAGTTATTTTGGAAAAAACTATCCTCAGCCACATATACTTAACATCACAATTTTGTTTGACTTCCAGCACAGATTATTTACATTCATAAGTTTTCTTTAAATTCAGCCAAAGGAAGTGGAAGCACATATGAAGTCAAAGGAAACCCTATAATAAAGGTACCTTGCTGAAATTGCAACAGATTCTTAAAGAAAATTTTACTTGCTCATAAAAATCTTTTTTTATGTGTTCCTAGATAGCTATACAAGTTACACTTGCTCAAAATCTCCACTGAATCCTGTATCTGTATTTTTCACCCTCTGACTAAACTTTGGCATGACTAAGAGAAAAAAAAAAATCATTTCTACTCGACAGTCCTTGATAGAAACTTAATCTCTCTATCAGCACTGGCATGTGCATTGCACTGTATACATCACGCCTACTATGAAGCAGCTCTCTCATTCCTCCAGGATAATTCCTTTATGACTGTCTGAGTACTGAACAGACCGCAAACAAACCAACTGGCAGATGTTCTTAGTAAATCATTGAGAGGCTCCCATTAAAAATTAGCCACCCACGTATTTATCCGTTCTTTTCTAAGTATCAATAAATTATTTAGAACACCAAAATGTCTGTTTGAATTTATCAGTATGTTCTTGTTCATAGGTATTTCTATTGCAGTTTCTCAGGAATCAAAATATAGGAGAACCCTTTAAATATAATTTTTAATTTATAGCAAGCAGCATATTTGCTGGGTAAAGTAACTCAGTTCCTGCCCCCACCACCATCCCCCCCCAAAAAAAAACCCAAACCAAAAGCCAAAAAAACCCCCAAAACAGCAACAATAAAACCCAAGAAAACTTTAAAAGACACAAGGTATTCAAGTTTCATCAGTTTTAGTACTTGCTTTTTGCTTCAAAATAACTGACGCCACCTGTCAGATATGCAGGTCCAAAGCATTCCTAGTATAGTCCTCCTCTTTGAGGACAGACAGCATAAAATTTGCTGCCTGCTAATTGTAATAGGCTCCGTTTTCCTTTCAAAAGTGGTCCACTGATAATAGCAAACCTCCTCTTTTTTATTTGTGCTTAGGTGCAGTGAGAGAATTATGTCGAAAGATTCTGCTGTTGAGAATCTTTTTTGACAACTGAAATTCAGTAACATTTAAATCTTTTTTCTGCTTTTGGTTTTGTCCTTCTGATTCTTGTCACCATGGCATAATTTAGCTAACTGAAAGGTGTGTGAGTTTTTGGTCTCTGCCCAAGTTCACTAAAGCTCTAGATAGAAACTGTGAAATTAACAATTTCTGAATACGTGCACATGTGGAGATCAAACAAATGACCAGAGCCCTGGCATTTAGTTGAAATCTGGCATTAGGTGGTAGTTCTTAAAGTTCTTCAAATTTAAAGCAGTTGCATCTGCAACTAATTAGCTGTCTCAGGATTGTACATGTGAGACAGGGGATCAAATAATAGCTTGAAGATCACCTGGACCTCATAAAAGCCTGTTAGGAGCTGTGTTGAGGGGGAGAGGTGAGTAGTCAGGCTGGCTCTGGCAAGAGGGTTTGGACTGACAGAAAGAGCATAATTGATACCTTGAGCTTCTGCTGAACTACTTTGTTCTGAACAGTCATACTATATGTCTGAGGGAAAAGCACTAAAATTTTGTACTGGGAAGTATTTCACATGATTATGGTTTGATAGGGATTTTTCCTTTCAGGAGCTTGATTTTTCTTATAAGCAGATTCCAAAAGTGCTGCAAATAACTAGGTCAATATGTAACTAGGTTCTTGCTCTGATTCATCCTGTCTTTTTCACAGTAAAAGCTGCTTAGTGAAGTTGGGTGATAAAAATACTATACATGGTAGCATTTTCCCTTTTAATAAAGGATTTCGGCTTCACTGTCAGAAGGTTCTCTTAATGCTCAGTATAAGAAGAAAATCATATCTTGTCGAGGATTTGATCTTTATTTTTTCCTTTTGGAAAAAGAAAGCTTTTTCATGGCTTTGAATTCTAAGCTGACACAGGTACCTGCCAAATTGTCAGAAGGGGAAATGCTAAAGCACAGTATGCTTCTTTATCATTTCTGACTGTTCAGCTGCTCAAACACGGAACTACACAGATATTCCCTGCTGTAGTAGCCTCATGCACTAGCTAATGAGATCTGATGCCTACCCTGAGTACATAAGTGTCCAGGGAGGGGAATATCCAAAAATTTAGCTGAGATTTTGCTATGATCATGTTACATGTCTTAATGCTCATGCAGATCTTGAAAGCTCTGCTCCACTGCTAAGGTTAGGAGAGGATAATAATGGATTGACACGAAAAGGGAACTCAAGTTGAGAGTGGAAATAAAATGCGCCTCTAAAAATCAGCTTGCTCTTGATTGATGTTAATGAAGAAAGTTACACAAGAGTGTTGTAAAGAGTGAAATGGAGATGTTGAGGTTCGGATGTAAAATAAACCAATTAAACCACACTGCTTGATATCAGATGAAGTCACACATGATGACCTGGTCAGACCAACAGCATTAGTGAATAAAAGCAGAAACTTCATCAAAACCAGATGCTACATCAGGATTTAAGTATCATAAGCGTAATACATTTGGAAGTCAGTACCGTGAACAAGGTATTGTGAACTCATCCGCTATTTTGAATATAAGCACAATGCCCTGAAGGAAGCACACAACTTAAACCACAGTCTTAAAAAAAGATGAATAGGGCTACATAAATAGAGAAAAAAAGAGGAAAATAATCCAGCCCTTGTTGCTATGTTACTAGTCTTTGGAGGAAGATCATGCACACATAGAAATCAGTGTCATTTCTGGCATTTTTAGTTTTCCTCCTGTGTCATAACTCTCATAGTTCCTGGCTGGGAAACAGATGAAAACAGAGCCAAATCTTAATAAACTCTGAGTGGGGTACTTCAGCTGAACAGAGCATATTTTGAACAGAGAGATATTCAGTAATTGCTCATAGCAGGAATTGTAGACTTTTATTAATTGTATGCTGAGGCTGGGGAGTGCATTAAGGCACTTGGAATGTGTGGCACGGAAGCCAGGAGAGCTCTGGGAGACACCGTGGCTGAGAGGACACATTACTGGGGCATTACTTAATTCTACCTCTGCAATTAGGGACAAGGGGAGAGGGAAAGCAGTGCCACAGTATCAAGATCAGTATTGCCAGAGCAAGGCTTCATTATTCTAGATGTTGCTGAGGCACAATTAAACAATCCTGATCCAAAAGAGTTGCAGTCCAAGCGAAAAAGTACAAGACATACGTCAACTCACAAAGAAGAAGATGTGGGGAATCATGTTTTCGTTTAGAGTAGCAGGCAGAAATCTCACCACAACCAGCATCTCTTTGCTTCCATCTCATGGAAGCTCTTAAACCTCCAACCTGGGAAAGAGAGCAGATATATTAAAATTAAAACCTGTGTAATGAAGAAATCTTCCCCAACAAGTTTACATCTAAGAAACAGTGAAAGCAGTAAGTTAATCTTTCATTTATTTAATTTGTTCTTTTACTTGAGAGAGTCTAGGGTCAGGCCACAAGATGGTCAGGGGGCTGAAGCATCTGATATCCAAGCAGAAGCTCAGAAAAATGCCCTCCATGTAGAGAGAAAGAGAAGGCAGAGAGGACATCTTATTGCTACCTTGAGCTATTGTAGTTTAAAATTAGCCCTGCTGTGAGTCTTGGAGTTGGTCAGATGACCTCCAAAGGCCTTTTCCAACCTTTTACTACATGACTGTAGGAACAAGGTCTGTAAACTGTCAAAAATGAGTATTCTTCAAAAAATATTTTCCCCAATGAACTTAACATAAGGCACCATGATACTGTGAAAATCAGAACAATTCCAAACACTGCTATGACACATTTTGGGACTGAAGATGAAAATAGATGAGGGATCAAAAAGTTCTTAGCTAATCTGTGACAATACAGCTTAAAGGAAGAAAAAGCCAGCTGTATGGCTTCAAACAGACACAAATATTAGTACAGTTAGTTCCCCAAAGGGAGACTCTTCCCCCCTCCTTTCCAAATAAAATACACAGAGCTGCTATTGCATAAGCATTTTGTTCCACTTATTTATCTTTCTAGCAGGTAACCTCAAAGCTTGTCTCTGCAATATATTCAGAAAACTTCTTAAACTCCTAAAAGATCAGAGCAGTACCCAAAGCATAAGCAAAGTGTTTTCCATATTGTCTCAAATGGAAATTCTGGAGCTATTCCTCAAATATGTATTTTAATATGCATACACCTGTCTGGCTGGACATGACTATAATAATTAATAGTGATATTTTCTCTTTTGCACAGATCAATCCAAATAATTGCCAGTGGATATCCTATTGGATATCTTTATGACATGCAGAATATCCAGTAGGAGTTTAAATCCTCTTCTTCACAGTCTTTTGTCTGAGCATCTTTTTTAAAAGACGTATTTGCATAGGTAGTAGGAGGAAAGAAAACCTCTCTTTCTCTGCCTAAACAGGCTGTAGATAAGCAACTGAAGCACTCCATTATCTCTACCCAAAATAGTTATCATCATTTTGGGTAGATTTACTTAATATTTTTTCTTATTTTATGATGAAAATTATGTGTCTATATAAGTCTACTGTCTATAAACAGAGCAATGATGACTAGATCATACATCTACAATAAGGAAATCTAGACTTATTCACTGGATCCCACTATTTTTTCTTGAAATCACTACAATAATGTATCAAGGTGGATTCATTGTATGTTGGCCATAATCCAGTTTGTGCAACGACATTCTTCCCACTAAAACTTCTGTGTCAGTACTACAAAGACATCTAAGGGCATGGCTTAGTCCTCAACTGTGTGCTATGCTGCTATTTTTAATCAGTATCTTCTGCATATAAAGAAACACTATTTTTCCCCCCCTTAAACCAAAAGAACTTAAATTTGTTATATTTTTGTCAACTGTTTATTTAATTTCATTTTCTGGCAGCTTTCATTTGGGAAAAAAAGTCTATATATGACTCTTAACATTTTCCCTCAAAAGACATTCTTTGATGCAATTTTACTAAGTGTCTTTCTTATAGTAGAATTTGTTCACCACATTAATACTTGGAACTCTGCTCTCTCGGATACATGTTTTAATGGGGTTGATTTAATTTAGAAGATCTTCGAAACAGTAAATGGATTTTAGAAAATTTTGGTCTTACTAAATTAATGTGCTTTGGAAGAGATAATTTTGAATTAATTAACAAGGTCTTTCTTCTATTTTTAAGGAAAAGCCTAGTTCAGCAATTTAAATGCTAACACAGATATTAAGGGAAGTCTGCTTACATATGGAGCTGCAACTCCTATAAGGCAGCAGAGACCTTGTGAGAGAACACACTTTTTAAAAGTGTCTGAAGCAATTTAAATGTGATCCATGAATGACTTCTCAGTGGATTAGCCCCTAACCTTTAACTTTCCTGACATTAGTCACATCTCATCTTGACATCTATAATGGAATATTCTCCTATTCAATTGCTTTAAAAATGTCCGGTTTGACTTCCAATTGACCTCTGACGAGAGCTTAGCTCTTTAAAAGGGTTTAACAGTTGTGGCTTCATCCTTCTTTCTGTAAGACACTAATGATAGGTGGAAATTATTTCTATAAAGTAGAAAAAAAACACAGCAGAAAGTATTTCCTGATATTAAAAATAATGAAATAAATGATTCTGGGCTTGCTTCCTTCTATTAAATCTGTAGAAGTATTTTATTCCAAGTAACCATAAAATAATTCTTAGGTGTTCCTCTGATCTACATGGCAAAAAATATAAACATTATTACAGGGAAAACCCCATCAAATTTAAAGAAGGAATACATTTGAACTGAGAACCACACTTGTAATGAGATATGTGTTATTTCTTGCAAAAAAATTATCTGAAATGGTATTTCAAAACACATCCCTGAAATCTTACGAAGTAAAGTATTTAGAAGGATACCTTAGGTATCTTAAAGACACATCTGGTAAATGGTAGTTCTAGAGCCTTGAATGGCCAATGATGAAAGTTTTCATTAAAGAAAAAGACAAAGATTTTGCATAGCATTCCTGTGAAGTCTTTAAGTGAGATTCTGGATTCAGAAGTCTAAAAAGGATCAGCACCTTGATCCAAAGCAGTTGACTTGTACTGACGAGAAAGGCCCTAAAAAAATTACCCTAATTTGTCCCTTAGGACAACAATTTTTCTCCCTTTCATGTAACGGAAAATATTAATTGACTATAATGGCTTATGTGGAGGATATATATTAGCCTTTGCTCTCTCACAGCTGGTAGGACTCATGTCAATTCAGCTACATTAAAATAAAAGGGCACTACAAAACTGCTGCTAGAGATGCTTTATTAACAAATCAAATACAAATAAAAATCCACATACATAATATAGTTGGAGGAGATTGAGCTTATTCTCACTGATTATCAAGTCCAATGAATGATTCGAAAATTGTATGGCATTGGCATGTGTCATCAGGACCAATATTCATCTGCAAAAACTTTTTTTTTTTTATGATGAGAACAGGGGATTTTTGAAATTATTAGAAGTGGTTATTTATTTAAGCCAAAGATTATTTTATAAATCTTGGTGTTTGGGTTTCAAATATCATACCATCTGTTGGGCTGGAAGTCCAGCATTTGGAAAACTATAGGACAGAAAATCCAAGAGATTCTAAAACTTGCTCTGTGCTACATTGGATGGATTCCTTAAAGATATAGTGCCAGCTACCAGCACTGACTACGCACAGACGTTCTGTGTTCCTTGGGTCTCTACTTGACAGAAGTTTTGAAACAGTGGTCTAATTAATAATGTTTTAATATGTTAATTTTAAATTAGAAAATGCTACTTAGAAGCAGTCTATTATTATTCTCTTTTGGCAAGAAAATCAAAAAAAAACTTTCCTAATCCATCACCCCAGCAGGGCGCCTTCTTCTCGTGGTGCACAGACACTCACAGTGACTGACTAGATGCTAAAACTTGATCAGCTTTACAAATGATCATATATGACATTAGATTCCGATCTCTTGTATATTTTTATTGTATTTCAGCAATCACATGTAATCCAGGACACCACAGGGAAATGGTGCCAACTAGCCAGGGCTATAAGATGAATAAGGAGAAAGAATGTACCATCCTACACTCTTAAATATGAAAGTATTTTCTGGTTTGAATCGTTGAGTCAAAAGCAAAATGGTATAATCAACATCAGCTAATTTTGTTCACTGCAAGAACAGGAGAAAACATTTCTATCTACAGTTTTGGAAACGTTTTCCAGAAGTCTATGACTGGAAACTAAAAGAGGAAAGCTGTTTCTCAACAACTGCAAAACCATGAAGACAACAAACAGATACATTCTTTCCAGCCTGCATTTTATTAGAAAGATTATATATTATATTACTGCAGCATAGTTTTTAGCTAACTGAATACACCCAGCATTTTGAAGGGTCAGAAACTTTTCAGCATAAGCGGAGATGAAACTTATATTTATTATGCCTGACAATTATCTCATTTCGTCAAAGTATGAAAACTGATTTCAGTACTATGCTACAGTGTTTAGTTAATAAGATACAGAAACCACCGAGACATTAGGAAATGACTGACAGAAAGCAAAGGACAAGAACCTCTGACAAATAAAGAAGAAAAAAACATCTTTTGGGAAATTCAGGTGCTAGCCTCTACATTCTAACTTCTTTATAGACAGTTTACTAGTCATTCCATTGTAAGTAAAAATGTAACAAACAAACAAACAAACAAACAAAAGATGGAGTAGAAAAGAAAAAGTCACTTTTTACAACTAGGTTCCTAGGCAGTATACTATGTTCATCAACTACACAGGTCAAAATACTTAAAGTTTTAACTAAATGACTGGGACTGGGACTTTTGTCTTTTAAATATCTAAGACATTTTAAGAGTCTAAAGGCAGTAGTCACCTCAATTTTAAGATGGGCAAGTCACCAATGTGATTTAGGAGCCTCTGTCCCATGGCCACCTAAATGTGAGGAACTCAAGGGTAGTTGCCTCAGGTTACTGTACTAAGCTTGTTTTCAGTATGTAAGATCAGTAAACGACCTTCTATGGGAAAAAACATTATCCCTCCAAATGATTCCAACTCCAGAGGTTCTCTAGGGCTTCTCACAGAGAAGAAAATTTATGGAACTTGTCTGCTTGTATATTGCTAATGCGTCCCACTACCCATTTTCCTTCACACAGCTGTGTATGTTAGGGACTCTGCAGGATCAAGAGTACTACTACCTTCATCTGGATTTTCTTTCTGAGGAATCTGTATGGATCAAAACTTCATTATCCAGGCTATACATGACCAGATCAAACCAATCCTACATTTTGATCACTTTCCTAGGGAGAAGTGATTTCCCTCCCTCACCACATATCTACTTGGCAAAGATGACTCTATTTTGATGTTACTGTTATTCCTAACATTTACGAATTTTGAACCCTTATTCAAGTGCAAGACAATTTCATTGTATGAGGACTTTAGAAACTGCACTTATTTCCTGACTATCTTTAGGTGTTTGTCTTGCTAATCTTCTACTTCGACACACCTTACATGATCTGAAGGGGATAAGTTTGGGGTTTTCTCTAATCTCATGAAAGACTGACAATTCTGTTGCCATTTTTGAGCTGCTGCTATTTCCCCAGGAAACAAGGTGTGTGCATTTGCATTGGCAGCCTCCTTATCCATCTGTTAATTTGTCTCCCTGTGTTCTCTTCCTAATCACCTTTGAACATTTCACACACATTTGAAAGGAGAAATCTAAAAAAAAATTCAATTCCTGCAAGTTTTGTGAAAACAGTCAGCTACCTATCGGAAAGAGATTTGAATTGGCAGCCTCACTGTGGGAAAGACAGATCAAATTCAGACAGATAAGACTCCTAGATCAGACAGACAGAACTATATATTGCACTCAGACAGATGGCTGGCCTGCCAGCATGGCAATAAAGAGTGTGTGTACTTCAGGATTATCAGCAGCACATGTTAAATATTTCCCAATTGTTGCCCATGTCTTGCCATGGTTACTGCTGCAGGAAGGTTTGGGTCATAAAGAACACAAATCCGTAAGAGATCAGCCTTCATTAGCTTCACAGCCCATTAGCAAATTCGAAATTCCCTTTGATTTTTTCCTTTCACGTTTGCATCAAGGACTTACAATACCAAATCAGAGTAAGTTGTTATTGTTTTTCTTTTCTTAAACCAAAAAACCTTATAAAAAATGTTCAAGACATAAAAGCATCTGGAATCTTACTATATGTCTTCTCCTTTATTTGAATCGAGGCCAAACAGAAAGGAAAACTTATTTCCAGAAATGTATCAGCTAAGAATGTCAGTCATAGCGCCTTCCGGAAAAAGTAGATACAGAAGACATACTGATGAAGATGCTATTTATAACACATGAATTGTATATCCAAAGTGTGATGATTCACTCAATAAGTCAGCAATATATTTGCTGAGTTTGTACTTCCTAAACTATTGCAACTTCAAGACAGCAAAATCTTTCTTATAAGAAACTTGAAATCACATTTTTGCTTTACCGAATGTAAAGAGTAATGGTTTTCAAGAACATTGCACACATGTTGAGATAACTGAGTTTGAGGCTCAGCTTCTTTTTATTGCTCACTGTAAGTTAGTGTAACTGCAACACTTAGAAGCCACTGCATGACAAGTGAAGACATGGAAGTTAAACCCCTTGGTTGAGAGAATTGAGGTGGAACAGAAAAGGTCTGTATGCCACCATCTCACCTCTCAAACCTGGAGCTCACTTAGATCTGCTCAGCCACCTCTTAGTCTTTCCTTTAGGTGTTTCTCTTTTACTGGAAAAGGAGGATTACAGATCTGTCTATACTGACTTTTCACTGCACATAAGGAATTCCCAATGTCCTCCTAAAGACACTTTTTCATCCTTCTTTGCTTCACAGAGTGGAATAGACAACTTCGTGCAGCACAGGCTCTGCCTGACACTGGGACAAGTTTTTATGCTTTTAGGAATGCTGTCCACACCTGCAATGCTAGAATGGTAAAATGTGGATTGACAGGGTGTAGTTCATACATGATATAATGACCAGTTAGAGCATGCGGTGCATAATGACTGGCTATATTAAATTAAATCTTCATTAAACATGGGGTTATGTAAACTTTTCATGAAAATACTAATGATTAATAAACTGTTTAAACAGCTTTGCTTAACTTTACTATCATTAGAATTGACCCCCTGTGGCTACAAAATTTAAAAAAAAAATAAAAATTTAAAATGTAAGATACTACTTTTGTTTTCAGCTCTGCCATAGATTTCCTGAGTCTATATAAATTGCTTTTCTTATGTGCCATAGCACCCACCTCTAAACTTCAAGGTCTCTTTTAAAGGATACATTCATTAATGTTTGTAGGGTGGCAGAGATGCCTAACTGATCCCAAGAGAATTAATTATACCTACTAAGAGCAAAATAGAGTCAGGAAAGTAACTAGCTGACAAATATAAGAAGTGTTAGTTCATTATTTATACTGTACAGAGTTTATACTAGACTAATTATTGAACTTCCTTTCTTTTCCTATTGCTTGGTATATAAATCACACCACTGCACTCCTTTCAGTTTCCTTCCAGAATAAACCTGAACAGTAGAGGTACAAAGTCTGGGCCCACAGGTAAATCATTCACAAAGGTTAGTTTATTAAGAAGCATTTAAAATGGAATTTCATTTAAGCTTTGGCTTCCTCATGAATGATGAAACAGTGTTATGCAATGGCAGATTTTGTTGTGAATCCTGTGTGGTCCACCCCAAGATAAAACCTACTTGCTGCTGCTACAAAGACCCGGGTGAGGCCTGGGGTAAAAAATACATCATTTGAATTCCTCTGAGCACTAACAAGCCAAGTCTTCAACCAATGCACACAAGTGGCATAGTGAAAATTCATAGAAAATTCAGGAACGAAAAGTCCTGGCTATTATTAGGTCAATTTTCAAAAGGTCGTGTTTCTACAGTTCAAAGTTCATATTTAAATGTGGGAGTTCTGTACTAGGTCTAGTGCAGATAACATGCTGTTTCTATGGAGGGGGATCACAGGAATTCAGCATGCAGCTGGGGGATGGAGAGGGAAGGGGAATTAGAGAAATCCTTGTTGCCTAACTTGTGCACAGAGGGCCCTCTGGCTGCAAGGTGTGTGTCACCAACACGGAGAGGAGCTTGTAGCAGACTGAATGAAAGAAAGAAGCCATGGATTTCAACAACCACAAACAGAAAATACAACCCAAAAATCAGTGATACAAATAAGAAACAATAGCTCTCTTCATGTATCTAGCGCTACCAAATGCTAAATTCCTGGAGAGATCTAGGAGTGGAAAAAGAGAAATGTAGTTGTGAAGTTTTAACGAAATAACATCATGGTAGTACCAGGTTTCATTCTGCTAATTTATTTCTATGAATGCCAAAAAATTTCTAAAGTAAAAACCTACAAAGAACAGGAAAGGACTTTTCCTGGTGGAATGAAAAACTTCTCTGATGAAAAAAAAAATCCAAATTACAGTGAATCTCTTAATCTTGTAACTAATTTTTAATCACTTATCAGGTATTGTTCTCTCACTTAAACTTTGTAGCTGTTCACACTAGAATAGTAAAGTTGGCCTCACAGAGCAAGACCAAAGGAATATCAACCAGATCTTGACAACGAATTTTGGACAAATTAAAATGAGGACTAATGAAAGTCAAAGGTGTGACTGAAATGGGAATGCACCACTCTGACCTCCGACTTGTTCATTTAACTCAGAACTTCAAAGGAGAGAATAACACAGAATACAGCACGAAAGACATAAAATACCAAAAGAGATAAACATCTATAAAATATTAAACAGATTTTTTTACCTAAAATAACCTCTCCATTACATTTAAGTTTTATTCCTGTGTTTTCAAGATCTTGCTATGGTTTCAGGTGAAATTATTGTTTTTGCAAACTTACCACAGTAAGACAATCAGTTTTCTAGTTTTTCATTATGTTTTTTTAAAAGATATTTTCATCTTTACTAGACTGAACCAGTGTCCAATAACTAAACTTTCCTGGAAAATATTTGCTAAAACTTTGGATTAATATAATTTAAATGTATCATTTCAAAGAAGTTTTGCCAAGTTCTTTTGTAGTATTTGAGAAACTTGTATATAAGATATAAGTATATAATGGATGTATTATGTCTGATCAAAAGTCTTCAGCCCAAGAAATTTTGTCCAATAAAGTTTAGATGAGAATGGCTAATGAAAAAATAATGAGAGAATAAAAATAAAATTATACAACAGAATAGCAGTTTGATTCTAGGTCTTTCTGAGTTTAAACCTGTGTCCCCCTTTCAATTCCAGGAACTTCCTCAGCCTTGCTCAGTATTCAGTCAGAATTTACCATCAACAAGTTGTCACAAGAAGTTCCCTATCATAGGTCCTTCATAGTTTTATTGAAATGGAAACACATGTGTTTATTTGTTTGTTCCTGCTTTTTCCAGAAGGTTTTACATTCCCTAGTTTTCTTAGTGGAAGAGAAGATGAACAGCAATCAGTATTAACCCTCTTGTTGCCATATTGAAGCTGAAAATGCCATTACTTAGACATTAAATTGATAGATTAACATACTATTTATTCCAAACTAAAACTTTTATAGTGTTGCTTTTTCATTTTGTCATAGCTATATTTTAAGCACAGATTCTGCAAAGACTGAAATTTCCAATCCGTTTACATCATACATGTAAGAAAATATCTCTAACTATGATAAGGAATGAAGAGTAGTAAAAATGCTATACGTTCTCAAGTATATTTAAAAGTTTTTCTCTTAATGTCAAAGGAACTGCAGAATAACAATTTTTGTCTTGGTGAAGAAATTCTTCTCTTTCTTTCTTGAGTACTTTTTCTTTCTTACAGTGGCCAATTAGGCCCATGGAGAAATGCTAGTTCCTTAATAATCTCTCAAGTGTAGGTATTCAATCCTGATGTGCACTTACAGAAGCAAAAAACAGCCAAACACAAACCAACAACTAGATACAAAATCCTTGGGGTTTGGTATTTTTTTATTAGAGTGTCTGAATTTGGAGAGGATGGGAAGTTCTATTGCACGAAGGAACAGGATCATCTTCAGGTACAAGATGTGTAGTTTCTCATCAGTCAAAGGGAAATGAAGCAAGTAAGGAAATGGGGAGACACCTGCTGTCTAGTCCACTCTACATGTTACAAAATGCATCTTATCACACAAAAGTGAATTCTGGGTATTTTTATCAGGAAGCGTTGTAAACTGTTTCCTTTCAGGCTGTTTCTTGAAGCTTTTCATGAATGTCACGTTCAGAAAAGGAATAAATTTGAATCTGCTGAACAGAGTAGCATTTGACTTTAAATATTACAAGGGAAAAGTGAGTCACTGTATGCATTTTTGCCAAATAAGAGCCTTCACATCCAATCCTTAGCACAGTACAAATATTTCTGTTTTTAAAAGTGGATATCTTTTTTTTTCCTAATCAAGTACTGGCAACTTTATAACAACTGTAAAGGTTGGAAAAGATTTTTTATGGTCATGATCAGTAAGCTGTAATTTAGTCTCAAGTCCATTAGCCTTTAAATGGACACTATTGTAGGCTTCCATTTTAATCTCAATAACAAGCTTTGAATATTCATGGCAAATAAAAATCCAAACCTAGCTCATATAAAATTTAGTCAACATAGCTATTACATTATAAAATAATTAAATTATGAGAGATTATCCTTATTCTTTAAAAATGTACTAGGATATTTTTGCACTGAATTTTAAATAATATTTTATTGTAAGTTGAGAATCTTTCCACTTATTCCAATGAATTTTGCATTATCCAGTAACAGCATAATAGTTTCTTTTACATCACTAGAAATTATCATAGTTCTCTTACTTGTCTATATTTTTAAATATATATCAACTCTTTTGTCCTTTTGTTTTTCCCCAGCCCCACATGGGAGTTACACGAGATAGAACTCAGACTATACAACACATGTTGTGGGGGTCAGACCATATCCTTCATATTAATTAGTTCATCCTGTGACTAAGATTTAAAAAGGTGACAGGGTCCCTGAGCAGGAGTAATGGAAAAGGCTGTTAAGGTGGGAAACAAGGGGAAAAAAAGCCAAATCTTGGAAGAAAATAGTCAACAGTTTGAGAGAACGTGTGAGGAAAAGAGTTAACACAGACCCAGAACAAACGTCTTGGTACTGGATAACTTCTAAAGACATAGGTTTTGTGACTTACACGTACCCTGCTGCTAAATTATTATACTCTTAATACAAAGACACTGAAGTCACTGTGAATCTTTCTGTTTATTTGAAATAATTTTGCCTCAGCCAGTGGCAGGGAATCATGCCATGGGCTGCATCATAATCCGTCCATTTCGGAATGTGTTAAAAATGGGCAGAACAAATATTTTCCTATCTTTGTGCATTCCTAATTGCTTTAGTAACAAATATTTTTGTATACATTTAGAGTCTAACAAATCCATTAGTGCTTTCTGCCCCAAAATTTGTCACAGTCCTGAACACAGTACTAGACATAGATGACTTCTTGTTGTTTCAATCCCTATTGCTCCTAGTCTGCTTTAAAATAATTTTTATTTAGCAGATAATTTCCTGCATAAACAATAGTTAAAAAGGGCTGTAAAGAAAGTGAAACAAGAAAACTTTATAAAATATGTAAAATAATTTATTTTTTAAGAAATCAATTTGTTCAAACAATTGATTGTCCATAAGAGATCACATATATCACATTAGAAGTCCAAAATAAATGAAACAGGATGATTTATGCCTGCATTTCTGAAATAGTGAAAACAGTAACACCAGATATTTAAAGTAATTTATTTATTCATAGGATACTTTTCTAAGTGGTGATATTTTACCCTAAAACCCAACCACAATTTCTGAAGTACCCAATCTCTTTCTACGTATACTTGTCACTAATTTGAGGTTTTAAAGAGAAAAAAAAAAAAGCTAAATAGACAATTTTAATTACATTGGTCAACTCTTTTATTAAGAAACATGTAATTTTAAATGGTTAGAGAATTAGATCAACTTCATTACCTTTTCTGTAGCTGTCTAATTGCACAGGAAGGAAAAGACTGTCTTGGGGAAATGGCTGGATTACGCAGAAAGCTCTACAGGTGAGGCAGAGCTTATGGAACTTCCATAGCTCGAATGTTAGTAGTTGTCATTAAAGCTGTGGGCCTTTCCATAGGACCTAAATACACACGCATCCTGAAGGAACATCTGCTACCAATTCTGCTTAGTTACTTCCCATACCCTTAAGCACCAGATATTTAAGTGCTTACCATATGCCTGTACCTTTCATACTTGACAGTAAGTATCTAATGCCAAGTCCTCAATGCCAAGTTTAAGCAACTTGTCACAGCCTTCAGAGAGCCAAGGATGTAAATGCTTCTGCTAATTGAAGGTCTTTGGTCTTCTCTACCCACCAGTGCTGCAATCTTCCCTACCCCCTTTAACTATTGGAAAAACGCTCTTGTTCCGTGACACCAGCAGTGAATTAGCTTTAAAGTGTACACACACTTCAACTAGCAGCAGCTGTTGGTTCAGCTGAGTGTTTTGTGAAGGTAATGAACCAAAATTTGCAGGGGATTTAGGAGAAAATAATAAAATGTTAAAAGGGTATGTTTTTCAACTGACTTCAGACAGTTTGGAGACTAGACGTTTATTTGTTGTGCAAACACTGGAAATTTTTGCTCCATGGATCAAGTCCATACATATTTGCATAACTAATAATTACGTGGTTACACATTTGGCTTGCTCTGTTCTATATAAAGGTAAACAGTAAAAATTCTCTTGTGTGGTGCTAAAAGCCACATCTTGTGGTTTATACAAGTAATGGTTAACATAATACAAAGAAATAGTTCAAAGATTTAAATAGACTTTTGTGGCATTAGATGTCTCCTTGAAGTTATTACCAATTAAGAGATTTAAAATTAAATTTATTGTTGAAAATTCACATTTCTTGTATTATAGAAGAGATTATTTCTTCTGTGAAATGCAATTTATTCAGTACTAAATAGAAGTCTCTTTCTTCAGCTTTAATCAAAATCATATCTTCAAATATAATACAAAATGGTCTCAGGTCAGACTGTGACAGTTCCCATACATTTCCAGTGACAAATTAGGCTCATTATACCAAATATTGGCACAAATGTTTTAAGATTCTTCCAAGTTTCTTGACTTCAGGTAAAGTTCCAAAGCCTAAATTAGGATCACGAGTCTATCAGGGACTCATCATTTAGGTACCACTTTCTAAACCAAGAGAGGCAGTGAGCCTTCAAAGAGAGACATAGGAACATGAACACAGGAATTACTGTCTGTTCAAACCTTCCTGTGTTCAAAGAATCAGACTCTGCAGAATAATGTATCAGATGTCCCTATTATTACTTTCCCTTTCAAAATAAACTTGGTCTTTTCTGTTATTTCATAATTTTCCTTCATCTTCCAAATAGCTGTATTAATTGCCATTACAAACTGCTGACATTTCAAGCTAGAAATTTATGAAAATTTTACGGACTGGAAGCTGATCAATACAAACAGTATTTTCCTGTTACATTATTCAAACATTCTCAAAATGAAAGATCAGATTGTAAAACCTTCTAAAATCCACTGTCGTTCTTATAAAATAAATTCAATTTGTCAAAAATTTACTCCCAGTTTCTTGATAGTTGATGTACTTGCATCTGGGTTGTCTAAAAACACAGGCTTAAGTATCCTCTTGCAGTGGACTAGAGATCTAAGAAGCAGCAGACGTATTTTCACTTAAGAAGAACATCTTAAAGATTATAAAAATCTAATACAATCTGGTAATTATTCTTTATTGTCCTAATAATTTCTTGGGTGAACAGACACAACTCCAATAGCACAACTCCAACGACAAGAGCAACGATCACTGTTCTTTGAGAAGTCTGGAAATCAGTAAAGTAGGAAAATCTCCTGGAAATCAGCAAAATGTGAAGATTTTTCTCTGGATGAAGATATATGATGTCCATATTACACTCTGTTGGCATTTTGGATAGTTACCTCAGTGAACTCTGATGCTCTGGGACTAATGGGGAAAGAAAGTTCTCTACCTAAGCACTGTAGGAGACTTCAGCTACCTCTCTCCATTTCCCACCTTCAGAGTCTCAGCACACAAGTAGGACACTGAAGGCAGTAATAATTCTTCCAGCTGCAGGTGCTAACTCAAGAGCGTCCCAAGTTCATCCATGTTTGGGGAACAGAAACAGGCACCTGGAGAAGGTAGTATGGCTAATATGTGGATTTAATGAGCTCACAGAGATTGCCTTTATTACCGTGGAATGGGTTTGCATTTCTCCACTGATTATAGAATGAGCTTTGAGACACTTGGCTCCTAATTTAAATGTCTCAGAAGACTATGCTTAAATGGAGAAAATAACTAAACAGCTATTAATATTGAGGGGAATGTAATCAGGTTACCTACTCCTGGTACCTATCTTGGGGCCTTATTGCTGTTCCAGTATAAAGTTTGCACCCACAAACTGAGGGAAACTTGTAGTCCTGTGAATGTACTGGGTGTTGGTGGCAGGTTAACAAGACCATGAAACAAATCACAAGGCAGTTTGTTTGAGAGACGGCTGTTTTTGTGTAGTTCCTGATTTGGTCGCTCACTGACACTTGTGAGAGTCACATCATCTCTTTTTGACCATTTCTCCTTGTATTGTCTTCCTGATTTGCTTCTCTGATAGAAAAGTAATATTTCTTAGAAAAATACCTGAAAAAGATATTTACATAACAAATAAAGTAATGGGACACTCTATCATTCCTAAAAATTAAGTTGGCTATCAAGATGCTTTTTAAAATCTGGCTTGAAATTTTCTAAAGAAATATCTGTTCAAATTAATTGTCACTACAGTGATTAATTGCATTTCAGGTAGATGTTATGATTAGAAAGTACAAAGCTTTCACTAGTACACTTCTTCTATAACAAAAATGCAGACAAGAATATCCTTAACCTCATTAGAAAAAGAAGGCATGCAACCACAGACTCTCCCACGTCCCACAGTCAAATCCGAATAGACCGTTATCTGTGATGCTAATGAGAAAACTACAAGGGCATTCACATCCCTTTGCCTTTCTCAAAGCTATCTGATTAGAAATGATCTTCATTAAAATGCAGTAAGGTGGTGATATTCATGGCACATACTGGAGGTAAGCCGCTGGTATCATTGTTTCCTGGATCACTGTATAAACGCAGTATAAAGCTGCCATCATTATCAATACTACTATTAAATACTCCTAAAGACACCTACAATCAATGGACATAAAAATGAAAAGAAATATTTTCATTATTTATTGAAGATTTAAAGGAAACATTATTGATGAGTTCGGGTGGGATGCCTTTGAGTGGGAAAGGCATATCTTTTGGGACTCAGCTGTAGATTTTTTTCTATGTGTACTAGATAAATTCCACCTATAATCCTTGAAATGTATGGAATGTTTTGTAAGTGTGTTTTAAGAATTCCTACCTCAAATTGTGTTCTGCTCTATAGTTTGTTTTTTTTCTAGAGTGTTTGGAAGGCTTTTTTTGCAGTTACTATGTAAAGTCCTAATGCTACAAGTATTTAGAACAATGTTTACCTTCATAGATAAGTGAATACCTTAGTTTGAAGGCTAGCAAGACTTATTTGGAATAACTCACTACAAACATACATTTATCCTGCAGCTCAAGCTTTCCTACTTTACAAGCTTTCTTATCTTCATCTTTGGAAACATACTAAAGTATCATCAAAAATAAATGCAACTTTCTGAGGCAGTTGTGAAGATTACTGGTCCTGCATAAAATTAATTATTATTATTAGTGAGGGCTGTGGGAGGCAGGGGCTTTGTTGGGGTTTTGTTGGGGTTTTTTGTTTGTTTTTTTCCCCCAGCTAAAAACTTTGAAATCAAGTGTGAGAAAAGTTTCATTCTGGAGTGGAAGTTCATTTCTATTCCTAAAATGGAATCAAGCTAACATAATTCTTGGACTGTGAGTAATATCTGTGGTGTTTGATACTCATGGAATTATATCGATTCACAGCTCACTTCTGAAGACAAGTTAGTAGCTTATGAGGCACAGAAATAACTTTCGTATTTGTGTATTTCATTAAGTTCCAATTCTTAAAGTTATTTAAACAATTTATCCTTAAGTTACCACAGTAAAAGCCACATAAAGTTAAAACTCAATCCTATATTTCCCATCTCCTTGATATAATTAACGACTGTTTGCCAAATTATGGAAAATTGTTCCCACTTGTTTTCCTAGCAGAGAACATTATTCTTTCTAATGGTTAAGTTGTTAGATCCCATTACCAATTCCTTCCAGATCTCTCTTTTTGCTATTGCCTGAGCAATTCTCGAGCCTTTTGTTTTAACAACAGTTCAGTTATCTCTCTAACCTCTAAGCTAATTAATGAGCCACAGGGGATGTTGCACAACCATAATGACCACTTGAGACCAACATCTGAGACTGTAAGGGTAACAGTGATTCCAAACCATATGGCAAAAAAGGATTAGCCTTCCAACTTACATTCATATAGAACTCAGATCTATTCCAATTTATCAATATGAATAATCAAACCTCATTCCACTGAGGCTACCTGTGTATTCTTTACAGTTCCAATGGAACACATTTTTAAAGAGTAATAATAGTGGATTAATAAATTCAAGTGTGCAATGCCGCACTTTTCATATACTTCATACTTTATTCTTTCAACCAGCTTGCTGACTCTGGATATGTCCATAGTGATGGTCTTGGCAGAAGTTAACAACCTCAATTCATATAATCTTCTATGACTTTTTACAAAATTATATTTTAATAATACAATATGATAATATAATATAATATATAATAACAATAATACATTGCCTATATTCACTTGAATAAATAAGTTCATAATAATGCATTATTTCTTTCTTATTGTGCTTTATCTGTAAATCCTAATTCACTTTACAGAGAAATCCTTTTCATTATCCCCATGTTAGAGAGGAACAAATGGCAGTAACTTGCTTAAGGTAACACAGCAAGTGATTTATTCTAGAAAGACTTTGTTTCTCGAACTGAACTCTGCTATTTAATTTGCCAAACTGCAAAGCACTTTCTGAGGTTTTTTATTTTATATAGTGCTAATATAGATGATTTTTTTGATATAACTGAAGAAAAAGCATAATAATATGTATCAAAGATAAACAGCTTAATGAAAGCTGAAATAAATATTATCCCAGGAGTCCCAGAACAAAAGGGATGTCGGAGGTGGGATTATCTATACAATTAAAACCATTAAAGGTACATTAAATCACAGACAATTAACTTGACAGTACCGATAGAGTTAGTTCTTCTTTGACTGTGGGTGATAAACAGGGATTTCCTTTTAAATTAGACATTCAATTTCTTCTGAAATATTTCTTACTATTTTCCCCCCAACATCACATTTCTGATATAATATAGGTTGCTATCTGCTCCAACATTTTTCACAGGTGGGTCACTAATTTTGGAATAAAAAAGAAAGTTTCTAAGGAAACTGAAGAGAGTGTCTGTCTGCCTATATGCCCTATAAATAGCTCTGGAATACAATGCCCAATTTTAACTGAATGTGACAGACTGATAAATGTTTCGAAGTAGTGCTATGGGCCTCATACCAAAAGATATTCTGGTAAAATCCTACAATCTTTACAATGAAAATCAGAAAAAGGACTCAGCCTTCTAGTAAAATATAGTAAAGCTAAAGATGAAATTAAAACTATTGTTGCCATCTATTTTATCCCTGTTATCTGTGTTGTTGGAAGGCGAGATACAAAAAAGAGATAGAGAATGCGAATAAGAAAAAGAGAAAAGTCAGGAAATCAGGTGTCTACTATAGATTTGCTAGAAATAGCAGGAGACACTTTCAGGCTATAATAATGTTTCGATACTTTCTGGCTGAATATGTCAGGAAGTAAAAAGTTTTAACAATGGAAGTATAACACAGAATGACTAATCACAGAGTTTCATGAAGAACTGCAGCCAAACCAAAACTGAAAAACAAAATAATTGGTTTACCCAATCCCAAATGGTTAAGCTTTTCCAGAGAGCAAACATCTGCTCTTCTACCTTGATTTAATCATTTTGCTAATGTTTTTGTTTTACATCACATTAGTGACACTTTTTAAAAGTATCCAGTCAAGAGCTGGAGAATGGCAAGAAGAATCACCAGTGCAGATGGCACCATTAACTAGAGGTAACTTATGCAGGAATGGAAGTTGTTTGGTTATAAAATGCACCATTGAGAAAAAAAAAAAAATATTGACTGGAAATTACTGTCTTTCTTAGCAATAAGATAACCTGCAAAACATTGCTGGACAGAGATGGGATCCATGCAATTTTTTTTTGCTACAGAAAGAAAATTCTAGGTTAACTTTATGCAGGTTTTGATTTTTTTTGTTCACAAAATCTTTTAAATTTTTATCAAGAAATTTCAGAACACAAAATAACACTATAGTAATTTTAAGACTACCTATTTAACCCAATATGTGGAATAGTCTATGTTCTATCTGCATAAATCAAATCCTTCAATAATAATAAATATTTTGGGATACTAAGGAAAGAGAATTTACTTCTGTGGAAAACCTGTGCCAAAAAACTACCTATAGGCCCCAGAGAAAAGCCTCTGAGAGTCACCAAAAAAAAATCATATATAACTAAATACTATCACACTCAAGTATTTGAGAAAACTGTACACTATTCTTATTGATAATCTCTGGTAGATTGTTTAGGAGGATAAGGTTGTTAGCTAGTATCATAACACTACCAAATTCAGTGTTACTATATTTTAGAATAACAGACTTTTATTAGTGTAAAATATTAATTCAAATATAATCAGTTAACTTCAATTAAAAATATAATCCATTGGATTTCATAGAATCACAGAATGGTTTGGGTTGGAAGGGACCTTAAAGGTCATCTGGTTTCAACCTCCCATGTCATGGGCACATATATTGGGTTTATGAGGCAAGGTTTCAGCAGTGACAGGGTCACAGGAGGCTTCTGTGAGAAGCTGTCAGAAGCTTCCCCATGTCTGAGGGAGCTCGTGCCAGCCAACTCCAGGATGAAACTGCCACTGGCCAAGGTCGAACCCATCAATGCTGGTACTGATGCCTCTGTGATAACATGTTTAAGAAGAAAAAAAAAAAAAGAAAAAAAAAAAGATTGTACAGAAGTAATTGCAGACAGAGAAGAAAGGAATAAAAATCTGAGAGATTTGTTTCACTTCTCATTATCCTACTCTGATTTTGACTGGTCATAAATTCAGCTAATTTTCCTAAGTCAAGTCTGTTTTGCCCATGATGGTAATTGGTGAGTGATGTCTCCCCATCCCTATCTCAACACATGAGCTTTTTGTTATATTTGCTCTCCCCTTTCCAGTCAAGGAGAGGACTGATGGATAGAGTGGCTTGGTGGGCACGTAACATCCAACCAGGGGCAACCTGGAATAGCAGGGAACACCTTCTGCTAGACCAGGTTGCTCAAACACCAATCCAACCCGGACTTGAACGCTTCTAGGGATGAGACATCCACAACTTTGCTGCCCAACACTGTTCCAGTGTTTCGCCATTTCACAGTAAAGAGTTTCTTCTTAAACCTCTCCCTCTTTCAGTTTAAAGCCATTCCTCCTGATGTTATCACTACCTGCCCTTGTAAAAAGCCCCTCTTCAGCTCTCTTGTTGGCTCCCTTTAGGCACTGGAAGATGCTATAAAGGCTCCCCAGAGCTTTCTTTTCTCCAGTCTGAACAACCCCAACTTTCCTCACAGGAGAGGTGCTCCAGCCATCTGATCATCTATGGCCCTCCTCTGCATCCACTCAAGCCAGTCCGTATTCTTTTACTTACTTGGGGCCCCAGATCTGGATGCAGCACTCCAGGGAGTTTCTCTCAAAAGCAGAGTAGAGGGGAAGAATCAGCTTCCTCAACTTGCTGGCCATGCTTCTTGTGATGCAGCCCAGGATACAGATTTGCATGTTGTAATTACACTTTGATTTGTTCAGTTCTTACGGGGGACTTTAGACACTGCTCTGCGTGAATTATGGCATGAATTGCATAGTCTATAAACTAACTTTCAGAAGCAAAAAGTCAATAACTATGGCTTTGACATAAAAATAAAACCCAGTAGGTAGACTGAACTATTCATGTTCCTCTTAGCATTTAATAAAAAGCCTTAAAGTCAGAGAATGGCTAGTTTTTGCTCCGGAGTGCCTGAGAACCCGAGGGTCCTAAGCACAGAACCTATATGCAACTTCCTGACAGTGTATGTAACCTTGACTTAAGTCAAGGTTACATACCAGCTTGGAATATATTTTTTATCAAAAATAAAAAGTTTTTATCCTACTTGGGCCACTCTCTTCACTGTTTGCCACTTATTGCCTCAGGCTATTCTGTGGGGCTTCTGAGTAGTTATAACTTCTCCTCTGGATGCTGTTGTGTTAGATTAACCTTTGGTTCTCAAAAGGTCATGTTTTTATTCATTCTCTGAATCAAACCACCAATACATTCTCTTAGGAGATCCCAAACACAACCCTCTGCATTAAACAAAGGAAATTGTTCATATGTCTTCCACAAGTTTTCTTTTCCAAATATATATGTATTTACCTTATAGCACTATCTAGCCTGAACACAGTTTCATTGTAAAGCATATGTGAAAGGCAAGAGCTTTTCGTCAGTAGCAAACCACAAATAAAGAGCCCCATGAGCTCTTTCTGTCAGCAGAACTGCATTTCCAGTTTATTTATAGCTGTATAAAATGGGTGCTTTCATTTCAGTTTTCTGCCCATGTTACTGGAATTCATAAATTAATACAAGTGAGTATATTACCTGATTTTCTCATTTTCCAAGTGTATTTTTCTCTTAATGACTCCAGTAGTTTCAAATCAAAACTATTTTCCTGCTGAATCTAAACATCCAAACTAAAAAGTCACTTGCAGGATCCACTAACTGGTGATAATGACTCTTCATCCTTGAAGAGATGGATATTTGTTTTTAACATTTTATGAGGAAATGTTTTTGACTTCTATTTCATACTTAGAGGAAAGAACCCATTTAGGGGATTTACTTACCCAGATGTTATAAAAATACGAATTCAATTAGTGGAGAGAGGGGAAAAGACAAAATCTTTTGTATGCTTAACTTTAGAGGACTATTCTGAACCAGTTCATAAACATCTTCTAACCTGTTAGGAGAACTGGCTTCGTGGTCTGAGAACTGAATTTTGTCCACTTGTTACCTACCACAGTTGTAAATCTTTGATAGGAAGTAGGATAGAGCAGGCAGCTGGCCACATGCTGTAATGGATCAGCCTCAAAGATGGAATTCAGAGAACCTGGATTTATTTCTACTTCTCCACTACAGACTGTTGTGTCCTTGGAAATGGATCTCAAGTCTCTGTACTTCAGTCTCCACTTCTTCAAAGTGGGAACAGTTCTGCCATCTTTCCTGTAAAGTGCTCTTACATATGCTGATGAAAAGTGTTATAAAAAGAGTAATTTAATAATTGCTACAAGCGGCTATATGTCACCTTCATATTGATTAGAGTGCTTTATGCTTTCTCAAAAGCAAGCTATGGTTTAAATTACACCAAATCAAGAGTGAAACAAACTGTGTGTGTCCCTTCATCCTTGCAGCTTAACTCCACTTATTTCAAGTTGTATAGTTGCCTCAGTTCCTGAGCTGCAGAGGTTTGCTGAGTACTGAGACCCCCCACACTCCTCCATTCATGAACTCTGGCTCATTATCTCCTTTCCTATGTGGCTTGTGGGCTGCCAGAAATTATAGATGGAAGTTATTCCTTTATACATCAAATCAAGGGAAGAAAGTCTGTTCCTTGGCATACCAAAACATAAATGTGAGGGATTTTTAAAGAAGGTTTTGAGGGCAGCGGAGGAGCTGTTTGGCCTGGAATAATCACCAGGCTGTTCCAGAGCTACAGGGTGGCACAGTAAAAAAGGTGCAAAATGTTCACTAGTTTTGGAAGACAAAGAGGGCAGTCAGCAAAGGAGAGCTGGCAGGCTGCAGAGAGAGGAAGAGGTGAGGAGAGCACTGGTGCAACCAGGAGTGGACCTGTGAAGTGTTTTGAAAGTAAGGAAGAGAAGCTTAAACTTAATATGTAAGGAAATAAGGAAAGAACAAGATAGAAAATCTTTGCAGCTGTATTTTAGGTGGAATGAAAGGAGGCCAAGAAGCTGAGAGCAACGGATGCTGCTCACCCAGATTCGGAATTTTTTCTACAAGATTCCCACAGCCTAGCTCACCATCCTTTGATCTTTATCTTTTTCAAGTACTCCCCTTTGGTCAAATCTCACAAGAGAACTGCTGCTGTTGGATTGAAATTGCATTCCACTGCCAGATACTGGAAGTAACTTACCTCTGCTCAGTCTAATCATTTTGTCATATAATCATTTGAAACATCAGTCAGCCATTCTTCTCTGAAATTACATAAAGATGTTCTTTCTACTCCTGTGAATCTCTTCACTGTTCATCAGGCAGGATAATGTGTAGGTTCTCATGCCAGAGTGCTCAAGCAGAGGTTTTCTTTGCACAACTACATGGTTGGGGTGAATTCAAGGACTTTTATTGATTGCATGACTTGATCTTTGGAAATATTTACTTTGCACCATGTAGATGTTACCCGCTAATTTTTGTTGCATAATGCAGCAAATGCAAAAAGGTCTTAAATGTATTTTATAAAATGTGGAACATTTTCAGTCACATTAAACCTGTTATATTTATTCTCCTGGAAGTTTTTCTGACCAGCAATTTCAATCTGCCCATTTGATTTGACCTCTCATATTTATTTATTTGTACCTAACAAAATTATAACCTATAAATAACATGAAGATTTTTAATGTTATGATTTGTATATTGCCACTAAAATTAATAGAAATGTTATTGTATATATTAGTCATAATTATTTGAAAGACTTGGGATTAGTTCGACAAACCGGAAGGAAAAATCTAAGTTTAAGTTTCCGTAATTTATGGTTATCATTTAGATGGGTGCAGTAAATTGAGAAAATATGATTGTTTACAATTGTATTTACCAGTCTACCCCCTCACCTTCAGGAACACACTGTATATTAGATTCTCTTCCTTCCAGCATTAAAAATGAAAGCCATGAAAGCATATTTGAACTTCTTGGTAGCACCATAACACCAGATTTCCAGTCAGAAATCCTCTATATAGAATGGAGGTACAGGCCCTTTATGGGACGCACCTGCTACTAGCTATTATTATGTTCACTGGGAATTAGGCATGTGAGCTATTTGTTTTCCCATTTACACTCATTCTCTCCAGATGCGGCAGAATTTTCCTGTCAAGTCTAAGGTCCAGGTCCACCATCCAGTTTTCTCACAGAGGCCAACACCACAGGTTTTCCATGCAACAAAGTTTTCAGTCTTATCTAGGAAGCCTCTTTCTCACTCTCTGTACACCCAGTTTCAAGTTCTTTTTACAGCTGTGGTAACAAAAGAGTCTGACAGATTGGTAAGCTGCACCAAACTCTTTCTTTCACATCTAATTGCCAAAGTTCAGAATAACTTTGAAAGGGTCTTGGCATTTCTTCCTCTTCCTCAAAGAATGAATAACTTCATCAGTGGTTCAGTTTTTATGGATCTCTTGATCAGCAGACAAAGAACTCAGACAAAAGGAGAGCTTTGTGCTGTAGAATCCTATAAATTATGATGGAGTAAAATAATAAATAATGATGGACTAAAACCCTAGTATTCAAACAGATGTCTCCTCAACACAAATAAATACTGCATTTTAATTTACTCACAGCTTTTGGGATGTACGATGTTCTCTCTAACCTTCAGCTTCTAGAGTAATATTTTTATATAAGAATCTCAGCTTTCATATAAAGAACACCCCACCTTAGCCTTCATGGTTAAAATATTTACTGTTAAGTCTCATGTAAAATTGAAGAGGGCAAATAAAGTGTGTAAACATGATCATGCAAATACATATTTTTTAAAACCAAGCTCATTATTATTCAGGAGCTAACACATTTCTTTCAAGTGTCTGAGGTCAGCAACACTGTAAATGACACAATCTTCAACCTAGTACTGTAGAAGGTTAACATAAATCAAAAAGGATAGGAAATAGTAAGGAGAGAGTGCAGAACCTGGCAGGAAAAACACTGATACCACTGTGTACCCTTTCCAGAGGTACTTCTATGTCACAGAGCTGACTAAGGGAAGCAACTGGAGACATATGGCTTGATGGCAGAAGTGGCTGAGTAGCTTCAGTGGAGAAAGGGTGATGCTTTTGTGGATAGGTTTGCAGAGCACAGTACGCAGGAGGCAATGCTAAAGAAAGTGGAGAAACAAATAAACAGACTATTAAGGATGACATTGCTGAGATAGAAATAGAGAAGTTACACATAGTTTTATTTTAGTGCTGTCTAAAGCTGACACAAATGGAAGGTCTCTGGTTTAGACTGAAAAGATTGTTTCTACAATACAAAGATATAAGATTTTATATATTTTGAATTCCATAGAATAATCACATTTTAACCTGAATGAAAAGTGTATCTAAATCTTCTGTATAAAAAAATTTATGATTTTGTAATTTTTGTTATGTAACGGTACTATGTATAAATCTAAAAGTCATAAAGAAGAGGTAAGAATGGAACTGCATTATCATGTTAGCTTAGATGTTACTTTACAGCTCACATTCAAGTGGAAAATTTCTCATTAATCCATTGCCTATGTATTCTTTGTATGCCAGCTGTACTCTGGGAAAGCCAAGCAAAAAAAAAAAAAAGTCAAGCTTTAGCTGTACAGACTGTGTGGTTAAAGATATTCAAGCCACTTGGCTCTAAAATCTCAAATCAAATCTTGAGAGCAAGGAAGCCTAATTTAAAGACAGCGTAGCTGTACTTTAAGTTACCTTTGGCAGAACGACTTTGAATTGACAGCCTTGTAACATGGAAGGCATATGAGAACATGGGGGTCCTCTGTTCATCTTCCTCGAGCTGCTTCAGGACGTATAGACAAGTGAAATACAGTTAACATCTCATGATTGCTTTACTGTATCTCAAGCAAGAGAAAGTCATGGAAGCGATGAACTACTACATCCCCAGTCAAGCCCAGTTCCCATTACTCTTCCCCCAGGATCAGCAGAGCTGTCACTGACGGTGTTGGGCTTGTGTGCAGCCTGGGAACAAACCACCTAATACCCACAGGGTAAGGTGGCCTCTCTGCAGAGCCTATTTCAGGGCCTTTCCAAGTCTCCATGGAGTAATGCTTGGCATATGCACAGCCTCATTTTTTTAAATGCTCTTTAAATACGTTTTTCCAAACGCCTTCAACTAGCTCAGCAGTCTCTAAAAGCGAAATTCAAAGCTCTTGAACTGTTAAGACTGAAGCTTTGGAACCTTTTAAATACAGATAGTTTATTTAAGTTCTGTTCCCTTACTGGGTATTTTTCTGAGTTTATTGTCACTGTATTACATGATTTGTATCCTATATTTCTTAGTTGAATCATTTCAATCTTTAGAGAGTAATCATCTTTCTACCTGTCTGTAACAGAGTATGCTCTCAGTTGGCTCCTTATTTTTTTTTTCATTAGCTACTCATTTTTAAACACATAATTTTATCTGGGTGTTTATTTGCTATCTGCTTTTGAGCACTGCCAACTAAAATGAGGAATCAAGTCACAACGCTATACTATTTTGTATCTGTGCCTACAAATGTAATATCAAGAAAAAACTATTTAGGATATAACCTACAGCATCGAATTTTGCCATGCAATGTATTGAGCACCGATTAGAACAATTCAGCAACAGCTCAGGCCAGTTAGCAGCATTGGAATATGCTTGCCTTGGAGCCAATACAACTTCTCAGGAATATATTCAGTTTCTACGTCACTGGAAGTAAATTCATTGCCTGAAAACATATTCTTTATCAAGTTTTATGACACCATGCAATGGAAACGAAATATAATTTAGTCTAGAAATTTAAATGCTGTCATGTCAGCTTCCTGATGATTTAGACATGCTCGAATGCATGTGCACACACTTTACATTAGTTCCAGTGTAAGGGGTGCTGTTTCATGTAAAGAAGCCGGCCTAGAGCTTAAGAAATCAGGTTTTGCAATTCTGAATTTTCCCGGGCCTGTTTGCTATCCCTAGGAAACATTCTGATGCCTTCTGTTTTCTATCTGCATAATATGAAGATCATACTGCTTTCTTTTATGCTGCTTTAAGATCTACAGATGAAGTTATTGAGAGATGAAAAGTAAAAAAAACCACAAAAAAAGTAAGTCATTGCATTAAAATCTCAAACTTCCTTAACAGCTTAGTGTTACCAAATTATGAAAATAAGTAGCTAGTGGCTAGACTGCTCTTTGATAGTTTTCATAAGACATTCTGTGAAAAGACAACCTAATTTCCCCCAAAATTTCGCTTCACCTCACAAAACACCACAAACATGTCTCTATTGTCTAGGCTTTATCTAAAACTTGGCCAAACTTTTACAAAATCATCCTTGTGTTCTACAGATTGGAATCCCATTACACTTGGGTCTGGCACAAAACACCGAATTTATCCTGTGACAAAATGTAGGTTTGGATAAAGTTTATCCTGAGTTCAGATTATCTCATGAAGAATGGATTCAGTGAGAGTGACCTGCTCTCAGGACTGGCCAAAAGAAGAAATATGAAATGTGTTTTAGGGTATCTCTGCTCTCCCTTGATCCTAGTGCCAGTTTGGCTGCCAACATATATCAGAACAGCTTCAATAACTGCAAAGTTATATATAGCCCCAGAGGGGATATATAAACTGCTGGGGATGTTCATTATTCTGAAATGATCTAACTCTTCCTCCAGCTACATCAGACAGTGTATGGGAATCCTCTGGCCAAACATAGCTGCCTACAGAAGGAGTCATTTAGATCTTGTTTAAAGTCAATGGAGTGAAGTAGGTACTTGTAAGGAATGGTTCATCTCAGAAGAAGATATCTAACACAGATCAGATAAAATACACCC
Source organism: Cephalopterus ornatus (assembly GCA_013396775.1). Lineage (NCBI taxonomy): Eukaryota > Metazoa > Chordata > Aves > Passeriformes > Cotingidae > Cephalopterus > Cephalopterus ornatus. The sequence continues at coordinate 959,084 of VZRE01004381.1, read as the reverse complement.
TAGAAGTGCCAGAACATGCTTCCAAGCTGAATCTGTGCAGACAAGAATTTAATTTAGAACAGAAGAGTGGTAGAGAAAGAAAGAGCTAGATACAGTGTGCAATACATCTGGCTAATTTTATCCTATTTTAGGATAAAAGTTGAATCCTTCATGGAGATCCCCACTTCCCTCCTTTAACTAAAAAGAGGTCATGGGATGTCAGTCTTGGGTAATAATGTCTATGTGTGCAATTCTAAGCTGGTGGGATGAATCCCACTCTGGAACAGGTTAGGTCGATTTTGATGAGATCTTCAGGACTTACAGACCTTTAGATTGCTAACTCTTCATGGGAGTTTTATTGGAGCAGATGAGATTTATTGGTAAATAAAAATCAAGAAACACTGAAACCCATAATATATTAGGAATACATTCTAAGTGTTATCTAATCAGGTATCTCTTATTAAAATTTACTTGCATCCAGTTGTGAAATGTATTTTTCTGTTCTTATGTTACTTCTCTGTCCTATCAAATAATAAGAGTCATACTCAGATCGTCTAGTTACTTTACACTGCAGCCTCAAATGGCTTTGCAATTGAAGTTAATTCAAGGACTTCATCTAGGTCATGTCCCAAAGGCAGCATGGTTGTGTCTGTGTGAGTGCAGCACCATAATAATGTGTTTTATTTATAGACCATACTTGGTCTATACATAAAGCTCTGTCAGTATGCAGTATACCTCTGTCTCTACTCTGATTTTGGACCTAGTCCTCAATTCTTCCCCAGCCTGACTTAATGCCATATCCTCCAATAATTCCAGTTAGTTTAGGTACCAGGACACTGGAGTATTATGCATGCAAACAGCTCATTTGATGTATAATTTCAAATAGGGATCATTTTAAGTGTAGAAAAGACAAAACATACTTTATTTGTTGAATAATAAAATTAAATCTTCTGTGTGCATTGACAATTTTTCTCCAGAAAATACTAATTAACAAAACTTCATAAATGATGAAAACTCCCACATCCCTCTATTACTATTTTGCTACCCATATAGCATAAAAACTTCAAGAAAGAGAATCCCACCATTAAAATTTTCAGAACTAAGAAAAAAGAAGCAGACAAGTAAAAACATGAACCTTTTCAGGAATAAGTGATAAGTGAACTAGAATTGAGCAATAAAAAGAAGCAGAAGTCAATTTTTAAATGCTAAGGATTTATAGGAGTATGATTGGAAGTTTAAGGCTGATTCCCTTTAAATAAGAGTTAATTTAGGTACTTCTCTCCTCTGGCTTTACAGAATATTTGATGTACTCCCCTTATTAAGCTTCAGCCATAGAATTATCTTCACCATTTAACACAGGAGCTCTAACACAGTGCCTACACTGCAGTCTATTATATATCCCCACATTTGAATTACTCAGCATGCACTGGTACTTAAGAAAGCAGCAGCCCATTTAATATTGCAACTATGTTGTAAGAACCAAATATGTTTGCAGCCTGAAGTACATTCAGTATCAACCAACATTAGAAGTTGTTGAGAGCATAGGGGTTTTTTTTATTATTTTAGGAGGGCACGTCATGGATAAATATTATTTGAAATAAAACCTCACATGACTAACCTAAAGGAGCTGTGATACTTTGCAAAACTATTCTATAATTACTATGTGTAGCTTAATTTGAATGGTGGAGTTATGAAATATTTGAGCAAATTTATGTGATATGACTAATTTTCAGACTCGCTTACATTGGTGTAGGGAGACTTGCTTCGTAGTGCAAAAGAAATTGCATTTCAAATTATGCTTGTGTACATCTCTGAAATTGGTCTTGACAGGTCTAAATGAGGAAGAAAGTTGAAAGCTAGAAATTTCCCCAGAAGAATTTGGCAAAAAACTAACATAAGAGACTTTGTTTTAGCAATGTTCATTTTTTAGTGATAGTCTGGTCTGACTCAATTTTTCTTCATATAAATTGTGTTTCCTTACTTTCATAAAATTTGTTTAAGGAATTAAAAACATACTAAGTAATTAAATACAGAAATTGCAGTTCCAGACACTTTGTAGGGAAGCTGCATGTTTAATGTTTTCAAACACTGAAAAACGTGTTGTGCACTTTTCTGATAAGATTGCTAGTTTACTACACTTGCATTGAAAATAACTGGTTACACATTAGTGAGACTTAATCCTGTGATGTCAATATGAATCTTCCTCTGATTTCAATATACTGTACAGCATGCTCAACAAACGAGAAATAATACCAGGTGGAAAACTCCCTTGTAGTCTATTGAGCAACTATCTCCAGGGCAGAAAAAAAAATGAAAAAAAAGAAAAAAAACCCAACCAACCAACCAAAAAAACCCACCAAATGTAAGGACTTCAAATGTTAGAGAAATTTTTGTTTGTCAAAAGACTCTGGTTAAGTGTGAGCTATCTTTTTGCTCTAGAAGTAAGGAAACCAATGACAGGATTTTTTTAGTACCTTCAGGGGTTTTCAAATTGCAGTAAAGTTTGGAAAGCCAGGCAGTATAATTGCTGGAGAGTAAAATCTAATGTAGGCAAGTTCCGTGTTCTGTACCAGTTGCTCTTACACAGAGTACAGAGGAAGACTACTTGAGCTTTAAACTATCCTAACACTCTTGCCTCTGTCATCAAAACACTACTTCTTTCATGACCGATTTTTAACTTTTGAGCAGAGAAAAAGTAATAATAGATCTGTTCTGGTGACTGATAATGATTCTGTCAGTGACAGATTGCCCTCAATCTCTCCTATGGTACTTGTTTATCTTGAATAGTCCTTTAGATCCAGGCTGAACCAGGGGAAATTAAAAGTGAGGTACAGACATGACACCCATGATAGGTAACTAAGCCTTTGAGAGCCACTTGTAATCTTACAGCATATCTGAGTTATCTGTTGAGGCCATTATTTGGATACAGATTTTAGAGGGTAAATGTGCCCTTTTGGAAAAGCAGGTAGAAGCCCAAAATAATTAAATTAAAGGGTTTTGTTTAGGTAACTCAATTCTACTTATATCACACAGAAACACATAATCAATTAGGTTGCAAAAGATCTCTGAGTCCAGTCTGTGACCAAACAACAATATCAACTAGACCAGGGCACTGAGTGCTACATCCAGTCATGTCTTAAACACCTCCAGAGACAGTGACTCCACTATCTCCCTGGGACCCCCATTCCAATGTCAAATCACCCTCTATGTGAAGAAAATCCACCTAATGTTCAACCTAAACCTCTCCTGGTGCAGCTTAAGACCACGCCCTCTTGTCCTTCTGGTTGCCTGGGAGAAGAGGCCAACCCCCACCTGACTACAACCTCCCTTTGGGTAGTTGTAAAGAGTGATGAGGTCCCCCCCGAGCCTCCTCTACTCTAGGCTAAACAATTCCAGCTCCCTCAGCTATTCCTCATAGGACTTGTGTTCCAGATCCTTCATCAGCCTTGTTGCCCTTTTCTGGACTCACTCCAGCACCTCAATGACCTTCCTGAATCGAGGGGTCCAGAACTGGACACAGTACTCAAAGTGTGGCCTCACCAGTGCTGAGTAGAGGGGGAGAATCACTTCCCTAGTCCTACTGGCTACATTATTTCTGACACACGCCAGGATATCCTTCAGTTTTTTCTCTAATTAGTAGGTAAATGATCACTTCAAGTAGAAGAGGGGAGACGAAGAACACTGCAGAATGATCTGTATCACAGCACAGCATTACAGAATGGTTGAGGCTGAAAGAGGTCACTTAGTTCAACTCCGCTGCTCATGCAGGGCCAAAGAGACCCCCAGTAAAGTAATAGTGTGATAACAAGGCAAATTCCTCAATAATGAACTATGTCTTCAGAAAAACAAGGAAAGAAACTTATTTCCCTAGTATGCTGGGGAATTTCTTTAACTCATTTTCTTGAACCTGAAATCAATTATATTTTCCATTTTGATTAAAAATATTGAGAAATATCTTGGGCAGGAGCCAACTCAAACTGATGTATTTTCCTTTCTTTGTTTGACCATGAAGAATCAAGAAGTGAATCATTCATGATGTTTTCTGGAGATCCCATTTCATCCTCCTGATGGCCCCCCGACACGACAGGTTTCTTTCACTTCTCTCAGAGCATGATTGCACCTTTGCAATTTTGCAATTTACACTTGGAGTGAAGCCCAGGGCAGGCCTTGTTACCCACTTGAGTTAACACAGAAAGTCTCTTTATCCTTTAAACACATTAACTCAGGAGGTGACTCAAAGAAGCCTTTTCAGAATTACGTTATGTTCACCAAAGGGACAGTAAGCAGAAAAATGGACATTTACGCATCAGTTTCTGCTTACCTAAATCTTAAATCTTTCTTATGTCTCAGATTGCAACTCACTTTTCCCTTCATATGTAAGGGAGAAGCGGATCACGGGACTCAATGAAATATCTAACCTTCATTTAATTTATTTGTCAGTATTCCTCATACTATAATGCCTCTGGCATTATCTTAAACTTCTTCATACCCAAGGCATATTATAGGTTTTAGCTCTCATTTTCTTTCTGAGCTATGTGAAAAGCAAACTCTTTTACCTATGTAAAGCTGATTAAGGTTGTATCTTAATTAATATATTTCTCATTCCCTAAAAAAAGAGTAAGCATTCAGAAGAATTCCTTTACAATTTCAGGTGCTTGACACAGATTATTGTCCTACTGGATTTTTTTTTAGCAGCCTCCTGTTATTAATATAATACAATATTAAACAGCGTAATCACCATTTAAGTGACTAAAATTGAAAAAATTACAAAATTTAGAAAAACACTCTAAGTTTTCAACTTCATCTGGTATAGTAATACCGTGAAGGATAATAACTTTATTTTGCTGTAAGAAATGCAGTTAACTCGTGGTCTGCTGTTATGGAAATGTGCTTCCTGAATATATAAGTGATTTCAGCCTCAGTCATCTTGTGTAACAAATGATTTTTGCATATTCATATATATTTTCAGGACTGAAATCAAATATCATCAAATACATAATTTTTGATAAAATAACATCCTTTACGTAAACAGAAACTTGTACCTGGAAAATAGATTATAGGATCTGAAAATTATTATAGTATATTACAGTTACTGAGGAGACAATAGAGGACCAATATAAGCATTCTCTTTTTAAAATTACAGGTGGTTACCTCACCAGTTAGGCATGTTGGAATGGCATTTTAAGGTGCACAAAAAATGTATCAAAATTCTCTTGCCATTCGAGCATTTGTTCTAAAGTTTGTTACCTTGCTGCAGAAGAACATTTCAAGAAAAGAACTGAAAATTGACATCAGCAATTTAAAATATTATTCTTCATAAATCAAGATTTTAAGAGCAATAGTTGCAATCATTTTTTGCTAGAAAAGAATAATGTTGAATTGAAAATAGTCCTTTATTATGAAAGTAATTACTATAGGTTTGTTTTTCTCCATTGCTTCTCTTTTTTACCATTAAATAGAACAGAAATTACAAAAAAAAAAAAAGGTAATAAAATTTTAGGAAGTTTTGTGTATATTTTTCAACATGACGCTATTTGTTAAATTTCAAAAGAAGGATGTTAATTTTTTCTTCCTTCTTTATTAGATGTGCGGCTGGTTGTGAATTTCCCCTCTATTTTGTTTCTCTAGCTTTAATGATCAATACAGTTTGATGGGTCTTGTCACTGTTCAGAGAATCACAGAATCACAGAAGTTTGGAAGGGGTTGGAAGGGTTTTCCAGAGATCATCTAATTCAAGCTCAGAGCAGGTTCTGAACCCAGCTCCTGCCAGGAGCTTTGATTCAGTCATCAAAGGTGTTTCTGAGTAACAGTGATATCAATCATAGACCACTCTTCTGTGAGGTTATGTGAAGGAAGCTTAACTAGTGTTAGTAAGAATGAAGCACAAAAGTGATTACTGCAGCCATTAACACAGTAGCCCAAAGATTTTGTTAGAAATCAGATCTAGCTTTTACATTTTTGTGTCACAAGTTTCTGTCAAGGCTGTCTGCAGGTTGCAATTAATTCCCATGAAATGTGAAATGTTTCTTCAATTGACATACAAAGTAGCAGCCAGAACTGATAGAAAACATATTTTCTATACTAATTTGGAGGAACAGATTAAATTTCGTGACAATATTTGGGGGGGCTGGGAAAGAACAGACTGAAAAATCAGCACATGAAAAAGAAGCATATCCCTGTTAGGACTCAAAACAAATGTCTAAAATCCAGTTAAAGAAAACTACTAATCCACCCATTAAATTTATCCATACAGTTATGAGATAAGAGAAATGAGACATTCTAAGGCACCTTACAGAAGGTTATGTGGCAGAAAACTTGAAAAAGTTCTTTGTGAATTCAAAAGACTTCTGAAGGATAGTGTCTAACGGACGAGGATGTTTACTTCCCTTATAAATTGCTCTGAAGTTCTGCCATGAATTTATGTACAGAACAAATTGTCTTGGTTTTCATGTGTTGATGGTAACATTTTTGGAGAGGATTGCCTATAGTATTTTAAAATAGTTTAATTTCCAGAATAACAAAATTTTTTCCTCCAAAACATGCAGCAACACCTACAAAATGTTGAGACTACATTTCCAAATGGAATGTGACCAGCTAGATAATTTCCTTTTTCCCCTGTTATTGGTACTAAATTTAAGCTGTTCCTCCATATAGCTTAGGAGCCATTATAGCAATGTAAGAGCAGAATCAACTTTCAAACCAGTAAATGGTCACTTCGTGGGTGACCAAATGTTTCTACAATTAATACCTTGCACTGAAATATAACATCTGTCCCTGGAACCATATTGAAGTGAGACATGGCCGAAAATCACACTCAGATCAAGGTCAGCCTGTGGGTGCTTGATAGGCTTGATACAGAGAATTAAATAATTTAAGTAGCTGCAGACAATCTTTTTGTCTTTCAGAAACTGATTCTGAGTTCCATGCTGTAGACTCTGTGGAAAACTTTTCACCCATGGAATCAAGAAATAATGCAACAGCTGTATACATACAGAACTTTATAACTAGGACTTATTTTAGAGAAAATAGCGATCCATTTCTCATTCTGATACAATAGGAAATAAAGTACAGGTTCAATCTGGCAATAAAAGAAGAGCAAACTCTCGGCCTAATGAAAGCTGAATTAGTTTTGAAGACAGAGGAGCAGTGTTCTGTTAAACAGAAAACAGTTATTAGAACCTCACTGAAGAGTTTGTGGAAAATGTTAGTCCTATGACACAGTCCCCAGGCATATTCTGGATGTTATTTTGAGAGACTTATTTACAGCCCTTTTCAACAAAATGGTTTTAATGAACTTTTCTAAGGAATGGCAGGTAATGATTATGGTTCTTCATTATTTCCATTCCTTTAACGTCTATAGAACTAACCAAGGGGCATTCAACACATTATTTAAAAATGAACACAGCTCCAAAACTTATTAAATGCAGTCAGAAGGAACTCAGATGACATTAAATGGAAACACCAAAAACTTAGTTTCTTATCAGGAATATTCTGCTGAAAAGGTTTGTATTAGAAATCAAGATTGCTTTGCTTGTGCTTGTTTCAAGAATCAGAACTCTTCTTCTTGTGTTTCTACTTTGGTACAGATTTTCAAAGGTATTTCATTGCCTTAAGGGATGACCTTAGCTAAATTTTAGATAAACCAAAATTATTCTCCTCACACTTTTAGAAAGGACTGAAAATGCACACATTAAAAGCGAGTCACCGGAGACAGATGGAGAAAACCTTTTATAATTTGAAATTGAGAGAAGATTCTGCCACGTTTCCTTCAGTAAGATTTCCTTTTATAAGGAGAGGTTAAGTTTTGAACATGTTTATGGAATAGGTGTCTGTATAATGAACCCATCCTATCACATCCCTGCAGTACTGTAGCAGTCTGACACTGACTCCAGTGAGAGCAGGACTAAGCTGCGGTACATTTTTCACTGAGGGATTCCTTCTGAGAGTTTATCTTGCCAGCACCACTGTTGATTTCCCTATCTGTCTGAAAATGAGTGCAAAAGAGTTGCAGAAAGTTTTGCTGAGTGACTAGTTAGTAAAAACTTACTCCCATCTTCTCTTTCAATTTTACCTGCACTGCTTAAAAAGATCATCCATTCTGACTGTTCCTCCTTGCTTATCTCTTCAGTTCTTTATCAATTCCACAGAACTGCTATCTGAACAAACTCATTTCAGACAAAAAAAAAAGAAAAGAACCCTTAAGGCTTGCAAAGATTTTTAAAAAATTGAACTTTTGAACCTCTTTTGTTAACAAAACAAACACGGAAAAACAAATAAAAACAAACAAAAAACAGAGTAATGAAACAAAATTTTGCTTTATAGATCAGCTGACACGGCTGCATGTGGCCAGGGATCTGGATGAAACCTGGAAAGAAGCCTCCTGGCATGTTAAAGGAAGACCCTGCACTTCTCTTGATGGTTGTCAGACAGGATGGAGTCGGTTTTGTTGCTTTGACAGTCTTTCATCCAAAGCCTGCAGACACATTTTGTTGGACAGAGACATAAAGAAGAGGCTGCAGATACCTCTCCAGCTGCCTAGGAGGTTTTTCTCTAGTATAACAATAATTTCAAATACATGATGTTTCAGATAAAATAGAAAGACACATTCTCAGTGCCCGTGAACTGAATCCATTGTCACAAAGTATTATGATAGCTTCAGATAAAACAGATGCTACTAGAGTTGTACCACTGACTTATCACGCAATGTTGAAATGAAATACACAAGAGGCAGCAAAGTAGCATTTTTAGAGCCACTTTTTTTGCTGCTTTTCTCTAGTAACATTTCTGCCACTTAGAGTATCCCCAGAGCATCAGTTACAGCATCTGCAAGTCTTTTACATGAGACCTCATTAGCACAAGTACACAAGCTCTGTGGCTGTTGTCAACCCTGTGCGGGGCAGATACAAACTTATTGATGGTAGGCTTCAGTTGTCCTTTTCTGATATGTACCAAGGAGAACATGAGATTTCATTAATTTCACTCTATGTGTCTAAAACATAGGCTTTCTGTCTGAGTCTGGTATGACCCCTTAAAGACAGCAGAGAGAAGATGTAGAAAACTATCATAGCATGAAAACATCTCATATCATGAGATGGTAGTGCCTGTGTCTTTACATCAACCAGAAAACAGCTTAGCAGAACTTACTCAGAAGTTGTCTACATCTGGAGAGATGAATCCTACCCTTGGAGTCCAGATACAGGAGATGCTGAATGTTTCACATTCATTTGAACTCTCTGGCAGTGCTTAGTCTAAGAATTATTATTTCAATGAATGAGCTTTGCAGTGTCTTGAATCTGTTCTGGCAGACCTTCTTGATTATTTAAAAAGGAGCATTAAACAGAAATATCAACCAGGCTGGATCAACCAGTTTTCTCTGTGCAATCTCACAGTGACCAGCTGAGAACCGCTGTTTCAATAGGTGGAAAAGGTAGTAATTCAAACTACTGACTACAATTGGTTTTGATGTAGTTAATCTTGAAAGATGCAACTTATTTCACTCCCAAGAATTCTTTAGAAATTAGCATTCAAATAGTTTCTCAGTGCTAATCTTTATTTTTCTCTTCAATATAACATTGTATGTATTGCTACTACAATATGTTCGTGACTATATGAGATATCAATTTTATATAATTATTCTCACTTCATTTTAATTTCTTTTTATTATTTTAATTTTATATACACAGTTGTATATTCATTTTTTTGCCATAGCTAATTGATTTACCTAAGAAAATGCAAAAAAATTTCTGCACCAAAGCAGAACCTCCATCTCTCAAATCATAAATAAAATGTCTAATCTGTTGTCAAATTCAGGAAAAAAATATTAAGAATACATTCATCTTTATTGGGTGCCTTCTGAAACTATTTGAACTTTCATTTAGAATCTTCAGAATTTCTTTACAAACATAACACTTAAGAGAAACAGAAAAGAACAGAATTTTATTCCTTAAAAAGCTATAAAAAATGTAATATCCTGAATAATGTCAAGCACAGTGTAGAAAGGGAAGAACAGTGTCTGGAATTTTGTGAGTGGCGTGTGTGGGCAGACTGAGCCATTTACACGGAACCAGCGTTGGTTGATGTGGATACACTGAACCATTTCAAAAGTAAATGCTTCAATGGTGACTTTGTTGTACTGAAGGGTGGACCAGCCAATAACCACATGATCCCATCCTGTGTTCTTGGCAGTCTGAAACTTGAGTTCCTGCATATAGCAAAGTATAAATATAACTCATTCAATGAAAAATTAACTGAAGGCTTTTAAAACTTTTTTTTTTTTTGATAAAAGACTTCTGGATTTGGTTCTTTTCTATGGAAATCTTCAAGTCATGTTCTTTCCTTCAATCAAACCAGTCAATCTCCTCACATTAAATAAATAAATAAATAAATGGGTAAATAAATAAATAAATAATGTTTTCCCCACTTCCTGTCCCTCCATTCGTGGAGTGGTAAAGATTATAGACATATCAGAACAAGTTTCTGTGCAACAGTGTGTTTCTCCTCTTTCAAGGCAGAACTGCCTGGATCAATAAAAAGCTCACTATCCCCCTCATTTAGCTTTGCTGTTGGTTAACTGGATATGTGCAAAGCTACAATCACATAGATCAGACAAGCCCAGTGAGCTAAACCAAATACCTCTGTAGCTGTATTTGAAAGGTAAAGTGATGTTAAACCTGAGATATTGCAGACTGCTTGACAAAGGTGCTGAAATCTGAGGCAGATAAAAATCATTGAAGGGGAAAGCGGGAAATAAAACATAAAGGGAAGAGAGGTGAAGGTTTAGTTTTCATGGGAAACTTGCTTCACTAAACTCTGAATTGACATGGTGAATTACATTAACAACTGACACAGATGCAAATTTGGTTTGCTGGCAGATTAAATCCATATGTAGTTACCACTCTACCATACAAGCAATGTCAGTCTGTCTCTGTTGGGCTTTTCCAATGAAAGGGCTTCTCATTCAGCTGGTTATATCCACACAAGAGAGGCTGCTTCCACTGACATCGACTAATCTTTTAGGTGATCTGCCATGATCTTCTTTTTGTTGGCCTGATAAAGGCAATAACTTAATTTACTTACATTTCTAGCCTCTGTGATACCCCGACTTCTGGAAGCAGTTTCTTCCATCCTGTTGTTTATATCAAAGAATTTTAAAAGTGACTTTAAATTTTGAGCAAATTTTGCTTTGAACTAAAGGTCTAATTTTCAACACTTTCTGGAAACATAACTCATATTTTATTACTCCTCAAATACATTGATGTATTAGGCCTAATAACACAAATACTAGCATAAACTGGACCAATCCAACTGATGGTATAAGAACCACACGAAGTCCTCAAGATTTATTTGTTAGCCTGGTGAGCTTCTCTGAGGAGGTGGGCTACAGTAGGTGCTTGATCAAAAAGGTCATTATGGTACAAGTAACAGAAGATTTCCATAGGGATTCCATCTGGTCTTAGAATGCTGATATTGATGGCACAATGAAGAGTAGCCCAGCAAAACCCATACTGTTCCCTATCCTACAAGATGTGGTCACTAACATAGAGTCCTGCAGCTGCCAGATACCCAGGTAGGATTTCTGAAGGGCTGAGCAATCCATGTTGCTTAGATGTTGAGACAAGGACAGCATAGAGAAAGGCAGGAGAGACCAAGTCACTTGTGCGAAGGAAAGTTGATCAAGGTGGGGACATTTTAATGCTGAATTCCTGGACCTTTCTGGCCTTTATAAGAAAGGGAAGTCTGAGTACTAACAGGATTCAATGAGATTAAGGTATAAGACTGATTCCTCTGAAGGCATTTTCATGAACACATATGGTCCTTTGGCCCTTATTGAAAACAGACATGGTCACTTCTGCTGAAATCTTCAAAGGTTTCAGGAGCATATATAAGCTGAAGGGCCTAAGCTTTACTATGTAAACACTAACTATTCAGGTCATTGAAGCATATGAAATATTCATAGGAACAAATATGTGATCAAACTTCTCCATTTGTTTATGATTGGAGTTCAAACATTATCAAGATGTTTCTGTCATTGGCATGTATAAATCTGTTCTCTGCATGGAAAAAATTCATTCCCCATCCCTTCTGTGTGCCCTTCGTGAACCTCCATTCATTCGTCCTTGCTTCTGATTCTTCTGGGTGGAAGGACACTCACTCAGGAAGGCACCAGTACCATCCCCAGCACTGGTTCAGGCCCTATTCTCAGGAAACAATTTATTGCTCTAACAAAATGATGCAACTGTTTTCCAGACAGTTTTTCTTCTTGTTTTTCATAGCCCAGAGAAAGAGGCCAGCTTTAGCTCCAGACATGAGTCATACACCAGGCAGGTAGACAGTAACCCTTTCCTGGCTGACTTGTGGAGTTCCTGTACATTCCCTATATTGCCCTGTCTCATTTAAAACATCACCAAGAGCTGCTACCTGTCACGCAACTGGCTACAGCTCTGCAGGCTGAAGCTGAATGTCTTCACCAGCACGTTGCTACATGCCACTCTGCTCCTCAGCCAAGCTTTTAATAGCACAAATCTTTTATTGCAATAATAGGATTAAATCATAACTGGACAGAAAGAGATCAGCCTTCTCATCATGGAGTATCAGGGTAGAGGCTGAAAGCATCTCCACCCAACAGTACAGCCATACACCAGCTGTGCTCTGTGCTGTGTGGGAAAAGGAGGACACTGCTTTTGGGAAGGGTTAATTGATGGCTCTGACCTGTCACTCCAGCTCTGCAGCAAGAGTAGGGGGTTTTTACAGCTCCCAGAGGTCTGCTTTTAGGCAAATAACTTTGGTTTTTTTTTAGCCTATTCTTACAGCTGGCTCTGATGGTCAGTATTGACACATGAAAGGGTCCTTTGCTGATATGGATCAGATGGGAATTTCTACAAGAGCAGAAGTTCAGGATTCCAGACAAGTACCAACCTTATTGCAGTATAAATAAGATTGTTCTCATGCTGAGTGTTTCTCATAAAATTATTTTGAATAACAATAATAATAACAAAAACATTATTCTTTCCATATAACAGAACAATATGAAACTTCCAAAGCAAATAGGAAGAAAGAAAAGTCTTCCAAATAGGAACAAAAAATATTTTCTAATAAAAATAAGGCCTCAAGCTACAGAAGAATACCTCTCAGATACTTCTCCAAAATCTTAGCATTTGCATTATTCTTCCTAAGTTATGGTGGAACAAATCCAACTCATAAAGTCAAAACATATTATATAAATATTTATTTATTTAGAAGAGATAATAGGAAAGCCAAGTAAATGAAGAAGTGGGGTACTGTCTTTAAAGCTTCAGTAAACTACAGGATACTAGGAACAAAATTTCTTCATATCCAGATTATGAAATATTACTCACAGTGAAGCGTTCTTTCATAGTATTTACAAAAGCTGTTAGCAGTGGTCACTGTCAGTGACAGTAACACAGACACCTTGCTGTTCCAACATTATATTTGTTTATAATACGTACTGCATGTACACTTAAGAGTCTTGCATGGGAGAGTGCATGCCAAACATAGTACAAACAAAAACATATCACAGAACTACATTCCTAAACATCTTTGTTTGTTTGTAGAGAAGACTCAACTAAGAACTGTTTGGATGCAGCAGGATTCACGAATAATGTCTGGTGTGATCACTGCTACATGTTTCTCAAGAACTATTTACCATAAAGACACACATACAACTTGCACAAAGTGCAGAAATAATCCTATGAAGCAATGAGTTAAAAATCCATTGTTCTATCTTACCTAACATCAGTATGACCTAACATTTGGCAGGAAATAGCTTGGAATCATGCATGCCCTATCTACTTTATCACAAAATCATCGAATGCTGCTGAATTATTTATAGTCTTGCATGTTTTACTTACTTTTGGATTTCCAGAAATGGCATTACCAGGTCAGCCAAGATATTCCAGCTAAAAAGGTGACATCATTCCTGGAAGTTAGATTTTGTAAGAATCATATTAAAACATAATACCTTACTTTTATTACATATCTTTCACTCTATATAACAACTTTACAATGTGTTTATGTATCTCTTCATACATGTGAGGATGGTGAATGTAACATCTCCTGCCATCAACATCACATGCCATGTTTAGGAAAGGAAATTAGGAGTAATGTAAACAAATTAAATTACAGGGTAATTTTGCATAAGAAATATGTGATCACTCTAAGATAATTTAGCTGGGTCATCCAGGAAAAGGTTCTGTAAACATTTTCTGTTAGCTCTTTTCTGATATTTCAGTCAAGATCTATTTTTATTCTGAGAGATGACATACAAGAAACAGTGTTTTCTTAGCATCTACTGCAAAATATGTTATAGTTTACCTGCTGAATCTCTAATTTCCTTCCTACATAATTGTATCTCAGAAATCTCTGCTTCAAATACTAGACTTAGACTATGATATCTACCATGATGGCAGATGAAATTAATGAGGCTTCAAAGTCTGTCCCTGTGTCAGAAGTTCTTCTGGATACATCTCATTTTTATAATTGCACAAAGTGTTTTCAAATAGATCTTTACAGTCCAGAGAAGGATGTTTCCTTAGCAGGAGAATACTTGGATAACAAGTTCAAAAATATCTTCTTTTGCATTGCTGGATGTAAAATTCAGCTACTGGAGCAAAAATGTGGCTTTTGTGGTCAGGTCAAGGCTGCCACTGTGAGTTTAATAAGTGGTGTCCAAACATTTTGTTGTTAAGCTTCACTTGAAAAACACACCTGCTAACAGCAGATAGGTTCACTGATAAGTTGAACAGCTTACTTTATTTACTGTAATTCACCTTATCTTGAGGCAAAACTGTTAGATTTTTGGGTTTGGGTTTGGTTTTTTTTAAGCCTTTAGCAAACCTGTGCAAGAATCCACTTATTGTATCCAAAGAAATCTGAACTACCAGTTCTTCTAGCTCTCTGGACACAGTGTCAAAATGATTGACTAATCAGGTGCCCTGTTCCTTGCTGAAAAACTCTATGCTGGGGTAGGTGTCAGTAATCTCCAAGAGTGATAGGGAATGAGTGCATTTGCATCGGGCTACTGGGAGCTCTGGAAACAGCTGCTGCAATATACTGGAGAGACGTGGGAAAACAAGGAGCAACTGCTGAGGTGAAATAGCAAGGTCCTGAGGGCACATTTTGAGGACCTAGAGCAGAGAGGGATGTCTGCAAGTCTGCAGCATGCTGCTGACAGAAAGGAGTTATGCTCCTGGTCTACCAGAAAGGAAGAAGGCAATGAAGTCAGGGCTGCCACTGCTGCCAGTTTTCTCTCCTCTCTTGCCAAAACCACACAAGAGCCAGGTTCACTCAGCAACATGCTCTTACTGCCATCAGCCCTTTCCCCAGGCTCAGTGAAAGGGAGGCTACATTCATGGTAGTAAGGAAAACGAGCCATGGTCTGTTCTTGAGCTCTCTGAACAAGTGATGCAGCTCAGATCAGCCAAAACCAGCACGGCAAGTTTTTCCATACTGCTTATTCTAAATAGTCCCCAGTGCAGGCTATACCCTAAATTGTGTCTGGACTCTGTCTTGCTGAGTGCCACTTGGCACGTTAACAATTAGGCACTCACGTGCCAAATCTTCTCTTGTTTTCTTGTCTTCTCATTTCAGTGAGTCCCACCAGTCACGAAAGATTTTTGTAGCTGGATCTTTCTGGGCACAGGTATTGAATCAGCACTGCACAGATTTTTGGGTTATTTTATATTTCAGTGAGGATTTGTTCCAAAACAAGCACTATGCCCTTCTTTCCTGATAACAGCACAAATGTCATACAGCTTCTGGCACCAGTCAGTTTAATAATTTCCAACTCCAGTAAATCTTATGTAGCTAACTAAAACACCATCCCCTAGGCTTAATTAAATCCTCTACATAAAATTACTGTGCATAGGGCTTTCTAGCTGTCAGATTAACCCTGTCTGATATAATTAAACTAGAAAATAAAACTGTAATAAAATCAAAACAGATTTTATGTACTATGTACACCGTACCTGGACACTGAAGAATTTGCGGTAGCAGATAGCTATAATTAGTACAGGATTAAGGGTCGACTAATTAATTACTTTAAGAAATTTTAATAATTTTTTTAATTTTAGATTAGTCATTCAAAATGAAATATTTTCTGCTTTAAATCTTTTCTAAGTCTTGTTTAATATTTCTATAGTATGCTAAGAACATGACAGTGTCTAAGTAAAGTTATCCTTGAGTTAGAAGAGTCTGTTATCACAATTTGCAACACAGAATTAAAGTCAGTAGGCCAGAGACTTTGGTGTGTTACTGTCAACATGCACTGCACAACCTAACTGGTTTAAGGGCTATGTGGGTCTATTGATACAGGGCTGAAATGTCTTAAATCTTGATGTATTTATATCCTGTGAGGTGGGAAGCACTACTATTACCATTCTGCATATAGAACTGGGCACAAAGAAATTATTATTTGATCCTTCAGGGTGTTAGCCAGCTAATTCTGTCTGAAATTATAGAAGTGATGCACTTACATGTCTTTGTGGACTATGCTTGACTGATTTACGAGGTCTACAAAAGCTGTGACAGGGTATATTATCCTGATTGCTAAGCCAGCACCCTATTCCCCCCTCTTAGTCCAGAAATACTTCAGAGTCCTTTAAAGTAGACAAAACTTCTGTCTTGGAAGTGGATCCTGACATGCTATATCCTGTGACCTCTAAATTTGAAAACATAAATGTCCACTCAGCAACTTTCACTTATCAAGTTGCTTTCACAACTACTCTTTTTTTCTTTTTCCCCTGTTTTCTTTTGCATAATTTCGCAGTGCATCTTACTGCCCGCTGAGCTGTCTATAAACCCCTGGTATACAATATGTTACCTTTTAAGAAGCATGAAAATATAACAACATGGACGTGCAGCCTCGTGTGCTCGCTCGGGTGAATGGAATGGAACTGCTAAACCCCCAGGTCAATCTGTACGTGAGGTGCACAGGAACAACGTGGGCCAGTGAAAAGAACAAAACTTCATGTTGCACCATTCTTCCCTCACTCTTTAAAGGAGAGCTGGGATTCCCTCGGTGTCTGATGGTTGTTTGCATTATTTTCTGATTCATCAGCATTCGTGTCACATAGGTAGGTATTTCAGCTTTCGTTATAAACTTTAATGAACCGTGTTCCTACTCTTGGTGATAATGACTGCCTTTACAGGCTTAATGATAGGAAAGTCCCAGTAAGTTATCAAGCCCATCTCCTAAAACTGTTCCCCAGAGTATCTTCTAATTTAAAAGTCCCAAGTAACAGAGTTTCTGCAGCTTCCACTGAGAGACTTTGCTGATTACTTGGTTTGCTCTCAGGAGTTTTTCTGTATATTCATCCCAGATTTTTGTGCTTTTAAATTAATCCAATTATTTGTTTAAATCAACCAGAACTTTCATTGTGGAACCGACAATCAGAAAAGGAGAAGATAGAAAACAGAAATAGAATTACTAACAGGAAAATGAATAGCGTGAACAGACACTGTAATCTGCCATTTCTGCATCCAAGTGTGTATCTCTCCAGCCCTCATTTCCACAGCATCTATGAGCAGTCTCCTTTCCAAGTTCTTTTTCTAGAAAAAGAATGTTTGCATTTATAGTACTCGCAGGCTATCTCCTCAGTAGATAATGTGAAGTGTCTGTATGTCACCATAAAGGGACAGACATGCATATGTCGGAGATGCCTCTAGATGAAGAAAGAAAAGAGAGGCTCTATGGCCAGTTTTCTCTTTGCAGCTTCCCACAAAGCTGCTGCACACAGGGACTTGTCTGCAGAACATGCAGCTACAGGGCAAAAGTAGGTTAAGAAACAGTCTCACATTGAACTCTACCTCAACACAGGACAGAGTCCAAATGATAGTCTAGGTCTGAATTATCACCAAAATACAGAGAGATTCTAACCTTACACTAAGTCAATTGGTTTCTTTGCTGAATAAGTTCTGATTTTTAATTATTTTTTTTTTAATACAGGGAGATTATTTAAATTGTATCTGTTCAGTAATGTGTATTTTTTTTCTAAATTGTTTCATATTTAAAGTTTTTCCAAGGTAAAACCTTCAAGGAACTGTCCTGAGCAAAGTTCATTTGGATTTTTTAGGAAGGATCTGCCACGGCCTTGGGAAGTTGATATGCCCTTTTCTACTCAAGTCTTCCCACTCCCCTTCTCCATTAATTAGTGTAACTCACACACAAAAGTTAGTGGGAAACTGTTTCAACAACCTTCTAAGCAGCTTCAGAATAAAATAACCAGAAGAAGCATTGCAGTAGAATCTTTACAGTGTAACCTAGTGGTATTTTCTAGTGGCTCCTTTGGCAACTCTTACTAATCACTTTTTATAAAGTGGTGGTTTAAGCCATTCATTATGATTTACCTTTTTTACAATTTTGTGTATGTTCCAGAACACTAGGGCTAATTTTGAGAGGGATCACTCTGAATTTTTCTGCTTTGTATATAAATGTCTAGTCTTGTTTTAAATCACGGAGTGTTTTGGCATCAATAACATTTTGTAGCAAAGAAGCCACAGATGCCTTGTCATTTGCATGAATAGAGCTTGTTCTTCTGTAATTTTCTGCCAGGAACACAACAAAAGGATAAAAATATTTTGAGAAAGCTTGAAAATGGAGACTTTCAACCTCAAATCACTAACTCAGATGTCAGAGATGTTCAGTTACCTATCTGGGCTTTTTGATTTTTACTTCAATCAAAGCCAAATGCTAAAAGTTTTGAAGTTCACCATTCCCTGCTGTGACTCCTAAGATTCACTAGAACATCATATGCTCTTTTTAGTGCAAACAGCCTGAGCTACCAAGCTGAGCTACCTTATGAAGAAAGGTTTTGCAAGCAGAAAAATCATTGTATCTGAAATAAAGTGCCAGATAAATCAACATGACATCTAGGTGCAGTGGCAGGAACCCAAGGACTTTTTTGAGTCCTGAAGTCTATTTCCTGTGTATCCTCCTCTGCTGATATAACATTAAGTTTCATTGTATAGATGACTTGGAAAAGTGATCCATCTGTGATGTGCAACGCACAGTTCCTGTAGAGTGACATCTGCAGCAAGAAATAGCTGACTTGTACCAAATGAGGATCACTAAAGATGTAAATCAATATCAGGAAACAGGAAAGAATGATAATGAAAGGAACATTAACTTCATCAAAAGCACTTTAAAATGCTTTTTTGTTCAAAAAATCTTCACCCTTTCCTAAACTTGTGGGTTCTATTATAGGTAGACTGAAAAATGTTGTTGACCCTGTCACAATCACTTGCCCAAATTTTAATCCATTTCAACCCACTTTAATGAGCACTGGAGATGTATAATTAGTGTTATATATGAACTATGTATTACATATGAATGACATCACAGGTGTACATATACTTATGTGCATATACTTCTGTGCTTATACGGGCTGATACTCGTGTGAAGAACATCTGCAAAGGTGTTATTGCTACATATGGGCAGCGCTGCTCTGGTAATTTGTCATGGTTTGAATTTCTCTGTTTTGAGACGGTGCATTAGAACAGCAAGGTGATGTCTGTCAGGGCAGTGTGACCATGCTTCCATATAACTCACCCAGTCTACATCCAAGGTGGAGTTTTGCATGTTTTTGTTTGTCTGTTTGTTTGTTTGTTTCACTTTTCTGCCCATTTGTTTGGATCTCATTTTTTGTTGCCTTATTTTTGTCAAGCAGATAAGGGTTGTCTCTCCAAGGCAAACAAGATCTGAACTAAACAAGTATTAGTGTATAAAAGGTGGTTTGTTTTGTACTGTGGTTTCAAGAGAAAACTGGTTTGCATTATGCGCTTTGGCTTAGGGATGCAAACTTATTTCTCTGATG
This sequence comes from Cephalopterus ornatus, assembly GCA_013396775.1. Lineage (NCBI taxonomy): Eukaryota > Metazoa > Chordata > Aves > Passeriformes > Cotingidae > Cephalopterus > Cephalopterus ornatus. The sequence goes on along the minus strand of VZRE01004381.1, from coordinate 939,276 downwards.
AGTTTAATACCCAGTTGCTTAGAGAAAACCTTTAGAAGAGGATTTTCCAGTTAGAACAAACTGGGAAAAAAAACCCTAAAACAACAACAAACTCCCCCCAACTATTCAAAGACCTTCAGTGATTCTGAACAAACAAAAAAAGAATAGCAGAAAAAATAGTCTTAATTAAGAAAATCCTGTGACTACTGCTTACATTGAAATGGCACACAATACCAGGTAAACGTGACCTTTTTGTTCGTTCTTTCTGGACTAGATAAAAGAGGCAAGAAAAAGATCGCTTTCCTGTTGGGCCAGATTGTTCAGGACATGGCACATGTTGTATAGCTGCCTGATGCTCCAAAACAGTATCTGGTCGAACCAGATGACACCTTCAGTACACGTTGTGCAGTCCAGCCTCTTGATTTGACAATGCAAAATAAAGCACACCACCATCACAGCAAACGTGGCACACTCATACTTTGTACATATTCAAACATAAGCACTCAGCAGGAAATGCTATTATTTACAGGCTGAGATTGGCCAGGAGAAGAAACCCTTGCAGACCTACAAACAGCGTCAAGCTAGGCAACAAGTCTGCCTCCAGTAATTTTGTATCGTCATCTAGACTGTGGTTAAATACTGTCTTTCCATAATAAGAAGTTCATGAGCTCAGGGAATTAGCTCCAGGCAGTGAGATCCTATTTCCCTAGGGGTTTGAGATGACTGCTGATGTAAAATTTTTATTCAAGAAGCCATTAATGTAGTAGTTTATTGGAGCTTGAACCTCTCTGCACCTTCCCTGCATCACCCTGCTTGTCATCTGTTCCTACAGTCCCTCACAGCCCAGACTCTCACCAGCAATTAATTCAGTTTGAGTAAGTCACCTCTTGGCAAAATGTCCTGTGAGGAATTTTCAGTCAATCTCCTGTTTCTGCTTCGTCAACAGGACTCATGGTTGATCTAGACCTCTGGTGACTGTGATTATTCCATCATCATAGGAGATAGGATTATAAATTCTGTTTGGTTACCATCATAAGGCAGTCATAAATAAATTTTTTAAGCTTGTCTGAAATAGCTAGAAGTTTTTTTGAAGTACACTATATCCTAGGAAAAATTCCTGGCAAGCATAAGCACAAAGAAACAAGTCAATGCCTGTTGCTGTGCTGCTTGGCATTATAAGGACAATGAGGGAGCCAGCCATCTACTGCAGAAGATCAGAGGATAATCACTCTGTTTGAGGTCCCCAGAAATTTCCACCGTGTTACAGAATTGTATTACAGGCAGGGAGCAGAAAGAAATGGTGCAATGACAAAGATCAAAGGATTCTCATTTGAGTTCACATGCAAAACTCACTTATCATAGAATCATAGAATCATACGGGTTGGAAGGGACCTCTGAGATCATCAAGTCCAACCCTTGATCCACTACGACCAGTTACTAGACCATGGCACTAAGTGATTGGTGCAAGGCATTTGCATCATTTTGGTACTCCATATTATTGATAGATACGAGAGGTAAAGAGAGATAGAAGAAGGGGTTTGGAAAGGTTCAGTTAGGAGGTATGTGCCTTGCACTCACTGTGAAAAAGTTTTAACTGATACTTGCCCAGTATTTATCTCTAAAGTGATTTTCTCACAGTAACAGAGGAAATCTGATTCTAGCTTGTCTAAAACTGATCAGAAAGAAAGAGAGGGAAGAATAAATAGGGGATTATTGATCTTATTAAAAAAGGTATTTTCATGATAGAAGGATATCTGCTTAAGAGAGTTTTGCATATCCAGTGATGTGAAAGGGGAAAGTTGATACTTTTGAGTTACTTTTTTTTATTGAACACTTGGCCACAAATTGCCCTGTCTTACATGTATTTCTGGCTACTATCACTCAGGACAGAGATCCCAAAGTCTTTGGTGAATAGGTAGATTCAATTTGGTAATGTTCCCTCTTTTTCAGTAACAAATAAATGCAACCTTGTGAGCAACCACTTCAGCCAGAATTTTAAATAGAATTTCTGAAGGGAAATCATTCCTCTGTCTTACACCTTGAGAGTGCAGGTTGGATTTCATATGAAGCTGTAGCTGAACTGTAAAAAGACCCATAGATCATATAAAAAGCTTTCAATGAATTACAAAATATTATTCACACTATGACATATTTTTTGTGTTAACATTTTTACAGCACTGCAGGAGTCAATCATAATCAGCCAAAGAGATTGGCTGGATGGAAGGAAAATGAAATTTAATGAATACTAAAAGAGAAAGTTAAGCTGCATGTCTTTAGAAACTAATATCTTTTTGTTGCATTAATGGATGAACTAATAGGTCAAAGGTTTTTAAGTGTCAAGAGAAAGAGGTGATGTGTGCATCAGTAAACGCTGCACTTTATTTCTATAAACATAGATTGTCAAAACAGAAAGATTTATTTTAAGACTGTATCTTTCTTCCTAACACAGACCATTGGATATTTTTACTTAAAGGAGAACATGAATTTTAAAAAGAGTAGAAAAAAGAAATTGGAAACAAACCCCCAAACAAACTCCCAATTTTTTTCCTAATCCTTCAAAGCCCTAGAGAAAGGATTTCAGTGATTAATTTAGTACTCTCCCTAAGAAGATATTTGCTAGACTGCACTTCTGGATCACAGTCTCCTGGGCCACAGCCTGCAGAACTGTGAGCTAGCTACTGATGGAGTGTGGTCTACATTACTGGCATCTCTGAGTTGTGGAAAAGGTGTAAACAGAGCCATTGATATGACTTTTGAGTAATTCAGCTGCTTAGAAGCAAATATCAATTTTTAATGTTTTGCAAAATTCAAGGAAAATCTTTTTGTCTATGTATGTATTGATGTTAAGCAGAAAGAAAGGACAAGAGTGTAAGACTTTTTACTGGAAGAAACCTAATGGTTTCTTATCCTAACTGGATTTGCCCTTCTGACCTCCCCTGAAGATTCTACTAGAATTCCCAGAATTCTTGACATTATAAACTGGAAGGCTACTGGATTTATTGCTTATGCCAACTTTATTAATAGCATATAATTTCTCAAATAACTTGTTTTGACAATACCAGAAATATCATGATATCTGAAAATGAATAAAGCCTTTACACTGTCCTCATTGTCATTTCTTCAGCACAGTGGCAGATTCTTTGAGCTATGTCAGTGTTGTTCGTGGTACCTAAGATCTGTGTCTCTTCAGAGCCCTGTATTCAAGTGATATCAGCCAACTAAATATGAGTTTGTTTGGCTTGTTGTTCAGTTCCATCACTTGATATGAAACTGTGAACCTCGTTCTGCATCAGAGTTTACTGTGTCTCCATGAGCCTATTGCATGATTCCAAGCAAAAATATAAATATGTTGAACACTGCACTGAATTTTTCATTCCTTGAACTTCAAATGTAAGAATATTAAAAGTAATATTACCTCCTTAGTTCTACTCAGGAGTCTTTGCTTCAATCACATATTCTTGTTTGATTTCTCTCTTTGAGCTAAAATAAAGTTTTATATGCTACTACTTCATGTCCAAATATCTAGGACATGTTTCACTGGAAGAATTGTACCAGGTATAGCCTGTTTTGGTCTTTGTGGCTCTCATTATTCTTGCTGGGTTTTTTGCAAGGTAGGTGATTAAATATTCTTATGGGGTTGTGGAAGCATTAGCAGAAAAGGCAAAAACATCCCTCAGAAAGTCACAGTCTGATCTGGGTATTGGTCACATTGTTTAAGGTTGTTCATCTTCCTGAGACACACGCCTGATTTGGAGTATTCTGAATCCAGGTGAAAAACTTCCTTCCTTTGATGATGAAGACATGATGCTCATCTTCCCTTGCTTGCTGAGTACAGAGAAATTTTCCCATTTGGAACTCCTGAAATGTTGTTCTTATCGGTGATTTCCGTGGCTGGAGGCTAAATGACAGTGAGCAGTAGAGTTTTCGTATAGATAGCCCTGCTCTGGCTTCCAGTCTGAATCCACAGATCAGCCACATCATGTTTAACTCTGATATCAGATAATGAAAAATTCTCCTCTGTTTTACTAACCTGATACAGTACTAACCTTTACAAGTGCAGCTTCTAGATGTCAAAACCCACCTCCTCCAACCAAAAAGGCACATAAACAAACAGAAAACTTGAATGTGGCTTCAGTGGTTTTACTATTGCTCTCAAGAACTTTTTATATGAAAAAAAACACCTGATGGATGGAATAAAGGAAGATAAATAAATCCTTGTAATATGTTGATCAGAGATCCATGTGCATTGAGCTTCAATTACAGGTGCTGAATTTTGTCCTAATATGCTTGTATGTGCACTTAAATCTGTTTAGAGAGAGATTTAATACCACCACTTTGTCATTAAATAGAAAAAAGTTAGAGCTTTTCAGAGAATCAGAAAGGATTTCAAAATATTAAAAGATTTTATGTAAAATATTCTTGGTTGGGTTTTTTTTTTTCCATGTTTCTCCCTAAGGAGTTATTTTGAAAGAAGTTATTTGACTCAAAATGGGAAACAGTTGTCAGAACTCCAGTTTTGGCAAACAAATTAAGCCTGTTAACTAGTCTGATAAAAATAGATTTGGGGCAGTATGCTGTATGTTACAATTATAGATATGTTTAGAAATATATGAAATTTAGAAAAAAAAAATTTTTTTTCAATCAGTACATTTTACATTACACAAAGGAATAACATTTTAAATTGAAATTTTGACCATGTTTCCGATAACACAATTGTTATAGCTTTAATATGGATGTTTAATCATTAACATTCTTGACTGAAATAATAAAAGAACATAAACCCAAAACCATTTAAACTTTAACAGCTTCTAAATCTCATCTTTCAAAGAACTGTTGGGTTTCTTGACTTCCAGCTGACAGAAAGGAAGTGGGTAAAATAAACTTCCTTAAATAGTGATTGGCATTTATTTAATTCAGAATGCCAAAGCAGCCACAGTGAATTTCCCTATGCAACTTCAGAAAGACTTAGAACTACTCAAGTTTTAAGATTTAAATATATCTCCAGGCAAGGAAATCCATATTTCTAGAATAATAGACATTAATTTTCAAGTTAAAAAAAATCAGAAATTGAATTTTTACATAGTTGGTATGGTATTGATATTGCTATACTTGATTTATTTGAAACTGTGGCAAGGATGAAGCTAAATAGAGTAACATAAAGTTCAGGAAAAGTGAGTTAAATTACAGTTTTATACAGTTCACTCACGACAGTTGAAGAAATAATGTATAGTAGTCACTATTTGTGTAACCTATTAAAATGTCTTAACTTCATTATTTACCTGAACCTTTGACTACGTGGATTATAAGGGCTCTCAGAAGCACAAGGGGTGGTACAGTGACATCCTATCTGCTACTTTGTGTGGTAACAGCAGAAGTATTAACCAAAAATAAAAGAGGTTCAAAACTGTTCTGCATTTGACAGGCAGAATTAATACAATCTAAATTGTTGTGCTATTTTAAGTTGATCCGCATGGTAGTTATATGCTACTGCTGTCAAGCAAGATAACTCAATATTGAGTCATTCCTTAAGCTATCCGTATTAGCTGAAATTTGTTTACTTCTAGCTTCTTGTGTACAAGATTGTTTCTGGAAACTACAAGAATGTAAATTATGTCTGCCCAAATTTTAAGAAAACTCCTCAATGGTGATGCCTTTTAAAAGACTGAAATATATTGTCCATATGCTTTAATCAAACTGATTTTAAAAGTACTCAGTTTTTATTTAATCCCTGATCTTTGGGACAACACGTAAGTGTTTTCAGACTTGTCCTTGCTCAGCAGGAATGATTTGTGGCTTATAGGGTGCCATGAGGAAACTGGGACAATGTGTATATGCTTATGAATCATTTTGGGTTTAGCATTTCTCTGTAACTGTTCTTCACTGCAGGGAAGTGCAACTGATGACCTTTGTAGTCTGACAATTAATGGAAAAACAGAATGTAGTCATCAAGGCTAGAATCCATATGATGAATTTTTACCAGATTGCATTTAAGTCTGATCACCGAAAGCTTAATAAGATAATTTTTTGCCACTATTTTGTGCTCTGCATTATTTCTGTGCTTTCATAAACCACTTCTACTTCAGTGACTGAGAAAGTGAGATTTTTATTTGATCTTCATCAAGAAAATCGTGTGACTTATTTTTTGAAGATCATACTCAGGTATTAGATCAGCAGTATACTTTGAAGTGTTACTTAATATCAGAAGCTACTTTTGAAGTTGTGAAAAAAAGATGGTAAAATATGTCTGTGTATTCCCTATTAGTGTAACACATGTATTCAACTTCAAAACATTCCTTTAAATCTTTTTCTCAACAGAGTTACAAAAAATCCTGTGTTATAGAACAAGAATACTGTGACAGAAACTCTTAAATTCAGTATTTGAGCTAAAAGAAGCAATGCACATGTAAAGCAGCAAAAGTTTGTATTCCACCAACTTCTGAGATTGCAATATACTTAGTACAGGAGAGGGGATCTGTACTAAGGACTGTGATTCACTAGCCACAGGTTACCATGTTCCTTCTCCTGTTCATCTTTCATTATCAAAACATCCCCACCCTGGCTGTGTTTCAGAAAGCAAAGGAATCGAATGAAGAATGCAAAAGCTATTGAGTTATAAAAATCAGTGTCTCAGAGAAAATACACTTTTTCAGGGTTTAGTGTTAGACATTAATTAGTTACTGCAGTCTGTGTTCTTGCTCAATAGGATATTTCTTTCAAAGGTAGAGTTTTTTGATTCATATGATGATGAGCTAAATCTACTGTAAATTAATCTCCCAGGTAAATGAAAGACAAAGATTAAGTCTTCCTTCTTCAACTGTCAGCTTCGCAGGCTGTTCTGATTTCTCTTCTTTTCTCTGGATGATTTTCTTTCCCAATTTTTTAAATGAAAGTTCAGGCTCTTTGCTCACTGCAGTACAGATTCTGTCATCTTCATGGATTCATACCTCATTCATTCCTCCATCTTCTTACAGACCTGATGTTATATCTTAAAAATGCAATTTACTGTGATTTTTCAGAGATCATTACATATTTCACTAGGAAATTCAATACGGAACTTATATGATTTCAATGTGATCCCCACAGAGATGCAAATGCACCAGTATTATTAAAATATAATTAATGGTGGCTAGTCAGATGGTAGTTAATGATGGTTAATTGTTTTTTAAACATACAGGTCTCTCTTCCAGTCCAAATTGATACAATTTATGCCTTCGCACCAGCTGTTGACTCTACAATTCTTTCTAGATTGAGGATGTCTGTCACTAGTGGTGCCTCATAACCTTGAGTTAGCTGGATCTTGGGCTGATTGCGTAGTTTCCCATATGGTAGCACTGAGAGGTCTTCTCTAAATTTTTAATACATTCTTCATGCACATTTGGTCACAATGAAAACTGAATTTACAATATTTTTGTTTCTCTTTATGAGACAATCTTTCCACCTCCTGGGTTTACTTTACAGGTCATGACAGTCCTTTACATTGGCAACAGTGTGAACTAAACAAACACTCCTTCCTTCTATCTCTTCCGAGTGGGAATTTCTGCAGTGCAGTTGGCTACTTTCCTTCTGCATCAATAGCATCCATATGGTGACTTTTTTTTCTGCTCTATTTAATATTTTCTTTATTCCGGGATCTTTTCCAGTTTGGCTATGTAAGAGGTGGACTTCTTTTGTGGGGTGAACATGTTGTTAAAAAACACGAATTTTAAAAAAGGGCACTGTGGACCTTGAATGAAGAAAAGAAGTCTGAGGAATAACGAATGTAGCATAGAAAACACAGAAAAATGAACACATACTGCTGCACATGACAAATAACAGAAAGGAAAACTGCTTAGTCAGAATCAATCAGCAATGTGAGATACGAAATAATTGCACAGAAGGCTCAGACACATGTTCAAATTCCCACAGTTCAACAAGTTTCTGAGCACGCACTGAATCAGTGTAATTGTGTTCTTAGCCTATGGCAACAAAACATCTAGTAACTTTGCTTAACTCATTTTCATTGCATGATCGATGAAATCACACTATTTTGTTTTTGTTGTGTGCTTACACATTGAAAGGGGATTAAAACTGTCACGCTTTCGCCTGCAAATCTATGGCAACATGTTTTGTTTTCTGGTATGTTAAGCAGGAACTTGTCTTTATTAGCCATGGTATACTGCTTTAACATTTATTTCTTTGCTCCAAAAACCCACTGTCTTCATTTGAAGCTGAACTGTCACAGCACAGACATTATAAAACCTGTCAGCAAGTGGCAATACAGCACAAGTGTTTGTGCTGTCCCAAAAGATACTGGATTTCTGTATGTGAATGTTGTGATGACCTTGTGCCAATAGAAAATATTATATTCCCCATTTCCAAATAGAAAAGGAAGGTAAAATCTTAGGATTTGCTCACATTTACATAGAGAGGCTGTGCATAGCTTGGAAATTAATTCAAAATTTGAGGCTGACTCCACACTGATCTTCTTTCAGTGGTTGCCATGTGCTTATTTCTGGTTTTGTTACATACTAATAACTTGATAATACAAAAATGTGCTAGGATAGTGAAAGACTCAGCAAATCAAAAGAGAGACGAGTGAATAAACTGAAAAAGACAGAAAAACATTATAGAATCATAGAATATCCTGAGTTGGAAGGGACTCTCAATGATCATCAAGTCTAACTCCTGACTCTGCCTAGGACACCACCAAAAATCACACCATGTGCCTGAGAGCATTGTCCAAACGCTCCTTGAACTCTGTCAGGCTTGGTGCTGCCCTGGGGAGCCTGTTCCAGTGCCCAACCACTCTCTGAGTTAAGAACCTTTTTCTAATATCTAACCTAAACATCCCTGACACAACTTCAGGCCATTCCCTTGGGTCCTGTCACTGGTCACCAGAGAGAAGAGATCAGTGCCTGTCTCTCCACTTCCACTCATGAGGAATTTGTAGACCATGAGTAGGTTTTCCCTCCCCAGGCTGAACAAAACGAGTGACCTCAGCTGGTCCTCATAAGGCTTTCTCTCTAGACCCTTCTCCATCTTTGTGACCCTCCTTTGAGCACTCTGTACTAGCTTTACATCCTTTAAAGAATAAAGAATAACCCTAAAAACTGAGACCTAAAACAAAATGTGATCATTAAAACAAACCTCTGGTAAAATCATACAACTGCATTACTTAAGCTAATTGCAGTCACATTAGCCTTTTCCTGAAAAATGATCATTCTCTCAATGTGTTTATCTGATTTCTGTACCAGAAGCTGGAGCAATACAATATCTTAGTAAGTCTCATTGACATATACGCATTAATAGTCACATAGACATCACTAAGGAGACAACACCTTCTAGTGGAAACTAGAGGTCCGTGAGCTTTGTCAACTTCATCACAAACTAAAACCTGACACAGTCTTACTGGAGGGACATAAAATGTACTTTGGAATCGCGGAGGAGAAAAATACCAGTCATGCTATCTGCTCCTTACTTTAAGGAAAATAAGGCATTCTTTTTGTCCATCTTTTATTTTTTTAAACAGTTTCTGCTTATTATTATAACATCATCCCTTTTGTGTGGGTAAAAAACAGGCACAGTCATGGTTGACAAAAAAACCCCACACAAACCCACAAACAAGTACTTTAAGGCAGTGGAACCTAATTTTAACTCAAAAATATTACAAATAAGACTATTCTCTTGAATTGAAGCTGTGTCTTACTGCTATTTTTTTTGTGCTTGAACCAGAATAAAGCTGAAATAACTTGACTATACTATCTTTTGTCCCTGCTTCATCTACATTTCTACATTCTCCTTTTCCAATTTCTTGTGAATGCAAAAGCAGCTGTATATCTTCATTAAAACTTCAAGTAATACTTTCACAAGTAAGATACACTTAATATAGAAATGTAGTTGAAATAGTACAATGAAATAGAGATTGTGGGATGTTACACTGAAGTCACACAGCCAGGGAGGCAACACACCAGCTCTAGCAATTTGCATGGTAAGCTAAAATTTTGAGCAGCAACCTTTAGCAGATCAGAACCCCAGAAGAAACCTTTAATAGCTCACAAATTTGGCTAATTGGCATGTGCGGTAAATCTGACGTGTCCAGGATGTGATGGACTCGGAATACAGATCAGTTACACATATGCAGTAGATTTGACATGGTTTAAGTCTGACAAATTATAACAGTTGCCATATTAGTCAATGTTGGCAAGTGTAAATGGGGCATAGTCAGGCTGACAACAAATTCATTACCTAGAACACACCAAAAATATTTTGTTGATCGTGTTAAAAATTCAATACTGTCTTCCAGATCAATCTGATCAAAAACCTTTCTTATTTTTTTTTCCCTAAGGCAAGAAAAACAAGATTGTTTTCATAGTTCTTGCAAAATTTACTTCATAAAAATGTTTGGGAATAAGTTAATGTTCAAAATATAATTAAAAATTTCCAGTTTGATTTCCTTGAACTTTAAGAAGCAAATATACTTAACTGAAGTCAAACAAGTCTCCTCTATCTTAGTAAAAATTGATCTAGAATTAACCTTTTCACATTAACCTCCACGAAAGAAAAATTTGTTCCATAGGAATATTTATATAACAATAATCTGTCTGGGATATTGATTTTCAGAATGTGCTACAATTTAATAGAAAGAAGCAAAAACAAGTTAGAAAACCATTAAAAAGTTGAATTATACTTTCTATACCACAGCAAGATCTATATATATTTTTTTTAAACAATTAAGAAGTCTTCAAACATTATCTAGTCTACAGGACTGAAAATTCATCACCACATATTTAAACATTTTGGAGGGTTGGGTTTTTTTGATATGATTTTTTTTTTCCTTCCAGCATTTTATTTAAAATCTGCTCTAGAATTTAAGGCTCTTTTTAAATGCATACTAGTATAATTAGATGCACCATGAAGCAGCTTAAGCTAATTGAAGTGGCCACAAAAACTGTCAATGCAAATTGAGCCATCTGGATGAACAGATAAAAGCTTTGGAGACATTCAAAAGCCAGGTGGCATTCAGTTACTTCCCGTCTCTTCTTCACAGTATGGTTAGAAAACTGGGAGAAAGAAAAGTAAAATTCTTTATGCCATAGAGCCAAAATCTAGTGTCAACAATTTATTTCTGGAAAGAACAGAAGAAGTAACATAAAGTATTAAGAAAAGTTAATGTGGTACTATGTGGTAATAAAAAACCATAAACTCAAGTACTTAAACCGAAGGAGCAACAACTGTTCAGTGCACAAAACAGGATCAGGCCTAACTGAAAGATACATCATTATCTTTATACAGTAATGATGTTTTTTCTAATTTGAGGTACTCTACTGGTAGATATAAAATACTGACTGAAGTTTCAAATCAGTCATATGTTTGTAAAGAACTGGGCAAATCTCCTAAGTGCTAATTTTGAAAAAAAGTGATCATCCCTTTTTCTACTTTACATCTGTGAGGATTATGTGCACTCAAAGGTTCTGAAAAATCAGACTGGACTTTTACTGAAGACTTGTTTGTAAAAGACTCTGTCATTTCTTCTCTTCCACATTATACATCATGGCTATTCAGATTGCCAGGGATTTTTCTTTCTTGGATTATTGGTCGCTTGTTTTTGGTTGTTTCTTTTTTTTAAAGCATGAGTATTTACTGCAAACTGATATATTTATTCATACAGTTCAGTTTTCAGTGAGAATCTCTATATGATACTGTAAAAGAAATATCAGAATTGGGCAAAATTGCTCAAACCTCCAGTTTCGTAATAATGAGCTTTTTATTAAATGGAAAGTACCTGGCAGGATGTCATCTTTATAAAACTTGTCTTTTTCATACATTTACAACTTGACTGCACTTAAGACGATTTTTAATAAAGCTCACAGAAATGGTGCAATGATGTTTTTATAGAATTTCTTCTTAAAACATTTTGCATATTATTCACAAAACCCCCCAGACAAGCCCCAAATATGAGCTTTCCTTTTTAGTTTAACTGTGGTTTAAATTTGTCGGTCTATAAGCAAAAAAAAAAAACAAAACTAAAAACTCAAGTAGATCTAAAAATAATAAATAATAGCCACAGGAATTACTTGGTAAATCTCAAAAAATAAATGTTCAGTTCTAATATGCTTATGGATAATATTTGAGCTCACCTGGAAGAAGCCCCTGTTGAAGAAAGCTGATGTTTTCACAGCTGCTCTTTTCACTCAAAGATAAATAGTTCTTTTATTGTCACTCACATGTATTGGAATAGCTTTATATTTCAAACACGTTTGGATTGTTTCACATGTGCTATCCCACATGTTTTTTTTTTCTATGAACTTTTTTTGATGTGTGGAATTTCCTTCCAGGTCACCTGGGTCTTCTGATCATTACAGTGTCAAGGGCTGTAGGAGTACCTATAGATTGGGAGAGATATGGTATCTGACCACTGCAGAACTTTCAAAGTTAAGTACCCAAACCCTCGGAAATCCAATAAGAGAGGAACAATCTCTCAAGGAATCCATGCTATTTCCCTGATAGGTCATAGGTTTCTTCTAGGAAGCATCCAGACAGCTAACCTCTGAGGTCAGCTCTATACAAGATTTATGACAGAATAAAATGGACTTTCAGAATTAGTATTTGATGTCTTCACTGGGCTAATCCTGCAGGTCTGGTCAGCTTCAACACCTGTAGTTTTTTTGAGTCTTTGATCAACAATGATCTAGGACATCTTAAATACCTAATTTTTTGGTGTACAAACTTTCATGCAGTAGGTCATGTCCTGGGGCAAGAAACTCTGATACTAGGTCATATGGTGGATAAAAAAAGCATAGTTGTAGGTTGCAAAAGGGACAGGAACCTCTTGGAGGGTTTCTTCTGAGCACAGAATGTTGCTAGGCAGTAGTACTCTTCCCAGCTATAGGAGGATAGTTCACAGGGCATCTTTTGCTTCATGATCCGAGTTAGAAAGCATATCCAGGGAAGACGACAGCTCATGGATTCCGTGGTGCTGTGCTATGTGACGTAGCCCTTGCTGTGAGGCATCACAGAGGCGGAGGCTATTGTAAGAGTTTAGACAGACAAGATGTGGTACCTCTGTACCTCTAAACAACCTAAGGCTCCTTGGTGCCGACTTCAGAAATAAAGCTTAATGATAAAAAAGCTATGAAAAGCAAGCAAAGTTCTATCTGGGGCTATGGGTTAGCACTAGAGGGTATTCTTGCTCACCACAATGATTTCCAGCTGAGACTATCCCATGTCACAGACAGAAGTCATGGGACAATAAGGAAAATAACAAGGCAAAATAAAAATTATCATGAAACTTGAGTAAAGAGAAAGACTTCTGCTCATCCTAGGGGGCTCTAGTTTAGATTGTGCTGGAAACAGAAGGAAAATTCTTTTTTCCAATTTAGGCATCTCAAAGTTAGAAATCTAAAACTTATCTAGTCATGATAGGCTCTCAAAAGAGAGCAATAGGAACCTCCAGAGGGCAGTTCAGCTCATCTTAGCATAAGTGTGTTAGAAAAAAAAGAGATGATCAACCTTAGAGGGTAACTGCCTCACATGTAAATGTCTGGTTTTTACTTGTCCAAAGAGAAGCAAGGTTAATTCACTCAGAACGATGATAACCCAGAAAAAGTGCCTATCTTCCCAACACCCTGAAATGAAAAATAGCATTCATTTAGCTAGTATTCACTCTCTAATATGATTCTTCCATCTGAAGGCTTGGGACAAAAGATGAAGGAACTGGGAGAGGAGTGTTGTTCATCATAAACAGAAAATGCTGCAGGTTTTAATGTCACTCCTTTGTATGAAGAAAAAACATATGTTAAGATGCTCTGTGGCCTCTATAGGAAATAAAAAAAAGACAAAGGAAAAAAAAACATTTTTAGGAGTAACTTTTTTTCCCACAAAAAATCCCATTCCTAATTGTGTTACTAAATATATGACTGATTGAAATATTTTGACATTTCACATATGACACATTTGTGAACATTTTATTAATTTCCAATAAAAATGAGCAGCTGTTCCTTAGCCTGTATTCCCATTTTTTAACTTGCTTCAAATATTTTTCTTCTTCCCTTTCATCGACTGTAACAATTCCTGCTAATCCTAACAAGTATTTCTAACAACAGATCAATTTTCATAAACTATTCCATATATTAACAGATTTTATGGTCAGAGAAAGCCTTGTGATAGTCTAGTCAGATCTGTGGGGTAAAAGAGGTTATCAGGCTTCTACCAGTAAATTGATGTTCCACATTAATGATTTCCAGAATATACATCTACATTTGGTTTAAGCATCTGTCCTGACTCTGAATGTACCACAGCTCCAGCTAACTTTCTTCTTAAGCATTCTTACTGTTGGCATTCATGCCCTCGTTTGCATCTGAATTTATCCCATTTCATCTTAGTACGGAATGTTACAATAACTTTGCAGACTGTGGTCCGAAGCTCTTCATTAGCTGAGTTCTGTCTCCCAACAAAAAGCCCCTGAACTGTGGTGAAATTATGTCTTTGTTTTCTTTTGGTTAAACTAAACAGATTGATTCATCCTTGTTAGCGAGTTTATTGAAACAAGAGTACTTGAAGTTAATAACAACACTTAAAGAGGACAGACCCCCCCCCTTCATTGGAGCCCTGGGAGCCAGGGGGTCTGCTAAGAAGTATTAGCTGCTGAGAGGCAGAGTGGAAGAAGTTGGGCAATGCAACCTCCTTCAAGCCTTTGATAGATTTTTGTCTTGTGTAAACAGTATTAAGAAGTACACAAATACTCTCTTGTTTCTGAGGAGCTTGAAATCCTTTGTAATTCATAGTGTATTGAATCTCACATCTTGCCTGCAAGCTAGACCAGCATTATCCCTGGTTTAGACAGAGGGAAATGGAGGCAAAGGGAATTTATACGATTTGCCTCAGGAGCAGATTATCCTTCTTCCTTATTCACCAGCCTGAGCTTCAGCTTTTCAGTAGATAAAAACATTTATGTTTGAGTGGGATCTGCAAGGGGATAAACATCAGGAAATTTCCTTCTAATGCTACCTGTGGATTTGTCAGTCCCCAGAGATGAGTGTATGTAATATGCATGACAATTTTCCTCCAGATTGTATAATTTCAAATTTCCTTTATATTCAAAGAGGGTCTGATTCAAAGCCTCCTGAAGAATGAAATTATTCTTACAAGCTTTGAACTAAGCTTATAAATGTGTCTTTCATTTTAAAATGTGATGCATACATGTACAGAACACTATTACCTCACTAGGAGGCATTTTTTAGAAATTATTTTGTACTTCTATTCAGCTTCATGTAGGCAGAATTATTATCAAGTTATACATTTAAAATCCAAATCAAGAAGAACAAAAGCTAGCGATGATTTAAAGTAAGCTCATAACCTTTCTTTTCTCGGTGCAGTTTGCAACTGGTGTGCTATCTAGGTTAAAGAGCAAAGCAAAAAAGAAATTAGCAGATCCGCAGATCCCCGTTTAAATCAAGAGAACATGAACTTTCTCCAAACCTGTTGCTGTTCAGTTCCGTTTTGTACCGGAGAAGGGCCGCTGGATGGCAGCCTTGCTCCTTACAAATCAGAGGATCCACCCTCGGCTAAACCTGCGGCCCGAGCGCGTCCCTGGCCTGTGCCCTGTAACGGAGGTGCCTTTGCCTGATTGTTCAGAGAGATGGAGGCTCTTCACATGCAGGTGCACTTAATCTTTTCAAGATGCAACAAAGCCCTATAAAGCTGCACTCTGTTGTGTAAAACGTAATACTTACGTCCGCTGATCTTTCTTGTTTATTCAGCTCTTGTGGGGGAGGGAGGAGGTGCCACAACAAAAGAGAGGTAGAATCAAAAGTATCCAGCTTGCATGTTTAAGCAATAAGGGGATTGCTCCGTTGTCTACGGTAAACCCCGCCAGTGTGCAATTTCCTTTTTCCTGTTCTCCAAATTAGTTGGTAGGACCAAGTTCCCCCAGGTGGGAATAAGTTCTCCAGACTTCTTGGAAAAAGCTGACCAAAAGTTCCCTTTACAATTCCACTTTCTCCTTAAAAAGTTGGGGAGTTTTGCCAAGATGCCACGTATCCTATCACTGTCTTAGAAGGTAAAATTCCACATTGATGTCAGCAGGTTTGTGACTAAGTTTGATATTGAACCCTTTGTACCAGAAATACATGTTTTGAAACAATAATAATCTACTGTTTCTACAATAGTTAGATTTGTTCATGCTTCTGTGAGATGATTTTCTCCAGATGGATAAATGAAGGCAAAAGGTAGGTCAGAGTAGGTAAACATACTAAAAATGTGAATCTTTGTAGGATCCAGGTGTACCAGTAACAAATGTGATCCTGGTACAGTTCTCGGCTTGTCAGTAAGATTATAGCTGAAGAAATCTCATCTCTACTGCCTTGGACACATGGCTACCCCTCCCTATTTGCTTTCCCCTGCCATGACCCTGCCAAAGGCCAAGATATCCCTACTCCATGACCTGCTTCCTCCAGCTGGCACAGAAGCTTTCTCTGTTATGTCGGTCACCCTGTAAGTAGCAATGTTATCACTCTCTGTGATTTACCAGGCTGCTGTCTGCTGACCTTTTGGTGCTTGGCATTTCAACCCCAAGGAAGTAGAGCGTGTTCCAAAACCTTCTCGTCTCTGTGAACTACCAGAGCAAATCCATGGTCAGTAAAGATTTCTGTATGTTGCTGTGTGGCCTGACATTGCTATTTAGAGCTTAACAGAACAACATTTTAACAAGAGAGCAAGGACTGCCTAATCAGTGAGGATTAATAAGGAGACTGCTGCCTTGTCTCCCCATCCATTTCCCACTGAAGAAACTAGTAATCTGCTTGTGAATGAGCTCTTGACTCACCTTTGTTTGTGTGTGGCATGTAAAGGAAATTCATAAGATGTTTTGGTACTGGTGGTAATTCCAGAGCTGATACCCACATAACGAGAAAGGCACACACAGAAAGGCAAGCTCCTGAAAAACCCCAAGCAAAACTGCCTGTGCTTTTTTATGAACCTCTGAAAAAGTCTTGTCACAAAAACATGATTGTCTACTGCGTCAAGTAACAGAGGATCCTCATCAAAGAATGAACTGACATGCAGGTAACCAAGCCTCAGTCGATATGCATGCAGTCTAAGAAAATACTGCATGCATACTTGTTCCACTTCATGGCAATGCTCTGCCACAGAAGCACAGCTTTTAGCAAAATAGTGTTTCCACAGAATCATGTATGTGCGCTACACAAGCATGTAGGTCTGTAAAATGAAATGTCTATTACTGGGAAAGAGACACTTCAATATTAAAAACATTCAATATCCCATATCTCATAGCTCTCATACAGGGGAAAGGCCTGAGACAAGGTAAAGAATTCACACCATTTCAGCTGAACTATGCAGATGAGGTGCTTGGAGCAGTGAACTGGTGACCGGGAGCTCTGCTGAGTGGAGAAGAGTGTCTAGGGTATCGTTTAGTCACCTAAATTGGATGTCTAAAGCCACAGTGTGAGGACTATTTCCCTTTTCACATATTTTATGAAGATGTCAAGATCTGAATGTTTCTATCCAAATCATGCTGCATATTTCTGTGATACTTACTGGTTTTCTGTTCCTGCACATTTGTTTTGCACATGGTAAAGTATTGTGCTGTGCTGCAGATGTAACATGTTCAAAACTTCAAGCCTGACCAGGTGGCTGCCTCTCAAGAGCTTTGGATTTGCCTGTAGAATATGCAGCTATCACTTCTGTTGCTCCAGAGGGAGCCTCAGTAGAAAACACAATCAGATGAAGATAAAATCCTCCATAACAAGTTACTACAATGCTTCAGCACAGCTGAGACTGAGAGCAAACAATCCTCTCTCATTTTATCAATGCAATCTGAACACAAGCCACCCTGGAGCCTAACTCTGCATTAGTGAGTACAGAAATACACTTCTTTAAGAGCAGTTACCACAATCTGAAATACAACCCCAGACAGCAACAACCATCCACTGAGACACGGCCAAAACACATACCAACTTCCTTCCAAGTATTCATCACACCAGAAAGTAAGGTGCACAAGAAGTGCTAAAGGAAATCTGAGTCACTGTCACTGTTTTAGGCTCATGCCTGTCATGCCTGGTGAAAGATGTCCATAACCTTAGCGACTTTGTTGATAGACTTCATCAACACTGTAGCCAAAGAGGCAAATCTATTATCCACCCTTCAGCCTGCCTAAGGCTAAAATAAAAATCTCATCAGATCTTATGTGTCATTGCCTTGTAGCAAACCTTCTATTTATAAATAAGATCATTGATAAACTCCTGTGGAAATTAGAACAAAACTCTCTTTCCACCTTTAATATCCTAGATTGCTGTAAACAGCAGCTGGGTTAAGCTGAAGGAAAACAGAAGGTTTGGCAGTGACTGGGGACAACTTTTTCATTGAAATAGTTACAAAAATAATTAGAATGGTCTTTAAGTTGTCAGTAAATAACATACCCCTTCAGGGCAGTGATGATGACTGTATAGGACACGTATTAAGTAAAAACAGTATTTATAAAATAGATTTTAGTAATAGTAGTTATGACTTTTGGTTTTGTTTTTCTTACATAACAAAATGTGTTTACAAGGCAATGACTGTCCAGCAGAATATAAAATTTCAATTTTGGGAAATGTTAGCTATTAAAATTTAGAGCTCTGTAATGCCTGGGACCTGTGAAGGCAACTAACCACTTGCATCAAAGTTCAGCCTTTAGTTTTCTTTTTTTAACAAAGGTCAGCTAGGGTTCTCTATCCTTACCGGACAGATTAGGGGAAGGAAGCTGCTGTTCCTTCCGTTTTCTCTTCTTTTACTTCTTCTTCTATTTCTTTGATTTTTCATTGATTCTTTCTCACAAACTCAAGAAAAACTAGTGTCAAGAACATAAGGTATCATTAATATGCCATTTTTGGGGGCAAAGGTATGTACCTCCATGTTTCATGGGACAGAATTTATGATTCTTTACCCTGTTTACCTAAGTGAACTAATATATCTCTAACTTATTGTTATAATAAGTGAAAGGCGGTTGCTATACTTAACCCTGTAACAAAATGTGGAAATGAATAAGTATTTTCTGAAACAGAAAATACTTTCCTGCACATCTTTCTTCAGTCCTACTAACACAAAACAAAGACCCTCATCAGCTCAGCTGTTTCCCTTACAGGAATCTGGTGGCCAACCTGTTCCACTTCAGCTCTTTTCTGGTTTGAGGTTGAAAGTACTTTTTAACTTGATGCTGTACTTTCATTCGTGGCCATTTACAGCTGCTTAACAGCAGAACTTCTTAACATCAGACACAGTGTGAGTTGCATGCACGAGATACTGGAGTATCTTTCTGTTTCTTACATCCTGGATCTGCTCCCTCTTCTCCAGCAGTGTCCCTGTCTGTGATTTCTCACATCCCAATTGATTTGAGATGTGGGTTATCTGCTCATCTTCCTTTCAAAGGGCAATAATTTTGAAGGGATGTTGGTTTTCTGATTATATGTGAGAAAGTATATTCACTCTTCCTCCTCTCAGCCAATTTTTGCTGTGAAAAAACAGATGCAGATTTACCAAAGTCTAAATCTGAAACATCAAAGCCTGCCAAATGGCTGTGCTGCTAACTGAGGGGACTACCTGAAAACTGTTGTGCATCTGTGTAGTGTTCTTAATATATCACCTCTGTGAACCCAAAAAAGTAGTAATATTTACAATGCTCAATTAACGTAATAACTTTAGTATTCACTAATCTTCACAAGTTGTTCCAAGTCTGCTGCATTGAGAATGAGAAATAACAGTAGCAAAATGATCAAACAAGGTTATATTGTTTGTTTTAGGTTCTTTTCCCTCAGACAATTCCCTGCAGCGGTTGCATTCTCTATTGTGGGAACAATCCTCAGTTGAAGGTAGCTGAGGACATCAGGGGCTGAAGGATAATTTATAAATAGAAGAAGTGGAGGAAAACACCAAGCAAAACCTTCTTGTCAATCATAACCAAAGCGGAATCATATAAACAGAGGGAAAGGTAAGAGAGGATAAAACACAACTGACAAAGATCAACCAACTCATCTGGATGGAAGCCATCTCTTTGAGGGAAGTGCAAAGCAGAAGGAAGTGGCCATCAAGTATTCCCTTTATAATGGGCTGACATCACTCAGTTCTCTGCCGGACAAGGGTATCAAATTGTCTGTACTTCCATTTTAAGACAATGGGGAAAGTCATACCTGGCTGTAAATTTTACTACCATTTAGCTTTTGTTCTCTGGAGGTTGTAGTCTGACAGTGGGAAGACAAATACTTATACATCAATGAATGAATATTCTTCTGAGTGGTGACCTTTGGGAATGCTCTTGTTCTACCCTAATAAATGGTAATACAGAAAATTGTTGTTATTTAGGCTGCTTCTGACAAACAAAAAATGGCCTTGCTTCCTGAGTCACTGGATTATCAAGAGAAGTAGGAGATTAGTGTATTGGGAAAGGAAGGAATAGCTTTATGAGGATTTGGGAATCTCTGAAACCTCATCACCATCGGTGACCTTCAAGACCTTCCTATGTGAAAATCCAGCTGGACACCTGCTTCTCCCACTCTGTGGTTTGCAACTCTTTACCTATTATAATTGTCTGAGCATATTATGTTCCCCATAGAAACACTAAACTCCCTTATGTGAAAACTAAGCCATATGGAAAAATCATATTTCCCAGATAGTTGATCAAATATATTTCATATGTTTGAAAGATACTGTGTAGTTTAAACAGAACTGACTTGAGAGCATACCACATATAATCTCTGCTGTGGAACAAGGTATGTTTTAAAATGAGTGAGAATATGGAAAAAAAAGATTGAAAGGCTATATTATATACAGAAAGAAAAAAAACCAGTTAGTTTCATATCAAACAGAAATTGTAGTAAGGAATTTACGTTATTTTGTAGATGATTAGGTTATTTTGTGAATGATTCTGGGGTAGTGCAAACACAAAGCATGTGGAAATGCATATTGCAAGCCCATTTATTTAGGAAGGGCAGACAGTCTTGTGGTTTCAGACTTGGAAAAGCTGGGTTCACTTTCTGATTGAGGCACTCAGGCAAGGGTACCCAGCCACTCTGTTTATCCTTGGCCTGAGTTCTCAGCTGTAGAGCAATGAGAGCACTATTTCCTACATGTGTCATGAGGAAGAAAGAAATCTGTTAATGAAGACTTGAGGAACTAGGATGTCCAAGTGCCTTTATAGATCAAGACACATTCTGACTATATGTCTGAAAAATTTGCTATGATTGTTTATAATTAATAAAAATTCAGCTCTGTTAACTCTGTCAAGACGTGATAACTCTAAGCCGCAACCTGTTTGAGGAAAATAATACTTATCAAGAAGATTTCTAGGAGAAATCCAAATTGTTTAAGAAGAGATTTTTCTGTTGATTGCTCTTTCCTTACAAAGAGCTGTGCCATTTCTTGCAATATTAAAATGACACCATGAAATGAAAGACCATTCATAAAAGAAAATTAAGAAAAACATACATGCTTTTTAATAAAATATTGAAGGCACTTTGGCTGTCTCTATAATACATTTGAAAGGTTAAAGTTTGATAAGGATCTAATAAATAACTCTTCAGTTTTGTTTAAAAAATAATTTGACTTTTTATGGAAAAGGTACTTTTAATCTACTAGTAATGAACAAATGCCAAGATAAATAATCACTGTGGTTTCAAATATATACAGATGCCTTTCCTCTTTCAGTCATCTGATATTTCACTCCAATTCTGGATTCTGATTGTGGGCAATGTGCTAAATGTTCACATATATACACTGACATCCACTGCAACCTTCACCCCCATCATGGAAGACACAGAAGTTCATACACAAAACAATGTATTTTGAAAGTTACTAATGTAGGAAGAGCAATGAATATAATAAGCAGCATAAAATAATCCTAGTTCTTCTAAGGATGTAAATCATATTTCTAGAAACAAAGCTGTTACTTATAAATATAGCTTATTTGACTATTCACTGAATTCAGTTGTTTTTAGAGAGCTGTTAGAGTGAATTAGGAAGACACTAGGCTGTACTGTGCACGTAGGATCAGATTTATTTTTCTTTCTAGTTATTCCTCATATGGGGAATCTGAAACAAGGCATAATCAGTGCAATTTTTAAAGAAGACTTATCACAGCTGTCATCATAATTGGTTTCCCATCATGCTTATAAAAATAAAATGGATAATGATAGAAGAAGTATAATCCTATTTTTTGCGTTGTTCTACAGAGTTTCAGCTGTGCAATTGGTTTTCTCAGAGTCTTCAGTGAAAATGTCTTTGGCATTTTCCTCATTTCACAATACAATGCTCAGCAATAGCTGGCTAGCTGTTGTACTAAAGCAATTGCTTATTAGACTAATCAGTGGTTTCTTAGTATTGTCTGGTACTTCTTCCCAGTTGACTGTAGCATTGACCTACTCTTTCTTTCTTTAGGCTGTAATCACAGTTTTGGTACAGGTCATCTTCTTATTTGTGTATTGTATGATTAAACATTGTTAATCATAAATCTTTTTATGATCTTAAAATATACAGCAGTAAATAAAAACTAGTATTGACTTCTACATAGCACTTTTAAATACCTCTTTAGGTACCATTGACTTTTTAATATCTGATATTTATATTTATCTGTTTACTTGCAAAATACTTCTCAATGTGAAGACGTAGAGTGTACCTTAGGGTCATATTTTAAAGAATCAGATTATTCAGTTTGAAGTAGAACAGTTGTTAAACTACAGTAATTGTTATTAATGTTAAAAAAAATTAAATCATCTAACCTAAGCAGAATTACATGGAGAATATCAGACAGACAGACTACAATAAGCAAACTTCAGAAGCAATTAAATTTTGGAACTACTCTGTGTGTTGTAGAAAACAATGCCTAAGTGAATCTTCTAATGTAATTATTTAAAAGAGGCAAACAGAGGATGACTGTAGACTGATTACTCTAGGACTGTCCCAGTAAAACTAAATTATATGAATTTATCAGATATCAAGTTCAGAAAATGCAAAAATAGTGTATCATCATTCACAGTGTAGGTTAAAGATGCGCAACCACTTACCAAAAAGTTATTGCAGATGGCGAATTTTTTATGGATTTAAGGAATTTGGACGGGTTTGTGGACCAGAGGATTTGCATTGATATAGGTGCATAGAAACTACCAAGGGTCCTGGGCAGCACACTGTTGAAAGCTAAGAGATTCTTCCAGGGAACTATCACTATATTTGCTTTTTTTGTTTGTTATAGTCTTATGTGCACACTGACTTTTGACCAGAGTTTCAGACAGGTAGTTGGGCAAGATGGCTTTTTGGTCTGATCTGGCACACAGATCTCCTTAAAAGGGTATGAAACCTGCTCTTCAAGGGTCAATTAAAAACTCTCAAAAATTAATTATCAGAAATCAATTAAAAAGTCTCAAAATTGATGCTGATTAAAAACTTTCTATCCTAGATGTTATCAGAAGTTAAACCAATTCCTGCACCTGCAAAATTACAGTTTCATAAGAAAATAAGTTCCTTATGAGAGTAGTGTTATTTACTGATGCTCTCTCAGCTACACATAGCATAAGAGTACTATTCCATGTCATATTTGGGGAAACCTCCTTCTTATTTGTAAGCAGAAACAGTGTAAGAACAAAATAGCAACTGAAAACAGGCAAAAAAATGGATCAGAAAATTTGGGCCCTGATGGAAAAAGATTACAATTTAGAATTCCTAGAATCGTAGAATAATTGAGGTTGGAAAAGGCCTGTAATATTGTCAAGGTCAACTGTAAACCTGCAAACTAAACTGTAAAAAAAACTGTAAACCAAACCTAGTCCAGCATTAAATCATGTGCCTAATCACATCGACACAAATTTTAAATAACTCCAGGGTTGGTGACTCAGCCACTTCCCTGTGAACCTTGACAACCCATTCAGTGAAGACTTTTTTCCTAATATACAATCTAAACCACCATTTATCTGATGAAACAGATAAATAAAGACACACACACTTCACAAAAATAATACAGAAATTTACCATGGAGAAACTATCCAGAAGGATATGCAGTCCACCATAAGGAAACCTTGGTTTACAATACCTTAGTAATAACCTGCAAGCTAATAAATGTGTTAAAGATTTATTTCAGCCTCTCAAAGCTCTATTATGATTATGTCTAAGTCTAACTGAACAGCCCTGAATGCATCCAAACAATCTACATTTCCACATTCCTCAAGAAAGAAGAGAGAAAACTGTCTTTGAAAACTTAAGTCATAAAGTATCTTCTAAGTAAGGAGCACTAGAAAAAAGTTCCCCTGTGAGCAGGTTATCTCATTACTGCTGATGGATGAACAGTTTACACCTTCATCTGAGGCAGCGGGTACTTCTTTTCTGAAACATAGAACTAAATGACACACATCGAGTTTTTAGACCAGTATTGTAGTTTCTATATTAATCCATTCTTATAAAGCATCATTTCAGGGAAGATGCTGAAAAAAGAAAACCCAGACTTGAAACAGTTGGCTTAAAATTCAAGCTGAGCTCTTTTTATGAAGTGAAAATATCCTTTTTGGTAACACTAGAAGTTTATACTCCCTAGAGGTGTTTATATGAAAAACTGACAGTTCTATTTAGTTTTCTTCTGCAAGATTATTTTAAATATCAAGATCTTCTGCAGAGATCTGTGGAGTCATTGTCTGGTGCTGGAAGTGTTGTCAGTCACCTTTCCAGGTGACCACAGACTGACATATAATTCCAGAGTGAGAAGAGAAATGTAAACTTTTACATAAAACAAGTAGGGAGATTATTTTTTTTTGTTTCTAGCTTTTATAACTGAAATTCAAATGCAAAATCAAGGCTAAAACACGTCCTAACCATAGCAGCTTGATAATATTAGAAATGCAATGCTGTTTCTGTACCCGCTTGTATTCAGTCACTACCCAAACGGGTTACCATACAGGCCTGAATGCCTCAAGCCATTGCTTTTTGTGACTCATGGCAGGAAATACAAATCCTGGCTTGATCCCACTGCATTAAAGTTAATGGTGGAATTTCCAAGAGCTGCGATGGAAGCAGATTTCACTCATTTCCAAGAACTTTCCTGGTTTTTAGCAGTTCATTATGCCTGTAGTACTCAAACAAACTGGAAGAGCTCAGTGCACGTGCGTGTACCCCTTTATCCTTCAAATACAAAACTGGGTCTTTAGAGGTTACCAGTAAGTGTAACCACTTCTTATATTTACTAGGAAAATATTATATAATTCTAATTCTTTTAGCGCTGTAGTTCTAATAGTATTGTGACGATTTGGAGAAATCCTTTTGGAGATTTCTGTTGGTGGGTTAAAATGCTGACTTTAAGGAGTGTCAGAGGTAAAATATGGCAGATTTCATTCAGGATCACTTACCTGCCCGGAGTCACTGGAATAAAGCAGTAAGGATGCAGTTCCTTGGCACTGTTAAACTAAGTTCCACTTTGGCAAGGCAGCTTAAAGGGGAAATAATAGTGAATTACCTTGCCTTGAGGAAATTAATAAGTATTCTTCAACAGATCACATTACCTCTTTGTGATGTATGTGCTGGTCCTACTATATAAATCTAACTGACCCAACTAGTCTAAGAGCCAAGGTTTAGCTGCTATACGGTCCATTTTAGGGACTTGATAAGCATTTCTCTTCTTAGTGGTGTTCGTTTTTAACTGGCTTGCAAGGAACTCAAAAGTTATCAATTCTTGTAATAGAAGTAACATTCATACTTGTGACAAATAGAACACAATGTGTTTAACTTTATAAATAAAACAAAACAAAATTATAGAGGATAGTAAGACTTGAATAGAGACTGCATTTTTTGATCTTATTTCCTATTAATATTAAAATGATATTTTTTCTTTTTTTTTCTCAATAAAAAGCATCCAGATGTTCTGGTATTCTTCATTTCTGTCCAGAGCCCATCTTTAACCTTTTTAGTGGTCGTAGAAAGATTTGCCATGATTTACAGAGATTAAATGCAAACTATAATTTGTAAGGGCGCCATATCTGGGACTATCCCTGGAGCTTTAAGGTTTCAGCTTCTTCCCGATACGAGAGCTACAAAAAAGGACTTAGCATTAACAATAGTTCCAAATATTTGCAGGAATGCTTTTCCGTCAGGAAACAGTACATAACAATTGCCAACATATTGTTGAGGCACAGTGAACGTGCCAAACAGGAGAATTTCTAGGAGACAAAGAACCATTATATGCCGAGCGTGCCTGCGTTCCACTCAGTGTCCAAAGATTTTTTCAGCTGCGTTATGTCTGCTATTTTGACATGCAACAGTGAACTTAACTCTAAATAGTTTAATTTTTCTACATTCAGCCGTTTCTCCCCCTCCAGCTAGTGAAGATCACAAAGATGTATAATATGTGAAATATTTATCATAGTTTGAAGCCCTGTTATATTCCATTGCTTTACACTGGCATCAAACTGTTTAGCTTTCATAAGTAACATTTTGAGCCACAGTAAATAGCACAAGGACTGAAATTCATACCTTTCAGTGCCCTGACTGTTTGATAGATTCCAGTCAACAAAAACAGTGGTGGAGCACACAGCTTTATTTATTTGGGTGAGGATCGAGCTGAGTATACTGGTTAGCATTAAAGACAAAAAAATACAACTTGCTGATTTCTAGAAGCACTGGCATGTTTATAAGAGTGGTGCGTGCACATATTTCATTAATAAAGGGAAATATGGGGGAAAATTCCAGTGCTCTGAAAGATCTAGATCAGTTCCATCCTTTAAATTTTAAATACCACAAAACAAAAAAGATCACTTCTCCTTAACTATCTAGTATGCAAAACAGCACAAGCAGTCTTTTTTTTCCTGTACTGGATATCAGACAACTGTTAAACTGGGGCAAAAGTTGAGCCTGCATTATCTTCACATAAAACAGCAATTAAAAATCAACTTAAATTAAGAGATTCAGGCACGAAGCAAGAAAATATTCTACTCCAAGACTTACCTTAGGAACAGCAATAGTGATTAAGTCACGAATAATTATACAAGAATGTGTGTAAGTTGATGTTTTATTCAGGACCTCTGATAAACACACAGATGTTTCAAAAACAAACACAAAGTCCAGTGAGGTAGGAAGCTTTTTGTTACGCTCACTGAGCTTTACTCAGCTCATAATTTTTCTGCACTGCAGTCACTGAAACAACCACCTGATGTGGCTAAAGGTCTAATATTTTTTGTGTTGTTTTCAAAATGGAATTTTGATCACACTTTAGCAATTTTCTTTTAGGTACTGTAAAATGATTTGTTGATTAAAAGCTGATATTTAAAATCTTTAACTTGTAGTGAAATACCTTAGACAAAATTACAAAGCCCTAAAAATTGGGCTTTAGAATAAAAGTGCTGACAAAACACTAACGAAAAGAGCAGCAGTGGCCCTACTATAATAATAAAATAACAAGCAAAAGAAGAAAGTTAAGCCTTCTTCAGAGGATCTGGCACAGTCTGTCTGTTTGTTCTGGTTTATGGAGCTATTCAATGTGGTATTGTTCAGCGAAAGCAGGGTTTATAGGAATGCATTTTTTTTCTATGTAGTGCTACAAGCCCAGAAAAAAAAGTGACATGTGAAACTAAAGGGCTTAAGGGACTGGTCATTGCAAAACATCGCTGAAATGTCTGTATTTCTTCTGTTTTCTCTTTTCCTCTCTTGCCCCCAGCTATAGCAAGAAAAGAGAAGTTCAAGTCATATTTGATATTTACTTGATGTACTAGATATAACAGAATTACCACAGTCTCTTTATCCTTTTTCCCATGCAGAAACATGCATTTCCATTTGCTTCTGCATAAACAATCATAATTCATGTTAACACACTTACAAGAAAATCTGACCATGAAACTCACAGAGAAATGAATATAATATATTCGGATAAAGCACGAAAAGTAATACAGGCTGCAGCACTACCCCATGTTGAGAGGTGCAAAGAGGAGTTTTGTTCCCAGGACAGACTATTAGATTTAATTTACACCAGGCTATAAGGTGGAACGGCCTGAAAAAGTATTGGGCCTGTTCATGAAATTAGATTCATCCTTCAAAACCCATTCCAAGTGCCTCAGATGCAGCTCGGTGGCACATGGTTGTGCCTGGGCAGACATGGCACGTTCGCGCATGGAGAGAAGGCCTAGATCCTTATTTTCATGAGGGCTTTTCTGCTCAAAGAAAAGGTGTTATAACCCTGTGCACATTAATTCTGAGTAACTGTTTAGGAGTACATTTTACCTTCTTTTTTTTTTTCAGTGTCAACTAAACTAGGCCAGTCAAACAGGAACCGAGTTGTGCTGTTAAGGTACTGTTGGTTTATCGTAGGCTTTCAGAAGGCAGGGAATTGGCTCTAAATCTGGAAGATAAATTACCTCAGATGATTGGAAGCAATTCAGGAAGGATTGTTTGAGCCTCCATAGCTGCAAACACCAGGCTCCAGCTCACCTGACTGGAGACTCTAGTGCCCCTGCCCGCTCTAGAGCTCTTCCCACTCTGCCCATGGCCTGGGACCCCACTCCAGCTGCTGGGGCCATCGTTGCTTGCCCCAGAGAGGCTGCAGGATGCCATCTTCTGTCCCACACAACCCTGCCCATGGGCCACACCAAGCCAGGTCCACCTGTGAGCTGATGCTCAGTCCCTATCTGCAGGGATGTGCTTGAAGCCCGGGGCTGGAGCTGCCCCAGCTGCCCCTGGCCTGCCCTGTCCTGGATGTGGGGGACAGGCTCTGGCTGCCAGGTCCTGCCCTGACACCCCAGAGACCCCCCACTACCCCCAGACCAGGAATTTGTCAGCCCTTTTGACTTCCTAACAGACATCTTCTTCCATTATATCTCATAGTTCAGTGAAGACATGCTTTTTACTGCCCACCAAATCCTAATTTTATACCTGTGGATGAGAACAGGACATTTTTAGATCTAGTACTAGCAGATGTGGCAAGAGTAAACTGCACACTAATCTGACTGGAGTGCCTGGACACAAAGCAGCTTGGGGAGGGCTGGTCATCAGAAATGGGGTTACCCATGTGTGTTGAAGAAGATATTACCCTTCAACAAGGACTATAGAAACTATATCATGACTTTTCTGTAATATTGAGGCAATAAAAAACCCATTTCCCAAAGGGGTGAAAAACTGCTAAGAGAGAAAGGGAGTCTGCTCTCTTAACCTAAGTGAAACTTTTTTGATTTGGATACTGCTTCACCAGAGCTTTGGGATTTAGCTCAGATCATCCTGAAGTTCTCCAAAATGTCAACCTTTGATAAATTCCAGGACAAAAAGGTCCCAAATAAGGCCTGTTCTCCACAGCTTCCAGTTTTCTATGAAGCTCCTCCAACCTTTCACATGAGTATTTATGGGGAGCAAAGAAGCTGGCTGGCTCACTAATACTCTGATCTACTTGTATCCTGTTACTCAGCATTCTAGGGAGAATAGTGCTTTTGTTTTATGCTTTGGAAAAAACATCCTAACTTTTCCTCCTATTAAATGGATGTTTGATGGGGAGCTCAGTGAATGTGACCTGTAAGGAAACAGAATAGTGTTTCAGTCTTTACAGAGGAAACATTTATAACAATTTATAGCTGAAGCTGCCAAGCATATTCAGAGATGTACTAGAATTACACACAGAGCCTTAAATACTTCAGAGAAAAGAGGATTTCATCTCAGTGAAAGTTGGCTGTTTCAATGTATGTATCTATCTGTGCATACATATGTGAGAACAAATAGGCATTAAATCCCAAATGTTTCTTCTGTTCTTCCCACTCAGTGACAATGAAGGTTGTCCCTGGGCATTGTACACTACTGACAATGTACAAAGTAGTAACAGAGGACACTCAGTTTAGCTGTGCTCTGCAGGGAATTCTAGCAAAGGACACAGCCTGGTGTCATCCAGAAACAAGGGTCTTCCTCTGTGGATATTTATAATCCATTCACTGGACACAGAAAAACAAAATTACTGTTTTTTTAGTTAGGAGATTCATGGTTTGCCATATTCATTTTGTCCTTGTTTTATTTGCAGGTATCTTTTGTAATCCATTGAGTTTCTTGGCTGCTGCTGAAGGCTTATTTTCATTTTCAGAAGACAGCAGTAACAAGAAAATATCCTTACAACATCTTTTTGAACTGGACTACTGTATCCTTGCTTTAGAGGAAGGAACATGGGCGAAGCTGAATGGATTAGTGATGACTAAGTACGGCTGGAGGTATCTCCAATTCTGTATTTGCCAAATGGAAATAACAATACTTTTTTTTCTCCACTTCTTATGTGTGTATTTAAACTTCATGCTTTCCAGGACAGCATTTATCTTACTAGCTGTTTGCACAATGCTTAGTGCCTTGGCATATTATTTTTAGATAGAGCCCCTAAGCACTTTCAAACAGCTGCTAAGTTTACTTAAGGATACAAGGGTATGTTTGTAACAGACAGAACCTGATTTATTCTGCTTGCTGTCTGTGTAAGCCAGTTCCAAAAGGAAGCAGCATAGCTGTCCTAAGCCATTAGCACTGCACGGAATGAAAGTTCATCAAGTACAGCAACTTACTCACATTCACATGGCTTCCAGTCTGATTTACAGTTTGGTCCATGGGCAGAGTGGAGGGTGGGGGGGTGTATATATATGTGTGGCTTTATCTGCACAAAAGCCCAGCAGTTGTGCCAAAAGATAGGCTGAATATAAGTTCATACCTTTCATTTCAGCCATTATTAGTTTGTAGTCTTCAAAAAAGAAACAAACCCTGCCATTAATAAAAATAGCAATCCTTCTGGCCTAATACACAGAGCTCATACACATTGATAGCATTATATTGGCAACAATGCACTCCATATGCTCATGAAGGTTACAGGGCACATTTCGGTGTAAACAGTCAAGACAGAAAACTTCAAATATTTGGAAGAAATGTTTATTTAACAACTGAATACATGCTAAAAGAAATAATTTACAGCAGCAGTTTCATTACATTTTTTTTTCTCTCCAGTTTTCTAGTTCCCATATGAATTGAAGTGATAAATACAGAAGCAGAATTATTTACTACCCAGTGAGGAATGCGTTTAAAGAATAAGCGCAAAACTTAGACACTGATATAGCAAATAAAACACCTTATCACCTGTGTGGCAAAATCTTGCATTTTAGTATTTTGCTGAACACACC
Organism: Cephalopterus ornatus; assembly: GCA_013396775.1. Taxonomy (NCBI): domain Eukaryota; kingdom Metazoa; phylum Chordata; class Aves; order Passeriformes; family Cotingidae; genus Cephalopterus; species Cephalopterus ornatus. The sequence continues at coordinate 908,185 of VZRE01004381.1, read as the reverse complement.
GAAATGGAGTACCTCTAGATAACAGTACTTTACATTGTACCTCCTTATCTAGTCAAAAATATTTACATCTCTTTTGACTAATGTGTAGGTAGCAAAAACCGAACTATTAAACACATACCATTGATATTCACTAAATAATACATAAAAAGGAACAGTAAATGCGCATTCACATGCATTTAATTTAATTTTTTTTTTTTTTTACATAGTGACTTTATTGGGTCATGAAGATTTAACTTAGTTCTGCAAAGATGCACATTTTCTCAGTTTGATGTTATAGTTTAACATAACCATACAGTTTTTAGGAGTCATTTAACAAATTCCCATTTCAGTGATCCGTGCAAGTGCAAAGTGTAGATGAGTAAGAATAAGATTCAATGTATTTTTGTTCCCTGCAGATGGATATCTGAGAGCAAAACAGAAAAGATTTTTTTCTGGTTATAAATGAAATCCTTTATTTCTCTCCAGCTTAAACACAACTTTTTACTTACTTTTTCTAAAGTCTGTAACTAGAGGCTTTAGAGGGTTTTATTGACCATTTACAGAAATACTAGTGTAATCTTTATTTTCAAACCTTATGGTGCTTTAAATAATAATGACACAAATGGGGATATGAATCTTACTGAAGCTGCAGGGCATCTTTCTATACATTAATTCATCAAGGCCTATGTTTTTTGAAACAAAGTTCATTTCACATCAGTATTAAACATTGTTATAACTCACCATAATATGAACCTGAAAATCAAAAATTTCCACTGCTGGCTTGATCTTCTGACCTCTTTTTTATATAAGCAAATACAAAAGTCTTAAACAAGACTACTCATGTCAGTGAGGATTGGATTAAAGTTTGTAAGATCTGATCATATCCATTGTCCAATGAGACCACCAGGTTATGATAAAAACACTGCAACTTCTGTACTTTCTTACCACAGATTATCTTTCTCAGTATAGAAAAACATGTTTTAGAATTCTGTGTTAATTTATTATGTTTATTTTTCAGGCATTGCAAAAGAGGTTGGTTTTGGTTTGATTTTTCACATCAAGTTGCTATAGAACCAGTTGCTATGAGCATGGTAGAGAAAAAAGTTACATAGCAATTCTATTCATATGCAAAAAAAGAAACAAAGTTATTTAGGATCTATTGAAATCAGTTTGTATTTTTCCCACTGAATTCTCCTGAGGTTCATTTTAAAACTGTTTCCTTTTGTAAGAAAGAGGATTGTAGTAACTAGATGGTACAAAATAGCCCTACATAAAAGGATGAAGAGTGTTCTGTGATTAAATAATTCATTTGACAACAATGCTCAGAAATTAATCATAAACTGAGCTGAAAAATTAATACTGCTGTACATAAAAGCACATAGCTGAACATATGTTTTAATCCACCCCTATTCATCACATCATGAAAGAATGAGAAATTAACAACATATTAAAGTTCACAAGAGTCAGGTTAAACATAAGAGAGTCTTAAAGTTACTTTAAAACTAAATTCCCAAGTGCTTTCTTAAATCATGGCCCTACAGCCTTGTCCCGGTCTATTCAATGCTTTTTTTGCTAAATAATTAAATGACAAAAAATCTTGCCAGTTCATCCCCTGCAAAGGATTCAAAGGGGACTAAAGTAACTGGGCTGTTAGTGAAAATCCAGCTGCTATTGAGGCAAGCAGTCAAGACTTCACTAAGCAGAGGGATACTTGAATCAGTGAGAGGCAAGGAGACTTGGGCATATTGTGAGAGAAGCTGTCACAGCAGTTGTGTTATATTGTACCTGATAAGCCTGATTGATAGTGTAGCAATAGATAAATTAAATAACCTGGTGTGAATAACAGCAAAACAGATCAGTCATCAGTGCAGACACACTTTATATAAAAGTTCCTTTAGCAAACTAAGGATTTTGTTCTAGTAATTTTCCCCACAATGACATTACTTGAAATTATGTCATTTACAGACTCTACCAAGGTAAAATATGGGAGGCTGGAGAAACATGATCTCAAAAGAACTGGACGCCATAGAACTGGGGACCAAAGGCACATCTGTGCTGAGGTGAATAAATCCACTACTTAATTAATACTTAACCCTAAACTGACACTTACGGTGCAAGTACATTGTCTGTTTTACCCTGTTGCTCTCCTGTATATAAAGACAGAAGTGCAGGACCAAATTATGTGTTAGTATAAACTAGTCTTAAGCTGAACTTCACCAATTGACTACTGCAGCAGATTTCACCCACAGATAAAACTGTCCCTCAGATCTTAAAATGGGGCTTAGAGGTTACTATTTATGTGGTCTATTGCTAGTTCTCTGCATTTGGGTGATCTGGCCCACGGAATGAATGGAGCACTGAGAATCAGTAGTGTGGACATATTTCTACCACAGAGCTGGGAACACAACTCCTTAAACTGCATATGAGTTTGCTCATGGATATATGACACTTTAAGAGCCACAGTATTTAAATATTAGCATTCACAAATACGAACCAAGAAAGCAAGAGTGTAATTAGTAGAGGGTATTTTAATGCTATTTGTATTTTTTTTAATTAAAAAAAAATATACAACTGAAAATCAATGCTCTCCTCTTCATTGGTTCAATCTATAGCAGGGTATTAGACAAGCTGAATAATTTCAAATACCATACTTAGAAGAACAGAATGCAGAATACTTCCATGCTATACAGTGACTTTCATGTTAAAATAGCTTAGTTTTAAAATTGCTTTGAAGTTACACGTCATATAGATTACTGAGAGGGGAGGAGGTTAACTGCAGTGTGACTAGCTCCCCTGGAAGTTTTTCCAAACAAAAGAGTAAAGCAGCTCATAATTGGAAGTTGTCTTTTTTTTCTTCTAAACCAATAATTAGGAAGTACAATATTTCTAAGACAAAAAGCCTAATCTATTTCAGAAAGGAGCTAATGTTTGCTGCATATTTTTCATGGTACATTTAAATTATAGTTTTAATAAAATACATCTTTAGATCAAAGCGGAAAGAAGTCATCAGTAGTAGGCCAGTGTACTCCACTTTTTTTTTCTTCCAGATGATGGATGGCTTATGTTGTTCAGATTTCCACAATCGATCCCATTCAGTATTGTTTTTCCTCTTCTAGCACATATAAACAGGAGAACTGGTAGACAAAACAAGAACAAAATCCTTGTGTCCAATCACGTGTTTAGACGTTCATCAGCTTAATGAGTTCATGCAGTTTTATATATAAGTCTAGAAATGGTAGTGCTGATGATGGAAGGTGGGGGTTCTTTTTCTTTTCTGTAAGATGACAGCATGAAATACAGCATTTTGTTTATATCTCCGGCAAAAGAGAAAGCAAAACTTGCCTGTTGAATACTTGTAGAACTTTTTGAGCGGTAAGTTAGGTCCGGGTGAGTTATCATCCTTGAAACTCTGGTCTTTCTGGTCTTAGAATCAGAGCAGAGAGGAACGAATTGCTAGGAAAGTTAGAAATGGATTTTTTTTAAACCTAGTGGAAATTGTTTGAACTTTCCACTCTTGTAAACATCCACATAATGCCATGAAAAAGTTCATGAATATTGCATTTTTTTCCAGTTATCTGTCTATACAAGTTTCTACTTGGATGAGGTTCCTAGAGGTAATGAAGCTCAGACACTCCGTGGTGCCCTCTCAAATTCATGGGTCCTCCTGTTCCTACCTTTTTTATTCTCCTGTAGGTGCTTCCACTTATTTGTGTTCACCTGCGCGTTGGCAGGCCTTTGCCGGCGCTGTTTGCGGTCTCTTTTCCAAACCTGCTCGCAGAACTCATCCATTGTGTTGAGATTGGGGTGGTTGATCAACTGCATGAAGTCTCTGTACCAGATCTTTTGACTGGGGGTCATGCTGTTGGTAGCATCCTTGATCTTGGAGGCATCACCATCTTCTTCTTTATGGAGCAGCTCTTCCAGGTGGTCGGTATCAATCACTTCAAGGGTCACTTTCAGCAGAGTTTGCATGAAGCCATGCTCCACAGCATGGCAGAAATAAACACCAGAGTCTCTCCGGTGAAGACTTCGTAGCAACAGGCCCTGTTCTGTCCGGATCATGTGATCACTCACTTTTATCTGTATTGGAAAAAAGTTGTCATTTCAATAGTTGTCTTTCACAGATGTGCCACATTACCCTCTAACCATACTAGCTCCTCAGCGCTGCTCCTTTCAATGGTAAAACTTGGCCAAAAATTCCCAAACCCAAAAAAATGGAAAACCCTTTGCCATTCATCTGTAGTTATGAAAGGCTCAAATACTCCGGAAGAAACAATGTACTGCAAAGACTTTGGGGAATTAGGAATTTACGCCTTAGTCCGTGCTGCTGCTGACCAAAGATCTGTATCAACTCTGTCAGATGGACTTGCTGGTAAGATTACAGAAGATCCTAGCCTGTAATCAGCATGGATTCATTTGGCTGTATTTCTGAGGTCACATTTATCATTATCTTTTAGTCAAACCTAGATCCATTTATGGGAAAGGTTCTCTGTCTTCCTATTGTTCCTTACTACAAAAACTCTTATGCATAGGAGTGGATTCCACATAAGTGCAAAATTTACAAAGAAACAATCAAGGGTTAAATCTGAAAATTTTAATATTCAAAAAGCAGCTTTTCAAAATACTGTATTGTTCTGAATTAATTCATGTCATGTAACTTCATTTTCTGAATGCACATGTGGATGCAGACAGAAAGGGCACAAACCTTTTTGCTGTTCTCTTCACCAAGAATAAATGTTTAATAATTTACTACTTATGCAAACAAACCAAAAATATTTAAAGGCACTAATGCAACTATTTAGAACATGCTTTAAATATATATGTATTTAAAAATACTTCAATGCAAAAAACAAGTTTTTGTTTCCTAGCTTGACCTCCCTAGCTACCAGAGCAGATTCTTCTCTTAAGATATGTGGGACCTAGTTTGATAGTAACATGACTTGAAAACCTGGGTGATTAATAACATAAGAATGTTGGTGACAAGAGAAGGAGATAAATAAAGTGTCAGCTTAGAGTGAAGCAAACAGGGAAGGTCAGTATTTTTGCCTCTATGAATATTGCTTTTGATGAAAAAAATGTACAGGTTTTCATACTCTTGTGTCCAACAGTTATCAGTTCTTCATTCTGTCTCTGTCTTATGTGCAGTAAAGTCTTAGAGCATGCAGTACATAGGATGCCCCTGATAGACTTCAGTCAAACAGCATAATCAGATAAGTGCAGTTAAACTTTTTCTCAAAAGCAATTTTAAGGTCTTTGTGATATTCAAGTTCATATAATCCTTGTATGATGTTTTAGGAGACAAGATAGCATGCTAGATTTTTGTATTTCTGGTATCTCTAATGCAAAACAAGTGTGTTTTGCAGGGAGTCTGAGCAAGGAGAGGATATGAATGTTTTCTGCTATAAAAATCTGTAAAACCTATTGAGAGCTTACAGGATTTTATGGTAATGAGTGATAATACGGTGAAGTACAATGGAAATTATAAGATTACAGAGAAATTCTGCTAAACTAAAATCATTCTGGGAAGGACTCAGATTGAAGTCCATCTTTATAGAGAAAATTAGTTGCATCTCTTTATTTTTTTTCTACTGTACCTCTTCTTTGCGGTCGTCATTTTGCTTCTGGAATTGCCAGTAGACTACGGCACGCTGAGATTTTGGACTGCACTCAAGAAAAGTGCTGCTGTTCTCTACTCCATAGATAATCTTTTCCTCCAGGGTGTGACCACTTGGGTTATCTGTACAGCATGGAAAAAAAAAAAGGAAGAAAAAAGAAAAAAAGAATTAAAATTACTGAAAAAAACCCACTTAATTGCTAAGTAATTTTTTTTGTTGTTGTTGTTTAGAAATTTGGCTTCCTTAAAGTGTTTAAAAATAAACACTTCAAAAAAAAAATTCCCCATATCAGTATGCTATTTGGAAAATTTCCATCAACACCTCTATCTATGTAAGGATCCCTTGTAGGTTTTTGGTTTTTACTGTTTGGTTTTTTTAATTGTATTTTAAATCCTAACAGCTGCTAACATCACAATATGGGAAGTTAATGAATTTAATTGTGAAATTTTCTGTAAACCTCATTATTATTCATCAAGAAAAACATCTAGGACACGATAAGAATTTTTAATAACAAACTGAATGCAATGAGAAAACTCAGAGTGTAGTTGCAGAATGTTTGTAATGATGCCCCCTGGGCTCTATGGTCATAATACTTTAGAGCAAAGTAATAAAACATGAGGCTATTTAAAAGTAGTATAATGTGTTTAGATTACATGGCACTGCAGTTTGCTGAAGCTGTTAATGACCAGAAATAATGCTTTTGAGGAAACGATCTTCAATTAATCATTTCCTCTCATACTGATATAATTTATGGAAATGTAATGAGGTTAATAAACCAGACATTATGGGAGGGGAAAAAGAAAGTTAAATAAATTACTTCCTTTTGTAACAACAATGTTTCAAGATATTCATCAACTTGCTGGAAATATCATATAGCTATAGGACTTACATGGTATTTGATTCTTCTCCAATACCACAAAGGCTGTAATTTTCAACTCTCCACCTTAGCTCTTTAAAACGCTGTTATGGATTTAAGTGGCAACAGGACAATAATCCTGGAGAGTAGATGAGGAGGAAGGGGTTGGTAGGCTATTTAACACTGTGTTGATCTCATGGGGTTTCCTGACTTTCTGCCATTCTTTGCCATTCTTTCCATTTTCAACTTTTGAACTTTAGCACTGGAAATCTTTAAGGGACCAGTTTTGATATGTTTTAACAGGAAAATTATGCCTATTTAAAACCCTGTGAGAGAAATCCCTTGTCCAGTTTTGTTTGCTCCCAGCTGTGCCTTTATCACATTGGCCATGTTGTTTACCAAACACAGGCTGTTTACTAGATGACTGAGCCAAAGGTAAAAATAAAATTGGGCCCCTGGTTTATGTTGATACAGAATCATATGCCTTTCAATAATGACTTGCAGCCCTGAGAGAGGATGGGCGAAGGGATGTGGGGCAGAATAGGAACTGATGCTTGCCCAGTTTTCAACAAGAAAACATCGAATAGCCTATTAACACTAAACAAATAGGAAATGGGTTTGCTTGCCTTCCTCTGCTGGACTGTGGGCCTTTTAAGCAAGTAAGTGGGGTGTTGTATAAAGAACTAAGTGAAACAACTTTTATGACATCTTTCAGAAGCCACATTCCCATGAAGAACGTCAGTGCAGCTCTGGGTTAGGAAGACAGGGAGCAAGGGAAGAAAGAATTAGAAAGCAAAGCAGCAAGAGAAAGGTGAGACAGCTGGAAGAGAATGTAGCCAAGGGCATCGGTGATAAGGTCTGAGAGGGAGCACAGGTGAATTTGTGTCAATGAAACAGGGCAAGTGGAAGTATGGGAAGAGATTGAATACAATTAGAAGTGATAAAGATTGGAAATGGGAATGACTGGCTGATAACTTGTGGGTCCAGATTCAACACTGTGAATGAGGTACTGACTCTTTTGGTTCAATTTCTCTAATTAAGGAACAGAACTCACATGGCTGAGCAGGCAGCCAAGGATCCTCACGCAGTCAGAGAGAAGTTGTTTGATACCTGAATTGGAATCCACAACAGACAGCATATACAGGGCTGCAGCATAAAACAGTAAGTAGGAAATGTCCCCTTTTATAGCCTGGGACACTTCTATTACTGCTCCAGTGATCTGTTTCTGTGAAACAGTGATTTACAGGTTTCCAGAATAATGGATGGAAACACAGGGATTTCACCCTAGGATGCATGCTCTGTTTCAATTCCTCTCTCAGGCTCCATGAATCGTGGTTGCAGAATGGCCCAACTTCAACAACAGGAATCCAATATTTTGGGCGTTTCTATTGGAAGTACAACTATCAAGTCAATTTCCTAAGCCTAAATGGGCTTTAGGTCCTCATCTTCCACACCCTAAATAGTGGATTTAACTAGCAGGTTACTCTTTAGGGGGCTTGCAGCACCACTGACTGTGAATTACACAGGAGCAGAGCATACGTAACACTGGTCTCATTAGATCTGAGGAAGATAATCTTCTAGATTCTAAATGTCAGTAGAAAGGGCAAAACCAGGTATTTCTTTGGCAAAGGTCCCACTGCCCAAGAGGAGTAGTATATTTTTTAATATATAGAGAAGTTTCTGCTGGAAAACTTAGGTACCCAGGATATTCTTAATATCCAAGAAGCTAGTCAGAAGGTTTTTTTTGAAACTGGGTGCTCTGACACTATTTCAAACTTCTGTTTTCTTGGATCTGATCTATGACATTCTAGTGTGTTAGAGAACACCATGGAAAGGGAGTGAAGTCCTCTTTAAATTTCTTCACAGCTGCAGAAAATAAAGTATGGGTGACAGATGAGAGAGGAAGCATTTAGGACATCCTTCAGTTTCTATTTCCATGATTTAAGGGAGCAGAAGGCAGATCCAGAAATGTCTATAAAGTCCATGTAATATTGAGCACGCAGAGTGCAAGAAAGTAAGCAGTGATCAAATAATCACAGGATCAGAGTGCAGCTTTGGGACTGAGGGAGAAGCTGAAGAGACTATAAGGAAGAATGAAAGTCTAGGAAGTCCAGAAAAGCAGGTGGAGGAATTAGAAAAGCATAAAAGTCGTGAAAAGTCGTGGTTATGAAATTTAGCCCACAATCCTGTCTGAGAGCAGTAATTCCCAAAATGAACCCAAGAGAAGTATCAGTTTACTATCCTGATAAATATCCTTTAAGTACATAATTTCTGACATAACCAAAGAAGTATGAAAGGCCAAGTACTTATACCAAGACTGCTTTGCAGATGAATCAGTCTCACTACACAGTTTAACTCAGAGTGATTCTTTGAACCTTCCCTGGGATAAATCAGCTCAAAAAGGTGCCTCTTCTATTACAATTCTTTAAAAAAAAAAGGAAAAAAAAAGAAAATAAAAAAGTATTTGATTAATTTCTTGATAGCACTAGTGTTTCATGCTTAAAAAAAATTGTTCTTCAGCTGACACAAAGGTGTCCATCCTTTTAGATTTAAGCAAACACCTATACAGCTAAGGATCCTCAGCTCCCTCTAATGTTGTTGTGCAGTCATTTTATACTAGTTCTTATACATTTGCACCAAAGGGCAATGGAAAGAGCTATGTAAACCTTATTAAAAACATTAGTGCTTTAGATTGATCACAAAATTGGTTTCTGCAATATCTTTAAAAGTGAGATTTTTATTTTTTTATATTTTTGTTGGTTCGCATGGAGAATCAACTAGCAGTTACTACAAGTGAATGTGTAGACAAGTAGCAAATGATTGTTGGAGCTTATTTTTGGCTATAGGCAAACCCAATTCTTTATCTGTTGTCCAGGAAAGTACTAGTCACAACCAAGGAAAAAACTCAGCCTAAGTTGGCATAGGAACTTTACAGGCCATGCAGTCATCTGTACAATGTGTGATTATGTGTAAAAGACATGCAAATATAGGAAAATGTAATAGATTTACAACTCAATTAATTTAGAGACAATCAAGACCAGTCTAAACCATTCATTAAGCATTTGGACAGTTCATCCTTCAAGTCTAAGATCCAGAACTACATTCCCTCAGTATTTTTTGTAACTTACTGATCCTTGCTCTTCTCATTTTGACAAAGCTGTTTCAAAGCTCCTTGTGATCGGGGTGCCATGATTGTTGCAATGAAAAAAAATGCATTTCTGGATTACTGCAAAACTGTATTACTCTCTTCCCTTTGGACAGAACTTATCTTTATCCGACAAATATGCTTACCAAATATGGGAAGATATAAAAAAACCCAAAGTGTTTTGAAATGCTTTTTTCACCTATGAAAATTAAGAACAAACCTATGGTTGTATAAAGCACAGCAGGCAATGGCTAGAAAACATTAAAATGAACAGACATGTGGTAGGCCAGATCGTATTTTTACTCACGAGTAACATGCCCAGATAGTAAAAAGGTAAAACTAAGACGCTTCTGCTGGTATTAAAATCAATGTTTTAGTGCCTGGTGAAATTTTCCTATTGAGAAATGTCATCTCAGCCTCAATATCTGCATGCATATGTATTACTTGATATGATGCAACAAGAAATTTTTGAACTTTCTACCAGTGCCAATTGACTAGTTCAAATCTAAACTAGTTGTACATTCATGAGTTCTCAAAATGTGACAACTACATACTGATCACAATCTAGTCATGCATTTTTACAAACCCTTTTGCCCTCTGAGTAACTTGGCCTGAGTCTGACAATCAAGAAGTAAAAAGAAAAGCTATAGTAATGTCAGCTGAAAGTTTCAAATGACTGAAAGGAAGATAGAGAAAACTATTCATGAAACATATTTGTTGTGAATTATAGCTGACACAAAAGTAAAACTCTGGACTATTTATCATTTTTGTTATTACATGGACTGGAAGGACACAAGGATTTTGAGCTATCTCCATTTTCAGTCACATCCTTGTCCCAGAGATCTGTCCAGTGGTTTGGATTAACTGAGTTGGTTACAGCATAGTGTTAATAACACCAAAGCTGTGGGTTTGATCCCCATACGGGCCATTCGCTTATGAGCCGGACTCGATGATCCTTGTGGGTCCCTTTCAACTCAGAATATTCTGTGTGTGTATAGACCTACTACAATCATAAGGATTCACTTTTTTCCAGCAGAGGGAAGTATTGCCTAAGTGTTCCCTCCGCTGACAGCAAAATGGACATTTTTGATTTTCTGAGTCTTCTGGAAAGTTTGGCAACAAATTAGTAACTGTGAGAAGTTTATCAGTCAAACAAGTCCAGAAAGGAAATTGATCAATACACTGTGAAAATGAAACAACTGACAAAAAACCAAACCATAGTATGACCAAGAAAACCCATGCTGAAAGCATATGGGACAGGCCTACTGCAAGGAACATCCTGATCTTTACAGCTTTTAGTGTGACACCTACAACAAAGGTCATTCCATATTTTGCCAAGGCAGTTGCAAACACATTTGCTTATCATCTTATGCAAACTATATAAAACAATACGTACATACTACTCGCTATCACGAAGGAGATACAAGTCTTTTCTGATATAATATGCCTACCCTGATGGTATAGTGTTATCAGGTAAGAGAAGCAGGAAAATTAAAATGCTTAAAACTGTTAACTTGAGGAAAACAAAACAAAACAAAAAAACCCCAAATACTCTTTAGTGTCTGATCCAGGCCATTGTAAGCTATCTAAATTGGGATAATGATGCATTATATTCATCTTTCACAGATGTTCGAGACAATTTCACCAACAAATCATTCACAAGCTTCCTACTCATGCACAGTCTGTAAATTACATACAAATTAGTCGCACTTCAGTTGTGCCCATAACTCACCGTGATGCTGCAGGTCTGAGCAGTGGGTAAGTGGGTCTCCATTTCTGATGTCTTGTCGTCTGGTACGTCTGCAAATATCATATTTGAAATCTGTAAGTGACCTTCTCAGTGGTCGGCACACACATTTGCCGTGACTGAAGAGCAATGAGTGGAACATATATAATTACAGAAGTCACAAGGGCACCTAAACTACACTAGGAAGGAAATCATACTGTTACTACTATATTCTGTGCACTGTCACACTTTGTAGAATCAGGCTTTACTCTTACAGGTAAAGTCTTCAGCAAATGGTAAATACATCTCTCTTGCACCGAGATACTAAATAGAAATAATACTCAATAATAATTATTAATATTAAAGATATACTATATAAAATACGATGTTTATTTTCACTGTGTGGGCAATATGGACCACAGACAAATTCATTACCTGACACACACATACAGGACTGTTGAGGGATTAAAATATATATAGTACAGTTTAAAATGCATCAAAACCTATAAAGAAGCTACAGTTTTTCTGCAAGTACAGAATACATTGAGTACCGTGGCATCTTTTAGATAGATGAAATATTAGGATGAGTGGCTTTCAAAGAATGCTGAAGTGCTGTATGTTCTAAGAAATCTAAATTAAAATAATAGATCATTTCAGCCAATACAGATTTCACCAAAACATTTCTGAAAAAACCTTTTACGTAACTGTTGCAAGTGGCTTTGTCTTTACAATAAACAGGATAAAACACTTGAAAAGGAAGATTTTGAAATGCTGTTTATTCCATTTTTTGTAGCTTGAATCTAAGTTCTACCTTTGATTGCATGTCCTTTTAACACAGTATATTCTGTTCTCAGTTTGAATTCTATTGGCTCTTCTGAAAAACATATTGATCTGTGATTAAAAAAATGTTGTATTTCAGAAAAGAGAGCTTTTTTATACGGTTTTATTTTGCATGTGTTGTTCTCTCTTTGTCTGCTCCTATTTTTATTTAAATAGCTGTGACACAAAATTCAACTGAGCCAGAGAAAAGCTTTCATATAAAAAGAAAGAGAAAAAGAACAAGGCAAACAAAGATGTGTTTCAAGTGAGAGCACTTTACTTTAGGAATCGGAGAAAGCCTGAGGGCTTGCAAAATTAGAGGAGAACAAAGAGGATTAGGCTGCTGAACAATGCTGAGATTTCAGATTATGGTATCCAGCAACGGATATGCAAAAGTCAAGTAGCCTTGTAAAAAGCCCTGTTGGTCACTCCCTTGTGACAACAGCCCACATTTTTAAAAGCCATTGTTCTGCAGTACAGACCATCTCTCTTCTCTCCACCAGCCCTATCTGCAGGCTCTCACTAACAGCCCAGCAGCAGCACATGCCAAGAGTTCCCACCGAGGCACAACTGCTCAGCTGACTCCTCTCGCCTGAAAGATTTTAACTATATTTTTTTCCACTGAAAACTACTGGAATGTTAAACCTGAAATTGGTTACATGAAGTACAGCAACAGTTTTTTCTTTGTCATATGAATTTTTTTTTGAGATGACCAATTTTTTATATTTTTCTGCATAAAAACTTCTTTAACTCATGAATTAGAACATTTTAGCACACTTTAGTGAGAAGGAATCTTCTGCTGATTGATACGTGATTCAAAAAATGCACTAATCATAATTTCCAATATCTTCATATTACTCATTACCACCAACAAAACCACACCCAAGACATAGGGAATCAAAATTTTGCTACTCCTTCCTAAATTTGGAAATATGGCATATTTATAGGATACTATTTGTAGAAAAAAAGTCTGTGGAAAGACTCATATTACTGTCAATGAAGTTTGGATGAGATGTTTAGTTAGAATTTCAGGAAAATGTCGCACATATCACAATTGTATCAACATGATGATTTATGAAATATGAACCAGAACACATCTGCATGGGGTAAAGTGAAGTGGTCACACAACAGGAGCTCTGGACTGTCATTTATACTTGTAAAATATACAAAGAAAGAAAGAAAAGCAAATTAAAATCAAGGCTTATAAAAGCTTGTAAAAAATAAAAGAAAAATCAAATCAAAACAAAACAAAAACCCCAAACAAAACCCTAAAAGCAACTACTAGTAAAGCATCTGTACAAGTGCCCCAGGACTCAGTTTTCCCAATATTTCTGGAGCCTAAAATTACAAGAATTTATTATTAGGAAAATGTTGACATTTAAGCTGTTCCCAGCAATTCGGATTTTATCATAGATACATTCCAAGTTGGTTTGAGACAGTGGGTACAGCAGGCACCAGGCGAACAGAGCATCCTCTCCCCCAGTAACACAGACCTTGACTCTGTCGCTGTTGCTGCCGAAGGAAAACTGGGGGGAAGTGGAGGAGACAGTAGCTTTTTCTGAATGCACTTTTCAGATCCCAGCTTCCCAGGACTAACTTTTTCCAACTTTTTTACTCTTAAGAAGAGTAAATTCTGCACCCCAAGGTTTTTCTGTAGGTGTGCAACCCAGTTTAGCCCCAGTAACCCTGCCCTGTAATGCCTGTAAGAAGAGGTCCCAGTCCCTTTACCCATGATGGCAACAGTGAGAATCTGCAGTGTATTAAGAGATAGAAAAGGCAAAGAGCCCTATTTCTTCCATCAGTGTAAGCAGATGAATGACAGTTTATGTTCTCTGTGGATATTGAGATGGGCTGGGAGTAGGAATGAGTGCTAGTGAATGCTGAGAAACGATGAGGTTCAGGGATAAAGAGGAGTATGAGAGTAGTAGAAAAGAGTAATTCAGTGATTCCTGACCTTACTGTCTCCTTCAACTCAGAGGCAGTACTCAAACATATTGATTTCTAATCCTAAAAACTTTCAGAACAAATCAAATTCTTAGACTGTCCTTGAAAACCTCACTGTTCCCTGTCCCTTCAACCCTTCTCCAGAGAAGCTGCTGTGATACCACGAGAAATAAGAATTTAGTCCATGCAGCTGAGAAAATTTGACCGAGTCTTCTTTTGGGATGAGTTCCATTTCTCTTTTTCCATTATTTTCAAAGAATTTCACAAAAAGCTTGTCTCAGATCAACTCTGTTTCCTGGTGCAAAAAATAGAACCTGATGTTTAACGAGCAGCTTTTATTTTTGTCTTTTTCTTTTTTTTTTTAGGATACGTTGTAATGTAAATCTTGAAATTTTATTCCCCTCCATCTGAAAAGTCTGTGACACAAACTCAACTTCCCACCCTTTATCACATTTTATCTGCCTCAACAACCCATCAAAACCTGGAATTTGGAGTCCTGACACTCTCAGCTTAGTATTTGCTACCATTAATTTTATCTACATAAACCTTTACGTATTTAAACCTTTGGATTCCTTGTTTCTTCCTAAATAGAAGATGTCTGGCATATTCAATTTAGTGTGAGCACTTTTTAAATCATTTTAGCAGATTTATCATGGGAATCTCAACAGTACACCAATGTCTGCTTCTATTTTCAAGTGATTATCTATTCAGTTATACCTAATATCTACTTTAGTAGCCAAGCTCTTCAGTAACAAGTTTGTATACTCTTAGAGAAGGAGTTTCAGAGATAAAGGCAGGCAAAGAAAATATTATTTTAAACCTTCATATCAGGCAACTAGACTTGTAAATTTTTTATAAAATCAGTATTTTTGACTTGTGGAGTCGGTTTTCCCTTAAGGTTTGTATTGCAAAGCCTTCAGTATCACTGCAGACTGAGTGTAAAAGTGGTTGTGCTGATCTGGTAGCACTTGGACACACATCAACACATGCAAGTTATACTTTTGGATAATAACAATAATGTTGTATATCACCAATTCTACTGATGTCCAAACACTTTATAGGTATTTCTTTTGAATTAGAATTCATGTAAATGCAGAATAATTTACTTGGGCAAGTAGAGATTCTATTTTGATTTCAAGCCCCCTTCTAAAGATAATGATTTTTCTTTTTGCTGTTTATAAATCAATACAAAGTTATGAATTCATTTCAGAGAGACCTTGTCTACAAATGTTTTCTTACAGGAGCTTTTTAAGCCAGCCCAAGAAGTAGCAGTGGTCACTTTAAATCGACCAAGACTTCATATTGCATGTAACTCCCACAACAGTGTTTTCTTTGGAGGAGAAAAGGCTCCAGTTAACCACCCATGAAAAATCCCCAAAGCCCCCTGGTCCTATTGAGACCATCGGTTAAAACAAACAGCAAACCATCCAAAACTGTCCCTACCTCTTAGCAGTGGGGAAGTAACGTGAACAAGATGAACCATCCCAGGCACAGTAAGGGTCTCTTGCAAGGCAACACTCAGCACATGCTTTTCCATACACGTCACAGCGGTGCAAAGGAAGCTGCGAAACTCCAGTGACTGAACCAATGTAGAGCTGTTGCTGTTACAAAAGTTAAAAAAAAAAAAAAAGAAAAAAAAAAGTTAAAAAATATTGCAAATTGCAATTTTTTCTTTTCCCAGGAAAGCATAAAAAAGTTATATAATCATATGTTAGGGTCATTACAAATACAATAAAGGATCATGATCCAGAGGAATGAGAACAGAATTGTCCCCAGGGTAAAAAAAAAACAAATAGGAAAAACTTTATTTTTGCATGAAGCTCTCGGTCACTTCTCTAAACAGTAAAAAAATTAAAGTAGTCTTCAATTTTTCCTTTTGTATTCAGATCCCCACACTGGGAAAGCACCACAGTCAGTGACAGAACACAATGGAGAATAGACTTTTGAATAAAAACAAAAAGCAAAACTTCAACATAAATTTCGTAAGTATGACCCTGATTTATGTATGTAAAGGGGGAAACCTGAAATAAATTACTTCAGACTGATGCTAAGATATTTCAGTTTGTAAGTGCTGCCATGCATGCATGTCTTTGCATGTCTGATAATTCTGGCGCTTTGTACTCTTTTCTGTAGGCCACATACTCTAACTGGAACATATCTTCAGTGAGGGGAGAGGCTTTATTTTATTTTGCATAAAAGCCAGTGTTGAGTAGAAGATGCAGTTCAAATGCAGAAGTAAATAAAACACCATGCATACAAAATGAATTACAGCCTCACATGGCATCACAATAGAATATCTTGTCTCTCTCAATTTCCTCTCTGATATCAAATTCATGTGGCCCACTAGGGAAGTTGGTCCCCAGAGGGATATGAGAAAACTGAACTTCTGATCCCATATGAAAGTCCAAATAGAGATATTTCAGATTAGCACTAATTCACAAGGAACATAAGTATGGGTGAGATTCAAAACTAGGGGAAAAGAAAATACATAAACAAAATTCAAGGGCGCAATGCTTCTGTTTTGGAAACACTGAAATTTTTCTATCCAAAGGTTAAACTTTGTCACACAGCATCCATGCTGGAGTGATGAATACCTTTCTTTTGAAGGTCCCACTCCAAGCAGTCCCACCAAGAAAATACAAATTTGTATTCATTTTCCTTTCTTGGAAAATATAAATTGAAAAATAGAATTTCAGGAAATGTTTTCAAAATTCTTCATCTCCTGCATTACGATATCCCAGAAGCACCATTTCCAGGGAATTCAGGGATGGAAGACAGCAGAGGTCACCTACTTACTAGAAATTATAAGCATTGGATACCAGGAGACAGCAACACCAAAAACACTCATAAAAGGTGTTGCATTAACTTCTTTCAGAGACAGCAGCTTGGCAGTTTACACAGACATATTAATTGTAACAGAAACATCCCGTGCATTTATATAAACACCAGTATTTTCTCAAGGAAAATATGACAAGGAAATCACCCACAGGAAAATTTACTGGTAAATTGAAAACTAAACCCTTTCTAAGCAGCTGTTTCCATCCATTACAGTTTCATAGCTGGCAAAAATCTCTGATCTCAGAGAGCTCTACACAAAGCATTAACTGCACATACCAGTCCCAGTTAGTGTTGTAGCCTTAAGAAGAGACACCAGGCAACAGACTTGATAAGCTGATTCTAACTTAAGTCACTTAATCAAGTATCCACCTTAGGGGTATGTCCTGCAGTAAAAAGAGCAG
The DNA here is from genome assembly GCA_013396775.1 of Cephalopterus ornatus. Classification (NCBI taxonomy): domain Eukaryota; kingdom Metazoa; phylum Chordata; class Aves; order Passeriformes; family Cotingidae; genus Cephalopterus; species Cephalopterus ornatus. The sequence goes on along the minus strand of VZRE01004381.1, from coordinate 890,862 downwards.
CAATTCCAATCTTAGGTGACCTAACTGCTTCTCAAGGGATGCCTCTTCTCTTTACTGATTATGGAGGCAGCATAGGTCAAATTAGAGCTTCAGTTAAGTATCTTAAATGTCCAGATGGTATTGATCTGAGTCCTGTGTAATTGGGGCATTAATATCTGTATAAGCGTGTAGGAACGTGTGGTGCAACTAATATAAAAATCAACCCAGAGAATGCACATGGGAAAATAAAGAATGGTGTAATGGTTTCCCATGTACCTCTGTAACCAATTTCATCTGGTAAAAGAAACCCTCCATGATTTCCAATAAATGTGTCTAGAATTAAAGAATGAGCAGAAACATGTAAAAAAAAAAAACAAAAAAACCAAAAAAAAAACCCCCAAAAAACAAACTGAGGCCAAAATAGGGTTACTTAAAGACTCTATTCCTTTTAGATAAGTTCAGTCAATGAACTGCAGCACGTTTCAGGTGCTGCACAGCCTGAAGCTGCTGCCCTGTTTGCTGCTCTTCTGATCCTGGTTTTAGACTCCAGCTGGTGATAATTATTCTGGACACTAACAATATATAAATCCAGGCAGTAAGAAAATCAGAAAATAGCAAGAGAATTATTTGCATCAATGGTTTGACCTTACTTTGCCATACACAGTCAAACTGCCTTTTGTGCAGAGTCTCTCCCAAGATGTTAATTTAATCAATCAGATGATTATCAGATCAAACAAGAGAGGAGTAAAAAAAAAAAGGCTGCCTTCTAAAAGTTCTTGCAGAAGTATTAGAACTCAAGAAAAACTGAAGAGACTAATTTTTTAAGCAATCCAGTGTTTTCTGTTTGCCCCATGGTGCTGCCCAAAAAAGCAGTCTTTCCCAAGTCAGACAGAGATAACAGAATTCTCCCTTTGGAATTAAAAAAAAGAGAGAGAGAGATGAAAAAAAATGTAATGCTTAAAAAGAAGACCTTAAGCAGAATTTTAAACAGAACTTTAGGGAGCATGAGGCTCAAATCCCATTTAATTTAATTTTATGTCTTGGAAAGTGATTGCAGAACAATTCAGGAGGCTGTTTAAGTGATACATCTATTTTGAGCGGGTCCTTCCTGTATTCCCAGTATAGACAGAAATGGTGCTATTTGAAAAAAATTCAGTATTTTGTGAAATATACTATAAAAATAGTGACTAAGGTATTTCTGAAGGTCTCTGCCTGCACTTTCCTTGAAAATCTTACAGAAGAAAAACAAAAGCTCTTCATAGCAGTTCACCAGGCAAGGACTTGGCCTTTTATCAGCTAGGGATCTCCTTGTCCTTTTCCCGTTTCACCAGAAATCCAATTGCTTTTTGAAACAAGAGCATCACAAACCTGAACCTGAGAAAAAGATGAGAAGTCACTCCACAAAATGTCATCTTTGTCTGAAAGCCAGGCCTGACTTTTTGGCCTGGTCCCACATTTATAAATCAAGTAAAAGATTATGGGGCTCCACCTGACGGGCTCAGGGCCAGGTGGTAGCTAGCGTGTCCCACAGAACTGGGACCTTAGACAGCTGCAGGGTGTTGCAGTGGCTTAAGGATGACATCCTCTGATGGTTTGTGTCTATTGCTAACCACGCATACACTGTTTAAGTGATAGGGTTACACAAACCTAGGACTCTGAACACCATTAGGAGGAATATGTAGCTTCAGTGAGAAAACATAGATGCAATTCCCGTGAGTTAATGACGGCAGAGTGGCAAAAGACTATCAAGGCTTAATCTTGCATATAAAGCCTAAATTTCCTTGCTCAAAGACACAGTCGCTCAAGGGCTGAATCCATACTTGGAGAGAGAGACACAGGAGCCTTATAGCTTTACATAATTTAAAACTTAAGCTAAGTTCTGCTCCAGAAGAATTTGTATATTTTGGCCTTTAGAAGGGTAATCTGTAACATAACATATTGGCATGATGGCAAAAAAGGTAGTTTTGAACAATCAGAGTAGTAAAAACATTAAAGAAATAAGGAGAAGCTTCCAGTACCATGTTTTTAATTGGATGAAAGATTTGTTAGTGAAAAACCAAAATGAAGTGATTGCTTTTAAGGCATTCAATAGAACATGCTGGTCTTACTGTTTACATTTCATGCTCCTGCTTTCTACAATGCATAGAATTATCGTGCTGTTTACACGAAAACTGCCCTGCTTATCAGAACACAGTGAGTAAAGTGTTTGAGTTATAGAGCTAAGGGATTTTTTAAATCATAAATGTAAAATGGAAACATGTTGCCATAGACTTATTTCATACATACTGCCAAAAGTTTGTCACCCTGTATCATGATTCTGTCATTTTTAGCCTGAGGCTGGTTGATTTTTCATGAGTTTTACTATGCCTGAATAACTTGTGTTGTATGCTCTTTTTTATCTTTAAACAATTTTAGCAGTGTAAATTTGTTTTCAGAAGACTCGGGGAAAATTGTAATCTCTCCTGAATAACTAAAGATGCTTTGAAGAAGAAGCTGTATGAAAATGCATGATCAATTTTCACATATGATTGGCTGCTTTAAGGGAATGTACTTATAAAAATAATCCAAAGCAGAGAATTTTGCTATGATGTGAACATATATACAAGTTGACAGGTCTGTTTTTAAATATCCCAGTATTCAATAGTACCTTTTTTTTGGTCCTGCCATTTTTGTTGGTTTAGGTGGTAAACTATCCTAGAAGAGCATCCTTGCCCCAAATTTTTTGTCAAACACATGAATGCTTTCAGACAACTTTCCCAAATACAGTGAATTCAGAGTTAAATATGCATAATTTGAAATGTAATACTGGGCTCTGTCCATTACAGAATGAATTTAACTTCTGTTTACTAATACACAGAGTGAGGTAGATGAATTAACTACATCTTATTTATAATGTGCACAATTTTCAATGCATCTAGTCCCGAAGTAATACCAAATCTCCTCTTTACTGCCTTTTCATTAACAGAAAAGTTAATGAGTGTGAACAAGTTACTTATATTTACTAAATGAGGCTCCAAATCAGCACAAATGTGAAAAAGAAGAAAAAAAAATGTTAAATTTGACACTAAGTTTTATACCTCAGAGTCCTGAAACAGGAAATGACAGTGGCTGGGATCCATCCACTGAATTCCAGGCAAAACTGAAGATAGGCCTTTAATACCCACTTCATCCTGGACTGTAACCCAATGTTCTTTGCATGACTACATAATTCATCAACTGCTTCACAAAGAAGCCTAATAATAATTCCCTGAATTTGCTTAGAAATGCAGAAATTACTTTTACTCAAGTCAGACAAAACTTCACCTCTATCCATCAAAAAGTGCAGTTCATTTTAGTTATGGTCTGATCTTGTAATACATATCTTTTCTATAAGCAGTTAGCTATTAGTGTTCCTCAACAGAAAGTAGGAAATATAAATTCTGGAGTCTGGAACCTATATCCTAACCACATCACTGAACCAGAGGCCCATGGAAAATTTGGACTGAAACAGATTTAAATTCTTTGTGAAAGCTGGATGATGCACATCCAGGACATAGGGCATAGGATAGAAAAGACAGGAGGATGTCTCATTTCCATCCTTTGCTTCTGCCATCTGCATTTTGTACCACCCTGTTCCTATAGAAACTAGAATTAGTCTCCTTAAAGCAAGGGACCAAGTTTGGCCACTCCTTTTCAACAGTTTCTCTGTCATGAAAACTTTCTATAACATGGAATTTATTTGGCTTTCTTTCTAGAGAGCCACCAGACACCTGGTTAGTTTGTGTTTAGTTTCCACCTTACCAGTAACACAAACTAGACTTTTCCTTTCTCCCCTGCACGTCACATTTTCCTGAGAAACTACTGATGTTTATGTAAAGGGATGGGATGCTGCTGCTGCAATTAATATGTCTCTGCTGACTGCCAAGTTACTGTCTCTAAAAGACAGAGACCAATAAATATTTGAAAGTGATTTAACGTTTGTGCACATAGTACCTGCTTTGTGGAAATCTTCATTGCTGAAATAACAGTGGGTTCCTAGGGAAAAATAGAGTTAAAATATAAAATAAGTTACAAACATAAAAATTCTATTACAGTGCTATTTTCACAACCTAGAAACCCTGAAATTAAACTATAAACTCCCTGGTAATAAAACTCTTGTCTTTTGCAGTGGAATAATTTCTAGCTGTAAATGAATTAGAATGCATTTACATATCTGCATGCATCTTTGATTGCTATACTGATTGTAGACATATAATTTTCCATTATTATTACAGTTTTATTGTGATTACTTTGTCACTAGTTTCACATCTTGAAATTGCTTTCTAAACTTAATATTAAAATTACATTTAAAGAACCTCCCAGGAAATATGAAAATAATAATGGCTATATTCATGGATACTATATATTAAGGGTGATAATACTGAAGTAAGCAACACCATGTAACCATACCAAGGTGAAAACTCAGTTCCTGTGAAATTTTATTCATAAGAAGAAGTCTTAATCCCAAGAGTAATCTTGTTGACTGCAACAAACTATTCACTTACAAAGAACTTAGTCACATTTGCAGAACACACAATCGAAATGAGCAAGAGGCTTTTTACACCCTGGAATATCTATTATTTAATCAAATGTTACACCTTTTAGGTCCAGTTTCTTTGATGGATTTTTATATTGAGAGTAAAAGTTGCATAATTTGGTTACAAAGTGTGCAAGTCAATTTTGCATGAACTTTATTCCACCTTAATATCTGATATTGATCCCACGCATCATACTTTTGGTTATGTACATTAATAAAGTCCTTCTTAAGCTTTTGCACTTGTGTAGCTTTCAACTTGTTTATCCTGAGAGAATCAGATATGGGTCAACGGATGGTAAGCATGTGGTCTTGCCATTGCAGGGGGTTTAACAGACCTTATATTGGAAAGCATCGATTAAGTGTAAATTTTGAATGAAAATTGAACTCATTAGTTGGTTTGCTCGGCTGGTCAGACAAATATTGCACAAATGGGGTTAAAAGAGGAATTTGTTATCCATGTAACAGACATGAAAGACTTTCAGCTTTGTGGAATTATAAATGAAACGAATTGTACTCAGAACATTGCGGTTTAAGCATCAAAATACATTGTTCACGATGCACATGGACTCTTTAGCAACTAAAGCAAACTTCCATTTGGATAAGGTGCATGAAAAATCTTTTGCAAATTCCCTATTGAAAGATTCATATCTCATGCACACAAATTCTCCTTATTCCACTGAAGTACATTAATGTCCTTTTTAAGGCTTAAATACATGTCAAAGGAGATAAAAAAGCTTTCAAGTAAATCAGAACACCAAAATCCTTCTGTGTAATGAAAAAATACACACATAAAATAAAATACTAAATTTGAACTTGGCACTAACTATTCTGCTTCTGTAAAACCTTTTTGAAATAAAATTCACTCCATTTATTTTCCTTCTTTCCCTTTTTATTCTCTCTGATCTCCTTTAGCTTGGCACTTCTACTTGATTTAGGGAAGAGACTCATACATTATCAGCAATTGCCAAATTACTCTGCATTAATGTAATGACTTTTGAATGTATAAAAAAAAGAAAAAAAAAAAACAGAAAAAGAAAGCCAGGATTCACAAATTACTTCTCTCATTTTACTTATAGTTTCTACTTTCTGCCCTCAAAAAAAAAGCACTGCAGAAACAGAGATACCCACATTTCAGTCATATCTGGCACTCAAAACAAGATTGGGACCAGTAAAGGCAAGATTTCCCATGACAAAAAATAAACATAATATTGGAAATAATAATAAAAATATTTATAAGCTCTGTTTAGATATGTTGTCTCTGTGCAGAAACCAAAGATGAAGGGATGGCAACTGAATTTGATGAGGACATGGTGGCTGGGCCCCTCTGGAAGGTCCAGGACACAGTCCTTGTCAGCACATCTGGAGTGAGACCACACGACACGAGGCCCTCTGAGCATGCAAGCATCATCTTCGTGCTGTCAGATTAACCTCGTGCTCCCAGCTAGGTGTCAACCCCCCAAAAGCCTGGAGCCAGTGAAATGGTGCCATAAAACTGCACTGACAAAAAGAATAACCTGGGGAATGTAAATGATTTGTTGTTGTGTACAAAACACGAGACATTCCTGCGTTCTGTCTGGAAACTGTTTGAAAGGTTTGCTCAGCCTCGCCTTGCAGGAGTGCCTACGGGATGCCGTATTTTTTAGGTGGCTCAAAAGGAAAAATGGCAGAGATTGATTTTCACCAAAAAGTGCTGAAGTTTAGGGGGTGTTTACGGTGCCTTGTGTCAAACCGTGCAATTGAGTCCCTAAAGTCACCTTTGAAAATATAAACACTTTCTTCGTTCCTCAGGTTATTAGGTGTAAGAAATCTGGGCAAATCACTGGTTTACCTAAAGTATCTTCCTAGTTACAATATGCTGATAGTCTGAATAGTGTTAAGAGTTGATGCAACTATAAATTCATATATTGCATAACTCTGGGAGACAACAGACAGGCATTATTCCTAGACTTGCACAGGTAGATTTTTAACTCCAGCAGGCAATAGCTCTAAGATTCAGAAATAATAATTTACTTTTTAAACCACCAAACAAGAGCCCAGAATGCCATTCCTTTTATCATTAACCTCCAGCTAGCACTGAAAGTTTCAAGGTTTATTTTGACTAGTGTCTGGGTCTCTAAATAACAAGCTAATTAGAGGGGTATGCCAGGCTATTCCTTGGCTAGACTGCAAGAAGCTGAGTTTGCAGCTGTCCACAGAGAAATCTACAACCTGACACTTGAAATTTAGCCTCACTTACCCGAAAGACTGTCATTTCTTCCAGCAAGACTTCCTCTAATTCGTGCCAAGTCTCCTTAGGAATTGAAACCACTTTAAGAACTGTTCCAATATCTTGAAAAGAAAAAAAAATAGAAGGAGTTTTCAGGTGCTTAAGATGAATACTTAAGATGAAAACAAAACTGAAGTTTTGTAGCAGCCAGTGTTTCTTGTAGTATATAATTATTTCACATATAGAGATTGTGAAGCTGCATATTTCTCAGCACTCATTCAAAATAACAACTGCTATTTAAAACAACCTCAGAAAACACTGCATTTCAGTAGGAAATTCTACTGAAGTCTTTTAGTTATCAAAATGCAACAAAGAAGATATATACTACTGTGGTTATTAAAGAATAAACAGTACCGAAATACTATTTAAGTAACAGTATAAAATGACAGATGCATAATTGAGGAAGGACATGCATTACATTTACCCAGGTATGTTTTATTGTCCATTTTGAATATGATGTTTGTCTTTCCTAAAATGCATGTAAAGATATTTCAGTATGGACATAAAACTATCTGGACAAATAGTGTTTGTCAGACAGATGAAGTTGCCGGGTCTCTCAAGTGCATGAGATCTTCCCTGTGTCAAACAAAGTACCTGAGACGTACAAGCCCCTTAAGGCATTTCTCTGTCTGTTAGGTTCTGGTCTTCACTGAGGGGTAAAAAGCATAAAACTTCAATCTTTGGTTTAGAAATAGGTGTGTCCCAGAACTTTAATGTTATATCCATTTACATTTTTTGAGTTTTGCAATTGGCATGAACAAGGCCAGCACTTGAAATTCCAGAGCTACAGCCTCTGGTTTTGCAAACGTGGTTGAGACTGAAGACCACCTCTGTTATACAGCTTCTGCATCTGTGATTCATTTCTTTGTTTCCATGAACAAAATTTCCAGGAAACAACACCAAAAGAACCAGTTCTAGGTTGGCACACATCACTGCAGACTCTCTGAAATGCAAGCACTCTGCATGTGACTTTTCTTTTTAACCAGCCAAGTGTAGTGCCATGTAAATGTATCACAGGTACACCAGCTACATCCCCAAGGACTTTTTATGTTGCACGTCCTACAGCAGTAATAGTTTAGGAAAATACAAAGCATTTTAAGTGGATAAAATTCTCAAAAGAACTATAAGGGTCAACATTCTTAAGAATTTAATCATCAATTACACAAAATCAAGTACATATACATTTTATAATTGTATATATTTGTTTATGTTAGTTGAAACTTCTGATTAAAAAGATGACAACACACCACTACTGTATTTAAAATATGCATAAAATTAAAACAAAGAGATTACACAAGTTGAAAGTGTTTTTATAGGGCAACTAACTAAAGAGCTAATGATTTAATGAGAAAATTCTGGTATTTAACCTCTTTAAATGAATTTGTACTAAAATATCCTAGAAAACCTAGAATATCCTGTAGAACTGAGATTTTTTGGTTTTCCATCTGCTTCCCTTTAAGCAGATGTTGGTTTCTAAATACACATTTTTTGAAGTTTAGAAAGAAGTAATTTTCCTGCCCCCCCCCAGAATATATACATCATGTTTTCTTTTATTAGTCACGAACTCATATACTCTTTTTTAAAAATAAAAAACCCAGTTATTTCTTAAAGCAACAGCAAAGCACAACTTTGTTTTTATTTAGTCAGTTATATGTAAAAATTAAGCTAATAAAATATATTAGATAAGTGGGTTTGGAAGTGGTTTTTATTATGGTTACTGCTGCTAATTGAATGTATTTAATCCAAGAAATATTGAGAGCAGTACAGAACAAATGCAGTATAAACTTTAAAGCAAGAAGAGAAAAAATCCACATTTCTACAAGAGAGTAATTCAGAACAACAGATAATTTAGCACCAGGTACATATGTAATTTAATGGATGAGTTAATTTCCTTAATTATCCTGATATTTTGATGACTGTGGTTTCGAGGAAAATACATTTTATGGGTAAAAAGCAGAGAACTCTGACCTAATAAATTTAACAGTGTAACAAAGTGTCACAACTGTATTTTGTGTTGGACTAGGAGTGTCCTCAATCAAAATCCATCAAATACCATTTCCTAGAAATAAAGGGAGATTTTTCAGGGAACAGCCTGAGTGGGCACGGAGCAGACACAAGCTTCCCATAATGTTGTTTCCACAAAAGGTCTGACTTTTAAGTGGATCCTGCAACAATTACAGTTGCTTGATCTCAAGAAAGCCTCTGAGGTCAAAGATACACTGTCTTAATCACTGCGGTGACTCTGGTCAGGCCGCAGGTACCGAAGTGGGGCTTTATCTGAGTTCTAGATCAAGTTTTACAGAGTAGTATTTCAAACAATTTCACACAAACGGAATGAGGCGTCTCCTTTAGGATCAATAGGCTCTGCTCAGTAAGATAAAATCACTGTCACTAATTTGCTTTACTGACAGAGGTACTTTGACTGTGCCAAAGGATCCCAAACATTAGGCATTCAGGATACGCATTAAGTGCATATCTTAAATCCTGTTTTTTTCTGATATACTTTCAAGTATGCCGATAGGATTTTATTTTCATTGTGAAACACGCTGGTACAATCACAGTGGGAAAGAAACTGCTCAGCTAAAGATTTCACCCACAGGAAAGGAAAATGTGACCACACTAGGTGGCTATTAATTATGTTGTGTTCAATTATCATCAGTTGTTCAATGAAAAGGGAAAAAAAAAAGTATTTCTTCAATATATTGCAGTTCAGCAGCACATGTTGTAACAGCAATGGGAAAACACAGAGAAATATATCTAATCTGATGGGACAGACCTGCACAGAAAAACCCAGTCATACCCCAGAGAGCATAATTCTGGCTTTAGATCATCAAGTGGGAAAATGGACTAGTCCTTAATCTGCTCCCTGGTTTAGTTCTTTGCTTGGGAAGATGTAATACACGCTGATTGCATATCTGTTTCTGATTCATTTGACTTTGACCAGCTGCCTCAGTGAGAAGGCAGGCAGGGCCTGGGTTCTGCCTCTTTAATTTTTCCCCCCACATGGAAGGTGCTCTTTCCTCATTCTGAAAACCACAATATAGACAGTGAGCTTAGAGGATCATGGCACATCTTTTGTACTCCAGCTCCAAGCATGGGTGTTGTAATGCCTGTTCTTGTCCCATGAGGATATAAAGTCCTGCTGGAAAAAGGACAGTTTCTATGGACAAAAGTAGTATTTAAAGAATTAATAACACTCTACACTTACAAAGGTGGCATTTTACTGCTGAAATATCTTTTGGCAAATACAAGTAATAATGTTTCAATACTTTTCTTACAGTTCTTAGGCACAGCTATTGCCAACATTGGATGGAATCCCAAGCACTTACCACACACCTGAATATTAGTGGTTTAGGGAATTAGGTGGATGCCTCAATTCCCAACTCAAGGCAAAAATTATCACTGAGGTTCTTTTAGAGGGAGATCTTGCCTGCCTGATTTACATAAGAACCACTGTAATGATAACTAAAGAACTAGCACACGCAATGGTAACTATCTAAAATCTGTAGCTCGGCTTTAAGCAAATCTTCCTGCGCTGTCTGAAAACAGACAGGAACTTCTGTGTTACTATACATCTTACTCTAACAGAGGTCTTGAAGAAAGTACAATGAATCTCTCTCTGGAAGAACTTACTGCTTTTCCTAGCAGAAACCAATGCATCTTTCTTAGTCTGAATGCCAAGCTTTGGTGAGATAAACGGCACCTCTTTTGCTCAAGATACAGACTTAAATCAGCTCCTTATGTTTGTTCAGCATCATACGCCTGATGCTGAAGGGCTTGTTCCCTCACAGCACAGCCAAGGGGAGTATTGCCATTAATTTTTTCTTTTTTTTTTTTTTTTTGGGCTGACAGGTTACAGAAGACTTGTTGAAAGGCACCAAATACTGCCAACTTTAGATGGCAATGAAGTCTCTAATGAGTGATGGAAAATATATATGTTGTGTAAAATCATATGGAAATACTTTTCAATGTTCTGTGCAAGAGCATACTGTAGCACTGGTATCTAATAACTCGGTTCACAGCTTTAAAGTGCCGGAACCCTTTCTGCAGAGCTGCATTTTCTGCAGTAAATGGTCTGAACTGTTATGCTTGCACTGTGTTTAGTATACAAAACTTCATCAGCTCTCAGTTTACTCATAATATATTTCAGGCATCAACATGAAAGGGACCTTGATATTTATTGCTTTCGAAATCTGACCCCAGGTCTAGAGTACCAGAACTGTATTTAAAGCATGTAAAAAATTGGACTGTTATTAGAGAGACAGTCAGACAGATTTTTTTTTTGGTCCAAAGCTAAAAAGAAACAGTAGGGTTTTGGTTTGATTTGTTTTGGCTTCATGATGCCAATGTCTAATTACTAGCAATTATGTTCAGTAGAAATTTAAAATACTTTAATTCAACATAACTGAAACATCAGACAACCAATGGAAAATCTTCAGAGGTGAAGAAACAGATCCACCAACTACTACTCAGCACAGTTCTGAAGGTACTGAACTTAGGAAAATGAATGTCAGCTAATTTCTGGACACATTTATTTCTCATTATAACCTTTCTGAAGAAAATGTATTTTCTGGGTGCATATTTCCCCTTTTAAGAGATGCCCAAGCTGTATGATTCCAAAAATGGTTTGGAAAGGATATCATGTTTCTATTTGAATACCAGCTCTTCTGAAAACACTTTGCATGTGCCAGATATCTTCATCTTAAGTAAAACGATGCATCCTTTTGGCTAAAGAGCTGAGCATCTTCAGCCAATACTTGAAATGCTTGAAAGGCACACAAGACATCTCCCATACCTGGATACTTGCCTCACTTGCGTTAATACTTCTTACGCTGCACTTCAAAACGTATACCTCAAATCCTCATTTTAATACTAAATTATAATTAATACGGTAAGATATTTCTAATAAAAATCCCTAATAACAGTAGTTCAAAAGAGGGTGGTTTCATCTTAATCCAGTTGGCAAAGCTCCTAAAGAGTTTAGCTATGCAGGCCATGGCCTGAACATGTAACAGTCAACATATGTAACGAAGAGCTCCCCACACGCACAGTTTTGAGTCCTGCTCTGAATTTTCACAGGTATACACTGTTCTGCCAGTGTTCTGTCTTTCAGAGTATGAAATTTTATCTGCTCTATGTTTCCACCATGCCTTGAGGCATGTTGTAAATTCAGGACTTCTTACCTGTTCCAATGAACATCACATCATATTGGCCGTCTTCTGCATCTACTCGATCTACCACGATTTGTGTAAACTGATAATCCACGTCTGTTTTAATCATGATTGGACGGTTGTTAATGGGGAATACTGGGTTGTACATGGCTGGATGACTCCTGGCAAATGTTATAACTTCATCAGGAAGGTCCTTGGTGGAATCAAAACCTCCAAATGTTTTACTGGGACACTGGAAATAAAAGAAAGGAAATGTTTTACATTTTATTATTTATCAGTAGAAACATATTAGAAATACATTTCATTACAATCACCCCAACTACTGCAAACTATAATCAAATATGATAGGGAATTTAGGTGGTTTTTGACTGACAGCAAAACTTAATTTTGTTACTGACAGTCTCTATTTTTTGATTTATTTTAGATTTAAACCAATATGGCTATACAGAAAGCCAATGATCCTCATACACCATTTTTTCTTACTGCTATGCAGAACAAAAGGATTTTTGGTCCATTGTGATTAGTATTAGTCTTTAATTGGCAGAAGGAAGAAATCCTGAAATATCCAAAATCATTCAGTGTAAGGCAAGCAATTTCAGTATTTGGTTACGTATACAGCACAAATTTAATTAATTATGCCATCATCTTTGTTTCTAAGTGTTAACTTCAGAAGTTGACTGGAAGTCCAAATTACTCTCTGAGGAACCAAATCCTTAAATCCTGGGACAATTCCCTGTTCTACTGACTTTTCAAACTTCTGCTTGTCTCAACAAGCCTGTGTCATTCACGTAGTCCAGATAACATGGATCCCGTTAGGCTAAATCAAATCTAATGAGTCACGTCCTAAATGTATCTCTTTGTCTCCCCACTGCTTCTAAAGAAACCCTTCTGTGAGTGTTGCTAATGATACTGCCCATGTGAACAGTTAAGTGAGACGAGTCTCATTAAAGAACTGAAATAGCTCCTCACTGTTGTGTCCTGCACAGTGCGAAAAGTTGCTGTCCCCTTGGAATTAATCCAGGCCCCATGAAGTCAGACAGTAAAGAGTCACTTTGCCCCCATATATAGTCCTGGGTGGGCCAGACAGTTTTGCCTCTACTCTGTGAAAAGCAGAGGATTCTACTTTTCACATTTAGCTCATGTTCTCCCAATGTAAGCAAAAACCAGAGGATGAAAAGGGAAGGGGAGGTAAGACCATGGTGTTGGTAGCCACAAAAGTATTCCTCCACTTTCAGCTACCACATATCCCCATCAGGAGCCTCAAGAACTGTGGTTGACCATCATCATCATCATCTGCCCTCATCTCTTCTGCAGAATTGGTAAGTATTTCATGTACAGTTAGAGGTTACATTAACATAAGCATTAGTAGTGTTTTAGTATTGTTGAATGGGTGAAGAAAATGAGCCACAATGACACCAGGCCAAAGATACTCATCAAAGAACTTGGTGACCCCGATGCTGATCTGTTCAGATAACTATTTAAGACACATAAAACTCTGAAACCCAGCTGACAACAATTATTTTTCCAGTATTTGAACCTCAAATATAAACAACTGGTGTTAAAATGCCCTAGATATTTTGCCTTTTATATCCAGGTATAAAACATCTACCAATTAAATTAAAAACCTAGAGGACAACATCCTATTAACCAAGAGTCCAGACCTTGCAGAATGCTCAGCAGAAGAAATCAATTGTCTTTGCTATCACCTTGATCCAAATTATTAATAATTCATCAGAAATGAAATTTAAAAATCAATATTGCCAAAAGGAGTAGTTGCTATACTCAGCAAAGGGACTCTTCCAGCATGGACATATAATGTGTAAATTGTCCCTTGTTGGAATATTTGTTAGTAAGCAAATTCCTTCATTCTGCTTCATTACACGGTATGGAAGGGAGGAACGGAACGAGGGAGAATATTTGATTAATGCATGTGGAGCAGACAAAGCAGAAAGCAAGTTAGTTACCTATTTTATTGTGTCAAGATTTTTTAACCTTTTCAGTTTTATTCTATGTACTTGCTCTTTTATAGCAAAAAAAATCAGACTTTTCATATTTATCGGCTAAACCACTGTCTGTCTGAAAAACTGTGTTTCAAACTCTACACTTCAATTTTAAGTTTGCTTTACGTCTTGATTAATATTCCAACTACAGTTCAATACTAATTATTAAGATTAATTACATAATAATTAGATAATTATTAATTATAATTAATATGTAAAGTGCTCTGAGTATAAAATTCACTACAGAAGAACTAAGTATTGTTAATTGCATCTGGGCAAACACTGAAAAAATACTAAATGAATATTCATTTTAATTTATAAGCAAATGAATTTCAGCTGTGTTTTGATAGCTTAAATATTTACTTTCTGGCTCATTTTTCAACAAAGGATTTTACTTGCAGCAATGTGGAACAGACTCCCCAGAAAAGTGGTCACGGCATGAAGCCTGCCAGAGTTCAGGAAGCGTTTGGACAACGCTCTCAGGCACATGGTGTGATTCTTGGGGCTGTTGTGAGAAGAGCCAGAAGTTGGACTCAATAATCCTTGTGTTTCCCTTCAAACTCAGGATATTCTATGATTCTATGGACCAAGATATATTTTGTGCAGAAAAATCATAAAGCTAGAATTAGTGTCATAATTCTGTGTGTTTAAGACTCTCAAAACTGAGTCCCAGATTATTCCTTGTATCCTTTACTTTTCTAAATTACTGTAATCTTGTGTCTTTACATGTAAAGTTTAAAGTGCATTACCTGGACTAGGCTGCGGCTCTTATTCGTCCCATCCTACTTTAGAAAACTGAGATGAAATTGCTATAAATCCCTCCTTTTTCAATGAGCAAAATGGGCACCACCAGTAGGTGAGATGTAGCCCACCCATACTCCAAATTGCTTGCAGAGGAATCGCAACTCAGAAACAGAATAGGACAGGATAGGATAGAATAGGATTGGATAGAACAGAACAGAACAGAACAGCTGTCCTGAGGAGGAAAGCCCTGCCATATTTTATGTTAAGGACACAAAGTCAGAAGACACAACAAAGACATTATCCTTGGTGCTAATGATAGGACCATTTTTGATATTGGTGGGTATAGATCAAGCTAATTGCCAAGGTGTTTATATACCAAGAACTCGTGTTTATACAGCAAGTCAATCCCACTGATATCAAAGGAATGGGTTTTCATCTGCCAAAATACAGGCCTGAATGCAAATATCCTGAAAACATTTGGAGAAATGAGTTTGATCTTGGATTCAAGTGGGGTCAAAGAACTCCTGCATTTTACTTTCAGTTCCAGTTGTTGGTCCCCAGTAGGCAACATCAGCGGGTTTGATCAGTCAGGAGGAAGGAACTAGACTATCCCCTAACTGGCCTATTAGTGAATCCGACAGAACAAAATAAATCAGTATTTACATTCTGGTAGGAAAAAAAAGTGCTTTGGTCATAACTCTTGGTGCCATGAAGCAGAAAAAAACTTGAGCTCTGTAGCTGAATTTGCAGAAAGTCAGCTAAGAATTCAGGATGAGGTACCTCAGTTGAGATATACACAAAAATCCTCCTTCCTCTGCCAAATACTGTTAAAAAGTTTAAAAAATAAAGGAAAAAAAAAAGTTAAAATACCCAAGATAGATCTTACAGGGAAAATTCTGGCAACTCTTTTGTTAAATGTGAAGCTGATGTAGAATTGTTTACAAAGTTTTCTTACTTTTCAAAAGAGCCGTTTACTTTCCTTTTCCTTTCCTCATACTGGGTAAGTCACCAGATGCTCGAGAAGTTTACTGGCACCTCACCTATTAAATGCCTGAGATAATTCAGCACTATTTAACTGCAGTGTAATCTGGAAATGAATTACTGTAAGAAGTTAAGGGTTTTTTCCCACTTCTCTTTTTGCATTTCTTGGAAAAGGAATCCCCAGGTCTGAGACCTAAAGGAACTTCAAAAATCTTTCTTCTTTATTCTCAACAGGTCTTCAAAGCCACTGAAAACACATCCAACTTTATCACTTTAAAAACAAAAAGCTTCTTTTCAGCCAGAAATGTATCTCATTTTAAAATCCATTTTTATCCTATTAATAGAATAATTTTAGCAGCTTGTGAGGGGACTCATCTTTTTACAAAGCAGCAGAACTCAGGATTAGTCACCTGCATTGGGCTATGGGAAACTGATGGCCTCAGCCACTCTAACATCATTTACAGCGGCATGGCCTCCTACACTACTGCAGGGCTATGTAGACTTGTAAAGTTTGGGATCACATTTGCCTGTAGGCAAGAAAACAGTTTACAGTGGAATCTGAACATCTTTGAACTTTGTGAATCTTATTAAAAGCATTTTATAATGAAATTTTAAGAGTAACATTCATTCTGAGAGCACAGAGAGAAATAAAAGTATATGTAACCTAACTGCATTTCCTTACTTTCACAAAAGCTTTGGTGGCTTAGGTCACATTGCCACTTAGGGGCTGCATTTGAGTCGCTGTTTTTCTGCTTGTTCAGGGGAATTTCATCAAATTATTCTTTTCCCATATGGATCTCCGCTCAAGACCCTAAGAGAAGTCTTGGAATAACCTGAGGTGGGCAGAACTGTGTTGCCAGTCTCACGGTCAAATATTTCAGTTGTGCATTCAGAATCTCAATAGAGCTGTAGCCGATGTCTGCAGAGGAATGAATGTAACAGAGCCTCTGTGCAGCAGTCAGTTCCTTATCTCAGTCTAAATCTGTGATAGAAATACTTAACCTTCTTCTTTGTTCACAGTTCTAAATAATGCCTATTATCTGTTTTTGTTTAGAAAGGTTAATGGATACTGGAATCAGGGAGGAATCTAAACAAACAGAGTAATGAACACTAAGTCTGTCAGACTGAAAAGTAAGTGACAATAGTTATACAAGAAATAACAAAAATATCTACTCATTCATATTTTCCCCAGAGATGTAAAGCAACACAGTTTCAAAAAAACTAGCCTTCCAACATATCAGAATTATCTGTAGTTATTAGAAAAAAACAAGGCACCATCAAATGAGAAATGAAACCTCGTTTATGCTGCAGAGCTTGTGTTTTAACTCTGGAAAAAATTAGAACTTCCTTTAGCAGTTGCAGTGAAGGAGTGAGGAGTGCTGCGGAATCTGGCTGTCAGGGAGCCGCTGTTTTCTTTTACTTAGGAAGTAATTTTCATTAGGCTGAGCATATATATCAGTTGAAAGATCAGGTTTGAAAGGACAATTTCAAACATACGAGATAAAAATAGAAAAGATGATGAATTAAAGAAGTAAAGTCATTCCTGCTTTCTTTTGTGCCTTATATTTAAGAACGCTTTTAAAGAGTATTATAGACATATATATTATTTACACATATACGTTTCTATGCATACATGTGTGTGTATATTTTAAATCTTCTGCAATGACAGTTCAGAACACAAATGGGCCAAGCTAAGGAGCGACCTCATGCATACAATTAATGCTCATTTCATAAATGTCCCATCTTCTTAGACTACTGGAAATTCAAAGGCAATTAAATATTTCTAGAATATGATGATATCAGTTGGAAGTTGTAAATATGGATGTCTTACATAGACCGATATTTTAGTCATTCATAAACTAGAAACAGAGAATCAGGTAGAAGCAAACATTTTTAAAAATGCCAGTGGAAGTTAGAAACTATTCTACTTGCTCTATCATCCACTGCAGAAAAATCTGTTTCACTGTACTAGATTTAATGACGATTGAAAATTTCTTAACAGCCAGGCAGATGCTCTGTTTTCCTTTCATTCTCACTAAGAATGGCTCAGCTGATATTTGGAACAAAAACCAATTCCAAGGAAAGAATAATGCAGCATAACTGATTGAAATATTTGACTTTCAGTCGAATTCTCCAGCCATTGCTCAAACTTCTTCTGAAGTTGTTAATACGAATGCCAAAATTAAAATCCAAGTGACGTTGTTATTGCAGTTTCATATGCTACAAGAAAATCAGTACATTTTGGACCTGGAGGAACTGTTAGTTTCCCCTTCTGCCACCCTATCCATTTTGTTATCTGTTTCAGTTTCTTTCCTGGATCTCAGCTCAAGGACCATGTAATGTGTGAAAATATTTTCCGTAGTTTTCCAAGCTTTGATTACTGTGTTTCTTTGGTTACTTACAGTTCCTGGCCGTGGATATGGCACTCGCCCTTGGTAGGGAACCCACTGGTAGTTTGGGCCATCTCGGTGGGCATAGGGACCAAGAAATACTCTCCTCACATCAGTCATGCTGTACATACACACTGCTGATCCCTTGAAGATATTACTAAAAATGAGGAGAGAAGAAATCAAAACAGGCTCTTTAAATTATCAGTCAGTTTAATCAAGTGGTGGAGCTGTGGGAATAGCAGCTTGGTGCTTTCTAATTTATTGCATGTGTTGATTATCAAAACTCTGACATGCCCTCAGAGCAATCCTCACTCACCTCCTGTGAAAGTTCAGCATAACTGATACGATCTCCCAGACATTTTCCTAAGCAGATGGCTGCTACTCCACTATTTCAAATATACTGTCCCCAGAAGGCCAAAGCCCAAACTTGAGTAAACTTCTGTCCCTAGAGAACTGTTCAATCCTTTCCTACACTTCACATTTTTCTATTTTTTTTTAGCAGTCTTTTCCACCACTTGGGCAGCACACGTGCAAACTTCAGTGCTGTTTCTTACCTTGAGACTTCTTACAGAAGACAGTAAGGACTTGTAAATCACCCTCTTCTATTCCTGGTATCACTAGAAACATCCTTTCTTGTTTAGAAACTAACACTTGTTTTCTTCACAGATAAACGTGGCAGTACAATCAGTACTGCAAACCTTCCTCAGGCTACAAGTGTATTTTGTTCTTGGTGAACAGCAAAACAGCGAAACAAAAAACATTCAAGTAACAGTTACATGTGATTAAATAACAGAACTTTTGAAAGATCGTTAAAATTTCCAGATTTCAGCAATATTTTTTACTAATATATCCTTGAGTAACCAACTTCTCACACCACAGATTTTCTATTTTACACTGCCCCCAAACAAGTTTATTTTTGCTTGTATTCTTTTTCCAAATCTGTGTGGAAAGGGCTACAAATGCTGACCACCACTATAAAAAGCCAATTCAACAGCCTGAGAAACTGATAGCCTTTGTGTTTGCCAGCTTTGGAGTGATGATGTACATTGCTCATAAGAAAGAGACCTAATTCATTCCTTCTTACTGCCACTGACTTCTCAGTTCAAAGGTTAAGAAAATTTTGTGTTTCTTAAAAACATTTTTAACAAAGAGACCTCTTTAAAACAAGCAGCCACACACGTTTCCATGCAAGTAAATTGATATATGCTCCATACCTGGAAGTTGTAAACACCCCGTAGACTATTGGATTTTTAGGGTCTTTTGAGTTCATTAGGAACACATCCTCTGTAACAATAACAAGAGAGAGAAAAAAAAAAGTAGCTTACATTCATACAGATAATACCTGAAAACATTTCTATATTCAAAGCCATTTCTGCTACTTACGTAGTTCATCGAAGTGTGTGTCAATGCCATTGGGTCCCGGCACAGAACAAATCAAACGCGCTTTGAGGAAGGTTGTCCATTTGTTAACAAGGCTCCTGTGTCCACCAAAGTCATTCTAATAACAAAAGTATTTTGCATTAACATATAGTAACAGTCTTTGTCTGAAGTATCAACAGAGTACAGAAAAAAATACAGTAAATAAGATGTTATTTAGAGAAAACAAAAGCATTACGACATTGCAAAGACCCAAATTATGAACTATTTTTATTTAATATTGTATAGTGACATATTTCATAGTAGCACATAATTTAAAATCCAAAGAAACCCCAAAACTCTTTATATATTGTAATATATATATATATATTTATATACGTAACACTGGAAAAAGCCATAATATTTTGCTTCAGAATTCCCAGTCTGCCCTGTCCTGGAAAAGCTGAGGGGGTTTATTATCCTTAACAAAGTAGAAATGCAAGCTGCAATGGAACAAAGTAGATAAAAATGCCAGAACAGTGGGATCAGTTGTACAGCTGCAAAATGTAGGAATAAAGGGCCCCAAGGACTTCATACTTAAGGGATAATTGGTTTTAAAGCAGCTCGTTCTGAATTTGAGGAGCTAAATTGAAATTGTGCTTATGGATTAACATGAATTTTTACTGTAAATATCATAGTTGCCAAAGCTACAACATTTTAAAATATAATTTTATTTGTAGAAATGCTTTTTAAAGTCTGTCAGAAAACAATCTGGACATTTATCACTGTGGACGAATGATTCATTCTGCAGTCACTAAGGGTCTTTGGAATGGTTGCCCATTTCTAGAGCTAACCTTAAACCTATACTGTTTTAAAGATTTTCACTAATGTGGAATGGAAAGGGATCAACATTTAAAAAGCAAATTCTTTAAATGTTTTTGGCCCACCTGGAAGTATCATATTTCCTGTAAAAGACTCTCTTTAGCAGACACATTCTAAGCCTCAGAAGATGCCTATGACTTTTTAAAGAAAACACTGCAGTTTGTGATGTTTCCCACCAAAAAGAACTGAATAGTATTCCTTTTGGTGTGTTATTCCCTAACTATATTTCACTAGGGATGACCCCTGCTTTAGTAAAATGCCAATGTTAATGCTGCATAGTTCACAGGCTAGAAAATGCAGTTTCTAAAAGTGCTTGCAAAGCATGCTGCAAGTGCATTCACTCTCACACGAAGAAGTCATCATCTTACCTTGCAGATCTGCCCTATTCTGGCGTGAGTGGCTTTTCCAGTGTGCTCTCCATCAATTGCATTTTCACGGAAGAAGAAATAGATTTTGTCATCTTCTGGATTGTCGCTCTCTGGTATCAGGTGAGCACTGATAAATCTGGGATCTGAGAAGACAATGCCGTTGTGCATGTTACTACTCCATGGCTTGAATCACTTCTCTTCCTTATATCAGTGAACTGTCATTTTGCTTCCCAGGAATCAATCATTGCATCACACGGCAAATATTCCTATGCTAGGTACATCATGACCTGTTAACATGTGATAGGTATTTACATTCCTCTTGTCTTTAATACAGAGAGGTAGTTGCTATACATATCTAATAAACAGATCTCAATTTTATTAATAGAGCAATTAAACATGAAATTTCTTTACAAATGGTTGTATACCATTACAGCATGGCTTCGTAATTCCACGTGTTTATTACTGACAGTTTTCTTGTTTCTTTGGATGTTTAGACTTAGGTTAATAAACTTTTTGTATATGTCGCAAGTAAAATGAAAGAATTACTGAGACAAATGCAATATTCCTCATTTTAGCAATAAAAAAGAATATATAAATTATCTTATATCTAAAAAGGCATTAATTCATTACTCTCAAAAAGCTAAGTTAAAAATTAAATTTTCATTGATCTTGTCTACTTCCACACGATACCACAAAGCCCAAAATTTTTGTCTTCTTTTCAGAAGAGAAATGCATTTTTTAATTTTTATTCTGATTGTTGAAATACTTTGTCTTGTCATTTTTGTAAAGTTTGAGAGCTTTTTATAAATAAACTTTATTTCTTGACAATTAGAATGACAACATTATTTGGTGGTAAAACAGATCCAGGAACAAATCAAAATACATAAAATGTGGACATACTGATGGGTTATATATAAAAAATGTTGTAAACAAGTTTTGGGAGAGAGAGTTTTATAGAATTCATATCAGTAGATTCATACCAGTGGTGAATCTGGCTCATCACTGTATTTTACAGAGATACTTCAGCTGGTATCTTTCACTATATTTGGAAAAAGAAGTCATATCCAACAGATTTACCAATCTGTTTTATAACCATTCTCCATCCTGCTGGGATAATTAACTGTGAACTATATTTAACTACTCAGAGTCCTGTTCCTATATGAAATTATAAACTATTTTAGTGTCATGTATTAACATCTTTTCAGTGTATGTTTATTACTATACAGTCATGGAAATAATGAACTTAACTTTGTTTTGCCTTTTTGCACTGGCTGCCCTGTGGAACCCATTGCCTTATTAAGGATGGCAGTATTTTTAAGCAACATGTTTTGATATATTTATATATATGCACATATAAGTTTAGATGCTTCTATCATACGAGTACATATTGCATAATTTTGCGTATGTGTATATATATATTCTCATGTACTCTGTGTGTATATATACTCATATGTATATATGAGTACAGAAGGATGAGCATACCGGTTTACATCAAAGTTTACTTAGATCAATATATGAACTCCAACATTATCCAGAAGTAATTATTCAAGGCAAAGGAAGAATATAGTGAGTACAAAAAACACTGTCCAAGAATAAAGTCCCTTCTTTCAATTATTTTCAGTGTAGCTGATTCCCTGAGTTCGCTGCTTTCTACAACTCTTAATAAAGTTTTCATCCAGTTATCTGTGTAGCTTCTTCTTGAACCCACACAAATTTACAGCATTCAGAGTGTTCTTCTGGAACTTGTTCCTCACCTACACAATGTAATGAACTAAAATTTGCTTCTGATTTTGTGTTTTGAACATTGATCTTAATATCTTCATTTGGTTTCTCTCAAATCTGGTGTTGGAAATACCAAGTGTTCGAGATGTGGATGAACTGTTACAAAAGGGCTGTAGCAGTGGCGTTTGTTGAATTTGTTTGGGTTTTTTTCTATTAATTCCTAATATTTAATATAGATTTGACAGTTCTTAAGCAGCAATCTGAAATTGTTATGGAATTGTTATGTGCCATAACCCCAGAACCTCACTGTTCATTGGTGATGCTCTGTAACCACAGACCATTCTTTTCTCTGTGAAGATAGGCATGTTTTCCTCATGGTTTTCCCCATGGTTTACCACTGCATCATTCATCAAGAATAATTTAACTTGTCATTTGATTGCTCAGCTACCCAGTTGCATAAGATGCTTTTGTAATTCTGCACAGTCTTTCTTTGTCTCACTGTGCTGGATAACTTAGTATCATGTGAAAAAAAAAAAAAATTCTTGTCCTGCTACTCAACCTCTTTTTCAGGTTATTTATGAAGATGCTGAACAACATAGGCCACAGAACAGATCCAGTGAAACTGTGAAACTACCTATTTTCTGTTAAAATAAATATTTTTAGACATCTGAAAACCTGAAAAATCTGTGAGCAGCTTAAGCTTTCCACTCCAAACCCCAGTAACACAAGCTATTAAATGTGCTTCTTTCCTTTCTAGCATGCATTTAAGAGCCCTTAAGTTACACTGACATGAGACCCAAGATAAATAATCTCTAGACTATATTGTACCATGGTAAATATCTATACTTTATATATGACATACTAGGGCTTTGCATGTGACTTGTATCTCAAGAAACAAGGGCTACAGCTTGAAAATTTCTGCACTGCAGCCTGTGACAGATCCATCAGAGAAAGATGTCTACCCGTTAGTAGACACTGCTTTGAGCTACTGGATCTGAGGAACCTCATCTGAATATGCTGTTTTGGCATTCTTAAGGTCTTAAAGAAATGGTAAAAAAACACATTCAACCGAAACCTAAATACATTCCCAAATGGTTGAATGATTTGTTTCTAGCAGAATGAGTTTTGTAAATCACAAGATATCAAGTTCTAAAATAAATCACTATAATATCAGGCATCAAAAATCTAACTTTACATTGACCTATGAAGAGGAGTAGGGAGTCCCATTTGAGTCAAAAATATTGCTGATGTAGCACAGGTTATATAAACTTGCCCTCAGTTAGCATATTATTATTCTTTTCTTTCCCTCTCATAGTTTTGCAAGTAAACCTAGAAACAGTAAGACAGTTTAGTATTAAAGCAGGGCTGATACAAGAATGATAGAAAAATAGTTGAATAAACTGAAAATATGTATTTCAAATGATCCTGTCAGAGGGGTAGCAGAGGAGAGGACTGTGAGGAAGGCAGATAAAATTAATGCCATAGCATAAGCACGTGTGAGTATGCTTTGTATACACTTACCTGTGCTCACCTGAGATGAATTCAGATTTTCACTTAGTGATTAATAATGCTAACTACATCCCTGAAAATATAGTGGTCATACAGCCTCACATTAGAATGCATCCACTGTACATCATGGAATAGTTTTTCTTGAACAACACTGATGCTTCTTACTGCACATACTTTGGATTGTTTTTCCATCTAGTTAAATCGATACATTTTAGTCAATAAAAGAGTGGTTCTTCATGTAACAGGGCCCTTGCTCTTGCTGGTGTTTGCTTTTTTTCCCCTCTTCCACCTAACAGATTTATGTCTATGCAGTGAAGCAAATAAAGGAAGAACAGGCTACATGCGTTCTGCTGCACATAGAAATAGATTAATTTCAGTTCAGAATAGATGTAATGGTCACAAAAGCAACATTATGATTCTATGTGTGGAGAGAAGGAAAAAAAATGTGGTTCATGATTTCATCGGTTATAAAGTTAAGAAGTGGGTGGTGTGAACTACTGATGTGTAGTGTGTTCTTTATTGTTTCATTAGTGGAGGAGCTGTTTGACTTGCCTGAGGCTTGATGCACACTTGCATTTAACTCCAGGGCTTCAGACCATGCTTACTACTGACTGTTTAGGGTCCTGATGAATCAATCTGCCAGATGGCCGGCAGTCACGCAACACAGCCCTCTCTATGGACTGCCTTTTTTCATTGCTCTTCTTTGAGCATTGGAAAGGAGATATCCACAGATGAGGGAATTAGGGACTTTTTCTTGACTCTCCTAATTGCTCACCCAGGCAGCAGGAGAAGGAATGCCATCCATGAATCTGTATGTTCAAGCACTGAGACTACCCTGCCTTACTCTGCAAAATTAAACAGGTTCAGTATCAAGGGGTCCCCATGGGAAGTTTAAAATAATACAGTCAGGGTTGACCTATTTCATACATTCAACACAGCCCCCAAAACAAATGCTGGAGTGAACTTCAAGCAAGTTTTACTGAATAGGAAGTGGGACTTTGATCCAAAACCACCAGTAACAGTTGTAAAAGTCAGTGCACTGCAGCTATTGTGGATAGATGGAAAGACTTCAAAATTCTGTGTATGAATTATCAAGTATTCTGCAACCCTAAATTTGTCTCCAAACCACGCAGCCTCAAAAAATGTTGTTAAGGCAGTTCAACACTTTCTTGTTTGAAAAGAGTCTCCCATTGGCTGAAAGTCCAGAAAGCTTGTTTTGAGAAAATGGATTTAAGAAATAATTTGACAGCAAATATTTTGCAATGATTCATTCCTTTTAAAAAACAAGCAGACAATGTGGAAGAGTGCTTTAGAAAACAGCATACATCAAACAAACATTTCTGAAACATGTTTAAGCATGATCAAAGGAGAAACAAAGCCACAGCATAAACATGATCAAAATAAAATTACAGCTAAAAACACTTCTCTGATCTTGCAGCCAACATGAACAAGCTAAAAATAAAAACTTAGATTTTTATTTAAAACAATCAGCCTCAAGAAGCAAATTATTAAAGCCCACACCTTTTCAGTCTCCTTTTCCCAGTTGTCTTGGCTGTGGGGTTATTTCTCAGATCCCACATGACACCTTTGAACACCACTTTGTGTGCCCTCCTGCAATTACCAGCTCTGCAGACGTTTCACTGGCAGCAGCCCATTAAACTGTCCTTCGTGAGAAATCTGGCTCTTTCTGAAAACGACACCTTGGTCCAGCTGCCTCTATGATTTATATGCCATTGTTTGCTTAGTTAAGTAATGGAAACATGTTTTGCTTGTCTCAGCATTTCAGGTGGAGAAAAAGCTAAGGAAAATCGATCTGCATTGGTTATTTTACAAATGTTACTCCTTAGCAGCAACAACTGCACAAATACACACAACACCCCAAGAGCAAGAAACAATAAAAGTCAGAAATTGGCTTTCTAACTGAATTGTATTAGCATTTTAATGAAGATCTATAAACTTGAAGGCACAGAAATTACCTTTAGCTGTCAAGACCGAGTAAGCTGAAGGAACAGAAGCTGGGGTCATCTCTTCATCACTTGACAGAAGCCAAAGGGCAGTTCTCCCAGGAAATGTTTTGTAAAGAGTTTGAACTGGATGCCCCTATTATTGTATATTTACGGTCAAAATGACTAATTTATCAGGCCACAGCAAGAAAATTCTAGGAAACTAGGGAAATTTTATGCTCAGTAAAACTGCAATTGCTATAATTTAATGAAAAGCACTGGAGGGTGATCTGGGCCCTGAGGAGACAAACAAGACTAGAGAAGATGAAATTAAAAATTTAACAACAACAAAAATAGACAGCTACTCAAGACTTCATAATCACGTACAGTGCCCATCCACAGAGACCCAGCACAAAGAGCCAAACGCTGTCCTTGGAAAATGTGGACTTGCACTCACAGCAAGCCTTGCTATCCACAGAGAGGAGACTTGCAGCACCAGTCACAAACGTGCAGAGCAGAGCCGCCTGCCACCAGCACGGTCCGCAAGGTCGCCAGAGGACAAAGCTGTTAATATGTGGTGATGAGATCGAGCGAAGTCGGCTTGTGGTTTTACACACTCGAATGTAGTTTACAAAACACCAAAGCTTTTAGTGGTGCTCTTTCGCAGTTCTTTCATTTGAATTCTTCAACTTTCACATCCCTCTTGCTGCTGTTCACTCCGGCAAATGCAGGAGAGCTCTCGTGGATTCACTGCTTACAGTGAAGCTCCTCAGCAGACCATATCCTCAGTGGGAATGCTCTTTGAGCAAGGGATAACTTGTGGCTCTTATGGAGCAATATGAGGGTTTTGTGGTAACTTACTGTCAGATGCTAACACAGAAAGTAGCACCAGGGACAGACCACAGAGTAGAGATGCCTTTTGAAGATGCTGTTTTCAAAATCATGGGAAGATGGAGGAGGATGTGTGGCATGTAGGCCATGCATGGTCAAGCTGTCAGCAGCTCTTACAAGGTAAGGAGCCCTATGGTCACTCATTGATTTTGCAATGGAAATCCTCCTCACAAAGAGTTTTAAAGACTGATTATATCTACCAAGTGGCTTGAGTCAAGCCAGACTGATGCTGAGGAACGATGATGTTTAATTATGCCAGCTAGTTTCTCCTTACAAGTCATAATCTGTTTTTACTAATTTTTCAAAGATTAGTAAACACAATTTTGGTGACATACATTATAAAATGGGCTAATAAGTGTAAGGTTTAACTAAGGCTTCTTGTAATTTCAGTAGCATACATTTTATTTTATCTTATTCAAAACTCTTTTCAGAATTAGAAAAAAAACTGTCCTCTGCAGAATCCAACTGCTGTGTTTCTGTGGTGATTTGTGTGAAATTTTTTTGTGATGTAATAAGATTACAGATTTTCAAGGATGAAAGATATTAGAAGTAGTAACAACATACCACTGTTCTGTCATTTCAACACATGGATGCAGCAGCAATATAACACGCAGAAAGACACTCATTAAAAAAGACACACTATGCTTTTATATCTGTAGTATCTTGATGCTTTTATATGTGTAGTATCTTCCACATCTCAGTGCTACACTTACAAATACAGCAACAGGAGTCTAGTCCTTGTGTCTGTTCAGTGCTCTGATCTTAAGTGTCACCTATGGATCATTCTCATTGTGACTGATGATAAATCTTATTAAAATGATGGGGTTTAAAAAACTATTTATTAAAAAACTATTATTTAAAAAACTAGTTATTAAAACTACTGATTTGTGTTTGGGGCAAAAGCAAAGAAGGGTAAGTGTCATTGGGAGCATCAATAACATTCTTACAAGCTCCACTCTGACTGGAGAGCTAGTAGAAGTGAAAACTTGGCAAGGCCAGGCTGGGTACTGAGCCATGGGTGCCCTCCAAGGGAGCACAACCTCATTTTGGGGTGTTTAGCACCTCTAAAGTAGTGTAAATGAGTCCCTGAGGACCTGCCAAGACAATGCCACCACCCTGAGATCTCTCTCCTCTCCTGCCTTAGAGGCATAATTCAGTATGACTATTTCCTGGGAATAACATTTTAGCTCCCACAGGAGAGAGAAGGAAGAAAATGTTGATCTCTGATGCAATTATCAGTTTCTGAAGCCTTTGTTCTAAAGAGACAACAATAGTTTTGATTCCCTGTAAAGACTAATTATATGGTGAAGAAAAGTGAATATAAAGTTCAGTAAAATTATAGCTTAATGCTCAACATAAATTAGGTTTCTTACAAAAGTAGGCTTATGATCTATCCACTCTGTTTAATTTAAAAGAGGTGATTATTATCTCTTTACAGAACAACAATCAAAATTAACACCTCTTTTTCATTACTGATTATGTTTTAAGGTTGTTGTATATCTATCAACACAATTAATTTTAAACTGATTTACTTGTCCCTCAGAAAGAGTAATTGGGCAACACAGAACAGAGAGTGAGGCTTGCAGCATATTGTCTCCATTTAGGAATATTTTAATCTCATTTTTCTGTATTTTTCAAATTCTGTATTTTTTCACTGCAGAAAAAGCTAATGAGAGTTCCAGCTAAGCGCCTGTTTCTGCCTCTCTCAGTCATTTATCTGAGGTTTTTGACATTGATGTTTGGAAATAAAAACACTAGAAAGGCTATGCCTTAAGTGTGTAACCTACATCTTTAAAGCTCTAGATGAGTGACAAGAACTAAATATCACAGTCTTTATGTAAAGAAGTGATGTATTAAGGGAGGAATTGGAGCGTGGAGGCTCTGAAGACAAAAGATGTTTCTGATTCGGGGTGTTACAGACTTTTGGCAAGCAGAGCCATGCTGGGGGCCTGCCTTGTGTAAGCTCTGAAGATTCACAGGTGGACCACAAGTCCCTGGGGATGCCCAAGCAGTTTATGGTAGTTGATCTAAGACTCAGAAACCAAACCTGTTCCTCTCCACTAATGTGATTTTCTCGGGCATTTCAGAATGCTCAGAGATGTGCATTTATGTCTTGGTGGAATATTCTTCCTCTTTGCCACTGGGAAATTTGAGGGTACAAGGAGGTGTGCTGAAGGCAGAGGGCTGCAGCAACACCCTCACAAGCTCCTGACACAGCACACTGCAGGAGGCAAATACCTGGCTGAGTGTGAGGGGTAGCTGGGGATTAACATGGCAAATATATTCCAGAGGGAAAATGCTAAAGAGGTAAAGTGGGACAGCCCTCAGTGGTATGATTGGCAAAAGCATGAAACCCCAAACTGAACAGCACTGGCTTGACAAGTGCATCTTCAGCCTCCTCTTGGTCTCCTGAAACTTAAATTCCTAACATTTCTTTGTCAGGTCCATGCAGTGCACAACCCTGTCTCCAGAAGAACCATTTGTCCACAGATACATTACTTTTTTCTGCTCACAAAGTGAACAAATATGGCCTTTGTGTCAAAAACCATCTATTTTGAAAACAGGAAGAAAAATTCCAAATTTTGTACTGCCAGGTTCAATTTGAAGTGTGTGAAAGGGGTTTTGTAGCTGTAAAATAAAATCTCCTTCCTGATGTCATATCAAAAAACTGGACAGGACTCTGCCACAGTCTCAACCCTCGGTGAAGGATGCTAATTCATTTGGAAATGATCATCAGCCCATGTCACGTCCCAAGGAGTCATCCAGCAGAGAACACTCCCATAGCAATTTCCTAACCTTTCCAATCTCCTGTAATTTAATTTTTTAGTTAAATCCTTTAGAACTGGCTACAAAACTGAGGTGATTTTGTCAAACTATGAGAAAGGGTTTGTTGTTATAATGAACTTTTACAGCCAGTGTAAAGCTACTTGACACAAAATCCATTACAGTAAGATTAATGAGGAATGGCAGCAACGACTGAGAAAAGGGCAGGGTGAATGACTGGTTTTAGCTGATCTGTCAGTGTAGCACAGCAACATAAAATGCAGTAAGGCATCTGTAAGAGGAAGCAAAAGCCCTCAGCACAAGCTAAGGTATTCAGTGTGATAGCATCAGTTACGGCAACCTCTTTCAGTAGTCATGCGAGTATAATGCATGTTTCCAACTTAATTTAGCTTCAGTCAACATAAGGTATTAACAGGGGTTTACCCAACTGAATTAATGTACCAGTTTATCGTTGATGTGCAACTTAGTTCTGTTCATTAAAAAAAGTGACAAAAGTATTTGATAGCACAGGTGTGATGAAAACTGTGCAGTTGCTTCAGATAGAAAAGTCTTGCAACATTACCTTTTGCGCTGCTCTGTCAGAAAGATGTTCTTCTCAAACATTGTTTAATTGGTTTGTGTTTTAATTCTGTACAAGCAAAACCTGCTTTCTTTTTTTCTGTTTACTCACTGACAGCACTTCAGAAATATTTGACGCAATTTCTGTGACTTTTATGAATGAAAAGTTTCTTGGGACAACATCGTATCAGACTCAAAATTTTTGTATTTTTAAAAGCATTGAGGGAGGACTTTGCAGCACACTTGCTTGTGATACATTAAATACAGGGAGAGGAACTGGCAAAAAATTTAGCAAAAATATCTAAAAAGTAATAAAAGAAAGAAATGCAGTAAAAAATATAGGTCCTTTAATAAATGGGAAGCTGGAATATTTTTTTAAGAATGCTTTCTACCAAAAAGTCTGGCAAAAAAAAAAAATTAAAGCTGACAGTATGTCAAACATGGAGTAGAACTGAGTATTGATAATGACAACCCATTTGCACAATCTTGTGGAAAAAGCTGATGACTCACTAGTTCATGTAAAATATCTCATATAAAGGTTTTGCACCTTCTCTCACTGAGCTTTTTTCTGAGAATAGGACACAAAGACTAAAGGAGTGGGTAAGTGAAGAGAGCTGTGCCCCATGAAGACCAAATTTTACAGTGTGTCAAGTGTTATTACAGAGCTCAGGAAATATGAATAATCTTACTGACATCACTGGAACACTTTTTCTTACTTATAAAGATATTGAATTTTGCTCACATGGCAATAAAAGAATCAATAAACACCAATCCTCAGATTTTTGGCCATATGCATAGATAATGTGTTATCACTGAATGCTTGCAACTATTTCATTAGAGCTGTGGAGTAAATGGAAAAAATATGTAATCCTATCTTTAAAATAACTTTTCTTCTACTTTTTCTGAATGATCATCTATAAAATAAGCTGTCACTGAAAGGTTATCTTGTTTCTGCTTATACCAAACCCTCTAAGAAAATCTTCCTACAAATCTTGCTGTACTTACCTGAACAGAAATCTTTAAAACCTACGAAGAGGAAATGAAATTTATATATACATAAAGATATGCTAAAAGTACTCTTTTCCATAATCAAGGAATCTAATAAAAACACAGGCCAGCCCATCTCTGTAAAAGGTAAATCAGAAAGGGAATAGTTTGTCTCCATTTACTCAGTGTGTTTCTGGCAGCCCTAAGTGCTCAGGAACATCAAATTCTACTGGATGTTGTACAATAAATGATAGTCTCAAAGATTTACAATTTAATTATTGCCTTTGAAAGAAATAATTTTCCCTGGTAACACTACGAGACAGCTCACCTTCCTAACGTGAAACAATCAGCCTATAACCACCAGCGACACAGATCTGAGAGCAGAGAGAAAAAGAGCTAAAAGGCTTATCAGCTGGCTGTTCAATTCTGATGCGTCACTCTCAATAGTGTTTTGGATAACACTGCATCATTTGACACTGAAACTGAGATTCTTAAAAGCAATGTTACCACATTTCAATAATACTGTGTTATCTGTATGCTATCATCTGAAGTATTTACTATCAACTATTAGCTGATGATTACCTGTATACTTTCACAAATCTTAGATGTTACCATGATTATCTTACCATGTTACTTTACTGTGTCTTTTTTTTTTTCCTGTATGGTATGTAAAAGCACTTATCCACATGTTTAAAAAATCAGATTTAAAGGCCACCTTTCAACAAAGATGGATTTATATAAGCCCACAGAATCCAGTGGAATAGCAAGGCGTGGGACATTTTTGACACCACTTTGATACCTAAAAGCTACACACTGAAGTCTGAGATAAGTACTATAGGGCACTCTAAAGATCGAGGGGGAAAAGAAGGACCACTTTGGCAATGCAGCAAAATGGGAAGTTCAGGATCTATTGCACTGTCAAAACTTAAAGGCATCAAATGAGGAGCCATTTGTCAAGCATTCTGCGTGTCTGTGATCTGTCCGTCATATCTGATAACTGAAATTCTGTGAATTCTTCTTTGTTTATTTTCTCTGTTATTTAGTCAAACATGCTGCCTTTACAAGTGAAAAGTAAAGTATCCATTTGTCTCTCCCGTTTGTCCTTTTCTCTTCCTGTTCTCCCTTCCTTACACCACAGCCATGAATGAGGCTCTACGGGCTAAATGATGCTGGTGGTGACATCGCTTTCACCCTTTTGTTTTGCAGGTGTTGCCTGACAGAGCCCGGGGAGGAACACGATAAAGTGGCTCAAGTGGGACTGGAATAGTTTCTATCCTAGAAACGTGGCTTTGCAGAACTAAATGAAGAAAAATCACTAAAAGTTTTTGCATCAATTAAACCCCTGTAAATAGTGAAAAGTAATCTGATGGGAAACTATATGCCATATTAAAAATAGAGTTTTCTAACTAGGTGTTTCCTTTCCTCCTCTGTTGAATGGCAAGAGAAATATTAAGATGTCCACAGTTACAGCACAAAAAGGTCTTCAAGATGTAACACTTGATATACCACAGTATTTCAGAAATAATGACAGTATAAAAACTGCAAGGAATTAACAAATCTGCATTTAACTGCAACAGATGCTCTATCTATGTTTCTTGATCTTACCCACTCTTTGTGTCTACCTCATCACAAAGTACTTAAGTTCAGTGTTACTTAGTGTTAGGCTCACTCCTGCTCTAGCAAAGTACACAGCCACAATTCTGCTAAATACAGAAGTTGAAATAATATCCTTGGTAAAGGAGTTTAATATCAGCTTTGCTATTCTCTGCTAGTGTGACTTTTGAATTGTGCTCTTGAACTACCTGAATGTGCCATCGATGTTTTAAATGCACTGATGTTTCCACTTTTGTTGTAAAAATAGGTTTTTAATACTACACAGTATTTAACAATCTAGTACCAGCCATCAGTTTGATATCAGCCGTGACATTATTTAATTTTCAGAATCACAGAGGTTAAAGCTCACTGAACTATAAACAGTTGGAAACATGGAGTGTAATCCCAAGGCACAGCTCTGCACAAGCTGTAATTTAAATCATATTGCATGCTAAGCTGAAAAGGCAGTGCAGGTCCCAGAGGGCATGAATAAATCTGCAGTCACTGATTTGCCACACACATTTGTGTTGGGATTCTGTAACTGTGCAAATGTGATGTCTTCCTTTAGAGCAGAGGACCTGTCATCTACTGAGATTTGTAATTAAATAACCCAAAGAACAAAAGCAATTACTCAGCCTTACAAACATTCAGGTTGAAATATGTGTGATTTCATGAACAAAGAGAAGGGGAAGTTAGGGAGACAGAGAGAAAGGGAGGCTTTGAGTGCGCAATGATTCATCTCTGTCTAGTGCTAGTGGAGGTTTTAATGTGTAGACCAGGTATTCACATACCTGGCTTACTTTGAACTAATAATTCCATCATCACAGACTCTACTGTGAAGTGGATGTTACTCCAGCTAAGGAGCCAATTATGCTTCCAGATGGCTCCATGCCACCTCAGGTGCCGGCTTTGAGTAATCAGTTGTGTTAATTGCAAGCAACACTAAATGCCTTTTGGGACAAGCAATTCACGGTTCAGGAATGTTAGTGTAAAGGGGGTAGGTTCAGCCCCATTAGCGAGAACAAATCACAAAGTTTGCACAGGTCGAAGGCTAGGAGCTGTAATTTTATGGTATGAGGGAAAGAGGTGGGAACAGACTAGGGGTCTGTATCCTCACATCATTAACTCTGAGGGGTAGGCTGGGCACCTCAGTGACTTGATGGGGTGGGAGCTATGTGCTGGTGAAGCCCTTCATATTTTCAGCTCAGCAACTCTGTCCTCCCATTCCCCTGGGTCTGTCAGGCATTCTGATCCAGGCCAACAGGGCTAAGACACTGGTTCAGGAGAAGATACCTCGACTTCCCATGAACACGGTCTCCGTCACATTTGTTGGCATTTCCTTTCTTTCTGTTTGTCATAGTGGGAAAATAATATTTTTAAAAATACATAGGAATTGTTTGATATAGAGGGAATATTATAAAGGTGATAACAACAGTGAATGCCATAAATGGATGACAAAAGGTGACATATATTAACAAAAAGGACATTGATGAAATGAAGCATAATAATGAAATGAGCTGAGCACTGTTGTGGGTAGAAATCAGATCTTGGCTGCACTGGGGACATTGTCATGTATTATCAGCTAAAGATCTGGTCTATTACATTTTTTAGTATCTATCTTTTGTCTCACTACCTGGATAACAAGTTTTAGTCAGTCCATCTATTCACAAGT
The DNA here is from genome assembly GCA_013396775.1 of Cephalopterus ornatus. Classification (NCBI taxonomy): domain Eukaryota; kingdom Metazoa; phylum Chordata; class Aves; order Passeriformes; family Cotingidae; genus Cephalopterus; species Cephalopterus ornatus. The sequence continues at coordinate 856,511 of VZRE01004381.1, read as the reverse complement.
GTTGATTTCTAATGCATTTGTCCATGAGTCCCAACATCAGCACTATTTAAAAGAAGAACGCTGCCTAAACGTTGGAGGTGATGAATGGGAAGCTTGGATTGAATCATTAGAGATGAAGGGAGTTAGTGTGTGGCAGGGAATGGGAGGAACTGGTATAAACCTCAGAGTCTGCAGGTGCTTAGAAACAGCGTGGAGGCTCAGGAAGTGTCTCTAATACCCTTTAGAGGCTCAGTCCCTGGAGTCCCACATGGACGAACAAAGAAAACTTCTTAGAACAAAGCCATCTTATTTCTCCCTTTAACACAGGCTAAAACATTGCCAAACACTTTTGCGTCTGAAGCTGTGAATTTCATTAAATTCAATGCAACTCGCTCAACGCTCCCTATTTTTGTGTGGCTGAAACCTCCACTTCTCCCCCCACCGCCCCGCGGCCAGCGTGCTCCAGTCACATCACACTTAACCTTTGCCTTGGCTTCTCAAAAAAGACTTTGTTTCACTCTATTCACGGCTTCAACAGTTTGGCAAACTGCACTCGAGTGCCGCGCTGGGCCTTTATATTGAACACACTAATCTGATTGTTTTTCCACTCTACAAACTTTGGGTCAACAATCAAGCTGCTGCCAGAAACTAATTAATTTGCAAACAGGCCCCATTTTCACAGGGGGAGAGCTTTTGAAACCTATGTCAGCAGAGCTGGTCACACCATGGTGACATGCATTGTCATGGCATCCACTTTTCTGGGTAATTCTCCTCACTAATTTTTCACCACACACATGAACTCAAATTACCCAGTCAACAGTAAATCTCTATTGAATGCCCACCAAACTCTGAACGTGGTGGCCTGAGAAGAGGAAATTGGTATTGACAGGGTCAACCCTCATTAAATTGATGGCTAGAGCAGAAGGGGAAAAAAAAAAACCAACACAAGAACGCAAAAAGAAAATTCGGATGTATGTCATATCCCAATGAAGGGGGCTGTAACAGACCCGTTCCTGCTTTGTTTAAATCAATTAGTATTCTGCTGTGTGATTCCTGCAAACAGATTTCTGCTTAACTTTTCTGAAAAACTGGTTAGTGACTTTTGTGAACAAGAAAGGAGACACAATTTGGAAGTTAAAAGTCACTGTTTTCAAGCATCAGATGGGCTCTCACAGAGATCTCAGAGATCATGGGAAACCAACTGGAATTTGCAAGGCCTATAACACAGAGGCTTTGTCTTTGGCATTCTGCCACCTAATCTGAACTCTCCTGTGCTTAAGATGATTTGGATCTTTGCAAAAATTATAATTACAAAGAAACCTGTGTTGTGTAATTTAAAGTGGGTTTTTTACTCCAAAAGCAAAGCAAACTGCAAACTTAGAAACCGAATGCTACACCTGTCCTGGACAAATTACTCTTCTTTTCCTATTGGAATTCATCTCTAAGGAAAAAGGAGAGGCTTCCACAAACTGATGAATGTGGGTAATATGTATATATTTTTATATATATATGTATAGATAGATATGATCTTTTTAATCATACATTAACTGAAAGTAGTACTCAAAGCTTTCTAGTAGAGATCATTGCCACACGTACCACTGATTGAGTTATATACTGAGTTTGTCTCCTTCCTGAAATGGACAGACCATCACTTTACAAAATTATCCATTGCCAACTTTAAAAGATAACCACTGAAAGAAATCCATAGAAATAAACAATTTTTCTAAGTTAAAAAAAAAGAAAAATATTATTACTGATAATCAGAAAATTGCAGGTGTGAGAAGAACACAGGGCTGCAGACATCCAGGATCAAGAGTGGACTCCTCGAGTGCATTCATGCAGATGGGTTTTTACACAGGTCCTGCTGCTGGAGGCGGCAGATAAGATACAGACTTGTTCTTTGAAGGATGACTATAGAAAGAAACTCACCTGGGTCATCAAATTTGAATCTGAATACCCAAATGAGATCACCGGATTTGCCCTGTACAGAGAGGTGCACTTACTTATTCACATCTAGCATCTACCCAGAGCTTGTTTTGGTTCTTTCATCCAACTGCCTCCCCAGAGAAGTTAGAGCATAGGTGATGGGAAGGGCTACACTTTCAGATCTCACCCTGACATGAGGCTCATCAGGATTCACTGAGCTGTTGGCCTGATATATGTTGATATGTTGACCTTTAAATTCACTGTTGAAATAAAAACCTCAAAATTTCAGCAATTTTAAGGCACATCACCAATAGACCAGTTCAGTGCACGAGAGTGAGTGTAGATCCCAAACTGACCATCACTGCCAAGTCTCTGTTTAGAAAGACTGTGCTGCACTGATCTGTTTGGGACTGGGGTCATAGCCCACACTGCTTGTTTTGAGAGCTACGAACTTCTTTCCTAAAATTGTACTATACGCAGCAGACAAACTCCTCTGGTCTCCAGTGGAAACAGCGCACAAAGAACTTCAAGCTCTCCAATTATTTTTTACCTCGTATGCTCTATAAAGAGAGTCACAGTACAAACTCCAGCAAAGCATGGCTTCTAAACTACACTCCGAGCTATTATCTTTTTTGACGTGGATAACAAGGTTGACCAAGTTAAAACCCATAAATGAGCCCACATAACTGTAACCATGTAATATACACATATCCTAAGTCAGGTGTTCCTGGACTAATTTGTATCCTAACTTGCCCAAGCATATTGTGGCTATAGCTCAGACCAATACATTTACTGATGCAAGTCTTCTTGCTCCAGGTCATATTCTCTACAGTGTCAGGAAGTCTTCCAAATGTGAAGTCAGACCAGCAGAATGTTCTCTTCTGCTTCATCTTTCCTACCCACTTTTTCCACTCCAACCTCAAAACTCGTCCCTTGGCTACTTTTACCGACTTTTCATACCTAAAGAGACCAAAATCTCATCCACAGCATTGATATTTAATGAAGAAACTTAACTAAACCTAGGGGGTACTGAGGGAGAGAGAGAATGAGAAGATCTGTTTCCTAGAAGGATTTAAAATAATTTCATTTAGGCCACTTGATGGGAGATTATAACACTTCTGGTTATCTTTACTCACCATCTTCATGTCCTTTTTCACATCCTGATAACTGTTAAGCACATTCTCTAATTGTTACTCAGTCTTCTATTTCTGAACCAAATGCTTCTCTTTGTATAAAGATAGAGGTAACAGTTATCAGACAGCATGAATCAACTGGTTCAAATACACAAGTATCTTTTTATCAAGTATTCAGAGGGGGTTTGGCTTCCTGAGCTTTAACCATTTCAGATTAGTGATAGGATAAACGTCAAGTAATAACAATAAGAAAGGAATGTTTATTTTGTGATTTCAGAAATTCTACATTTCTTCCAAGGAAAAAAAAAAAGAAAAAAATAACTAGTTATAACGAAAAATTTATAGAAAAAAGACTTGTTAGATTTCAATGAGAAAAACAATTTAAAATTCATATTCAATCTCTAAAATGTGGTTCTACAGACTTAAGGGAGAAAAAAACCCACCTTGTAAACTGAGTTTGTATGCCATTCTGTTCACAGTATTATGCCACCATCACCATAGTTTCTGAGCACTTCCTAGCACTGTGTTAGGTGACATTAGCATTTGTCACACATGGAATTTATCACTGTGAAATTATTTATTACTATTCTTAGCAATGAAGATAATGGGAATGGGGGTGGGAGGATGTATTGAGTGAGAAATGAGACTTGCATATATGGACATGTTTTGTTCCTGCAAGGGTCGGAGTTGTTCATGCCTCTATAAGCAGTGGTGGGAAAGTGTGGAATTCGGTCCACACTACAGCCTGCATGATAGCACACTATCAGCTGCCTAATGTGGTTCAAATATAGAAATGCATATTTTAAATGCAAGAGATCCTTTCAGGGAAAAAAAAAAACACCAAAAGAACAACAAAAAGAATAACATACACATGTTTTGTTTTTACTCATAAGGTTGTTTAAATACATCCTTGTAAATTTATGAGAATGCAGACTGGAAGAGACTTCTTGGTCTACTCACTGTAGTCTCTTCCAGTGTCAGGCAAATGTGCTATATAAAAACACATAAAAAGTTACCTGAGTTCTTGTTAAAGCCAGCTAGGCTGTCTCACTGACTGCATCTATTGGGCAGCTTTTTCTAATTTCATGCCCACCATGGTTTAATACTTTTAATTTGAAGACTGAATATATTCATATGCAGTTCACACTTTTTTTTTTTCATGTCCTTTGCTTAAATAGCTCTTTTCTTGCTGGAGATCTATGGTATTTAAAGCACCTCCTTTCTCCAGTTATATCTTAGATGTATTTTGTGAAACAACCCCCAGGTACCAGGGTGGTTGGGTTCTGTCTGTGCTGACAGGTCAGCCCCTTTCCACATCTGCTTACCTTTGGTGGCATGTATTTTACTGCATGCTGTATATCTGGATTGGGAATGTGCAGAAGTGAGCTGGAAAGTGGGAAACTAGGAAGACATTTAGGGACAAGGGAGCGGCACAGCAGAGGGGAGCATCAGTGGGTATGTACAGGTAGGAAAAGGGTTTCGTGGGGTTGATCAAAGACAAATTATAGGTTCAGTGATAAGCAAATGAACACGTCCAAGTCTCAGCAAGAATAATTAATTTCTAACATCTTGACACATTTAACGCATTTTATTAGAGAGGTAAAAATACCATAAACTATCTGAAATCTTGTCTTTCTCTTGCCATACATTACTCTACTGTGCAATATATATATATTCAAAATTAAGTGTGTGTGATGGCAGTGCTGGGTCATTCTACAAAGTGCCATAAGTGGAAACAACAGAAAGTGATGGTTAAAGTTCTGTTTGAATGCCAGGAGAGTATCAAGTCCATGTTTCCTGCCTCAGAGCCTGTGAAATTTAAGAGGGCATTTTCTTTTTTATTGAACAGTCGCTCAGCTTCTATAATTCTCAGCTGTTTATGTAAGCGTAAAGTAAAGATTACCAAGGACAATAACCCCAGGGGACTAAGCACAGCTACTACTCCACTTTAAAAATTAAGCCACGGAAAGTATGCTAAAATAATATCATAGAGTGGTTTAAACCCATAAAAAGTAAGGAAATTCCAGGCCAAGGCTGGAAATCCAGACTGACAGTCTCTCCTAAGCCCAGGTCTAGAAAAGAGGGTGAGTGAGGCCAGTATTTCTGGGGTGCAAACCAGATTCATAATACTATCTTAATGCAGCTTTCGTGATTTCATTTCCCATCAGATCTTCCTCAGCCCCACTCTGCTTTACTTTTAAAATAAACGTTTATGGTTATTCATTTTACAAAACATGAACGATTTAAGGCCAGATCCCCTGTGCTCAAGTCAGAGAAGATGGGAGCAGCTCCCAGCTCTCTCCTTCCACTCCTCTAATCTTCAGCTTGAAAAACTGCCTTCGGTGCACTGCTTTTGCATTGCTCAGCATTTGCTCTGGTACACTGCACTGCCAATTCTGCCTTCTTGCCTCCAGCCATGCCCTCAGCCCTCACATGAATGCTGGGAGGGTGTACAATAGCTGCCTGACGTGCACCAGGGAGGTCCGCTCCCCGGTACCAGGGTGAGTTGCTCCCACCTGCTCGAGCCTCTAG